>JZKD02S0967805.1:1232199-1260948 GCA_000966675.3 Picea glauca
TATATATATATACACCCTTGTGTATGTCCTTGTATGTCACGATGTTGGGACACCCAAATCTAATAAGTCTCACATAAATATATATATACCCTTGTGTATGTCCTTATATGTCACGATGTTGGGACTCCCAAATCTAATAAGTCTCATAGAAATAAGATGATATGGATAAACCCTGATAAAACCATGGAGTGCCTTGTCTAAGCACGAGCACCCTTGAATCTCGGTAAGACTTGTGAAGGAATAAAGGAAAGACCATTGTGAAAATGGAAAAGTCTGGACTTGGACTATTAAATCAGTGGAAAAAGGCCCAAATTTGTTTCAAATGATCGCGACCATTGATTTGACACAGGGGTTAAATATGAACCCTTAATTGAAACGAGGATGAGACACAATCTAAATCATTGATCTGATAGGATGGATAGATCATGAATCTCCATTGGCACTGAGTGTGAATCTCGTGGAGTGAGTTCTCTTAAATCAACAAGGGTCGTTGATATATCAGAGGATGTCCATGGATGATCCTATACCATTAGATCCCTTGTGGGCGACATGGATAGAGTTCCCTAGTTGGGATGCCACATGGCAGGGAGAGATTTGATGACCGTGTAAACTTGAGAGTTTTGGAGGTCATAACTTCCACTCTAGAGCTTTGTTTTGATTGAAATTTCCATTGTTGGAAAGATCTTGACGAGCATAATATGATGATGCCCTTGCAAAGAGGTTTTTGAGATGATTGAGGAAATTGAAATTTTAATACCCCATCCACAAAAGGTGTACTTAGGGGGTCGGGTATGTTACAAGTGGTATCAGAGAAGGAAACCACACATGACCTTCTTGGGCTCACCAAAAGAGTCAAAGGAATTCATGTGCAAATAATCAACCTCAAAAATCACAAGACCTGATATTAACCCTGCATTATTAATTGTGGGAATATTGTTAAAGATTTATTACTGGAACGAGGGACACAATCATATGTTTTTTTACAAAACTAAATCGGGATAGCAGGGTGTTGTTGATTACTAAACTGTTGAAGAAAAAGTCTTTGTTTACAATTTTTTTTTTACCTAGATTGTTTTTTTTGTTAATGGACAAACAAAATAACATACAATTGTTGACCCTCAACACTTAATCAGTCAGAGACATCCCATGCAAGCCATAAGTAAAGGTATGGTGACCCAGCCTAAATGCGAAGAGAGTTCCCATAAAAAAGGAGGAAGAATATGATGAAATGAGAGTGGTAGAAACCCCTCCAAACCTAGTGGAGACTGTGAGAAGTCTTAGGGAAAAGTTACAAATATTTAAGGCTGACAATGACAGGCTAATGAAGGAGTGGGAAAAATAGACTGAGATAAATGTAGTCCTTCTATAGAGCCTATCAAACATACAAAAATAGTTTCAAAATGGGCCAACGACCAATAACGTGGATAAACCCTAGACTGAGAAAACCCAAAGTCTGTCTGAGATGCAAAAACACATAATTGAAAGAAAAAATGCAAGAATAAACCCTCCCAAGAAGGCTCAACATGGAGCCAAGAAGCATTCCAATACCAAAGATTCATCCAAAGATTCCTCCGACGAATCAATAGAAAGATCCAAAGAAATGTCTAGTAGTGACACCGGTTCTCATTCTAAGAAGAGAGGGAAGAAGAAGAAGCACTCCAAGGGAAGTGACATTGAAGAATTCAATAAATCCAAGCCACCTAAGTTTTATGGATAAATAACAAAAGGGGAAGAGGCAGAAGCTTCGATACTAGGTCTGCAAAAGTATTTCAGAGTTCATAGCTACTCTGAGAACTTGAAAGCCTAAATAGATATATTCAATTTGAATGGAAAGGAATCTATCTAGTGGGAGGACCTTAGAAAATGTAAAAGCGATCTAGGAAAAGGAATTATCTTGGAATAAATTTGAGAAATAATTCAATAAAAGTACCTTTCTGCTAGGTACTACGATGAAAAGGTGAAGGAATTCTATGAACTCAAATTAGGGAAACTCACAATTGATGAATGTATCAACAAGTTTATGGAACTATTGAGGTATGTACCCTATATAAAGGATGAAAAGGTAAATATTCAATGATTTCTTAGTGGGCGTCCTTAGTCTTTTCGGAACATAATTGAATTTGATGAACCTAAAACCCTGGAAGATGCCATTCCGAAGACTAGGCATTGTTATGAACAATTTAACCACAACGTATAGCACCCCAAGGAATGGAAAAAGAAAGGTAAGATGAAGCATGGATGCCCTTGGAATACACAGTGGCGATTTTCGAAAGAAATTTCAACTGGGGAGTGATAATTTCTAAACAATTGAGCATCTGTGTACAACAGGCTCAAACATTGAAAGAAGGGTAAGCACTCGCTTTCTACATGGCCTTGTACTTGCTCGATGTCATCTGTGCAAGAAAATTCTTCACCGACATGAATTTAAGCTAGCATGTTGTGGAGCTCCCAGTCCACGTTTATTTCAACATACTATGGGAGAATATGTACACAAAATCTTATGCACTCATCTGCGATGAATTCATCGCCCGTATTCATTTTATTATTTTTAAGAAGGAATGCCCAATATTATCCGCAACAACCAAGAAAATGGTAGCAAATGTAGTCCATTGGTATTTAGAGGAGCTCTCAACCTATATCAGGGTGTTTAGGGCCACCGAAGCACCACATCTCCTACCCACTCATGTCCCAGACTAGCTCGTTGTGGGAGAAATCTGCTATCAGACTATCCTGTAGGGCTATAATGCCACATTAGTCAAGGACATGAAGCGAGATTTCATACCCTTCGGTTTCCATGTGGGGTTTTATCTGGTAAAGGATACTGCTCAAGCCAAACAAGAAGGGATGAGACAACTTGAATTCAGGTTCCCGATAGGCCGATTCCTCAAGCATGACCCTAAAGGCCTGGTGCTCCAACATGCTTCACAGGTATCATCCTGTTGGTCGTACACTCATGATATGTTTGAGGATGAAATTTTCACAGAGTGTACCCAGGACTAGGACGAGGTGGTACAGAGAATGGCTGACCCAAATATGACCAGGTTTAAGGCTATGAGCATGGATGAATAGGTAGAAACAATAGAGCAGTTGGCTCAAGAGGCCCTTAAAGCCAGGGAAAAAATCAGAGTGGCAGAGACAACAGAGGCACGAAGAAGGGGATTACTCTTGCTAGAAAGGGCACAAAGAATCATTGATCAATTGCAAAATGACCATGATCTGATAGAAATGATAAGGATTCCCGTTGATGACCCAATCGAAAGTCGAGGAGAACCAAGTGGCCTAGAGTTGATGCAACTTGAAGAAATCACCGGGTTACAAAACCCTGAAGTTCCACCACCATAGATCAGATCACTAGGGGAAATTTCAACCCATCTCGAGATACCAAGAACATCAGGAAGAATAAGTGTACCAAATCCCTTGTTCGATTTGATAACCACCTACAATGATGAGGAGACTTCAGAGGTGTCCCTGGTGACTCCAGTGTAGATTATAAAGGAGAAATAACCTGAGAGAGCATCTACCCAGGGTCCCAATGCTCCATTAAGAGCCATCCATAGAGTGAGAATGAGGTAGAAAGTGACTTAGACACTGAACCACTCGACATACCAGGAACCCCAATGGACAGCTCGAGGGATGAGATAGGATCGAGAGGATAGGAAGAAGAAATTCCACAACAGGAAATCGACATTTCAACAGTTGATTACCATGCAAGTATCGAACTTTCCCCTGGTTCTTGAGTTTTGGCCGATACCTTACCAGCTGATGAAAAACAACCGAAAGTCTAGCCATCGGGACATATAAAAGAGGTTCAGGAACCCAACCTAGAACAGATATACACAATCGAGAGCATGGGAAATACTCTAACTTGAGGAGAACAACAAATCCCCAAACCTGTTAATGAGGTCACTGATATACAAGCAATCACCTATGACTGAAAGAGAAAAGCCATCATGAATAGAACCACTAAGAAGAGGAGGCTTACGTTGGATATCTCGATTCTCATTGCCATAGAGGAAAAGATGATCAACACGAAACACGCCAAGACGTCTGAAATTATCGGCACAGGGATGGATATCACAGATGCCACCTTGGATAGAGAAAGAAGAGACGAAAAGGAGCTAGACACTGTGCTAAAGGAGTTGGAGCATCTGCACCATTTGGCAAAATACTATCAGGAATCCACACAAGCCATGGTGTTTTTGAGAAGTGAGTTCCAAGACGCATATGGTAAATTCATGAATGAACGACACCTTTTCGCTGCAGGGATAACCAACTTCCAAGAAGACACCCTTATGGCGTTAGCAACCTGCAAGGACATGGAAATATGATACTAGAAGGCTCACCAGGTAGTGGAAAGAATTTATTACATCAGCACAGTTCAAAAGGTCCGAGATGTCGAAGAGCACAACATTCGGATTCGGGTGCCGAGGAACAACAACATAGATCAGATGAGGAAATAGGCCAAATACTAGGTGAAAATGGCCCAGGAACCTCAGCGGGAGATTCAGGAAAAATGGGCGATTGCGAAAGGATCTAGGTCAAGATTAATCAGGATATGAAAGACATCAGCCTCCCAGAATTCAACTCACCTGAGGACTTTGTCGACTTGCATGACATAGTCAAACAACATGCAGAATAAGACTCAACATGGTCCACAAAGATAGAAAATGTGGCGAGCATGGCGCCAGGTCAAGTACAATAGTTCATGGAGCACCCGATCAAGGTCAAACAATATTGCAATAGTTAAGTGTCAAAATAGTTAAGTATTGGGCATGGGCAGTAGAAGTAAAATAAATCGTTTCGGCCTCGACGGACCAACACAGATTCCCGTATACCAACACATGTGAGGAACTCTTCGTCAAATGGTCAGAGTATGAGAAGAGTCATCCACTTCAATGAAACTATTTGATGAATCTTAGAAGACAGAGAGATGGAAGTGCAATGTGGCGATGTTTTGTTTTACTTAGCTTGCACTTTTGATAGTTACTTTTAGTTAATGATTCATAATAAACAAGAGGATCGACCTTTTAGAAGAGGTCAATGGTTTTTGCAAAGACGCTCATTTTTGGAATTGTAAAGAACTATTTCCGAACTAGCTTAATTGAGAAGTCTTGTTTAGGACTAGAGACAAACTTCTATTTTTTCATCAAAAGCGTATGTGATTGCATTTGAGGAGGAATTACTTCCGACTTTATTTCATGAGTGGATGATGTAATCAGTAAGAGTTTCTGAATCTATTGATAAGTTAGTTGTTTCAATATTTTTGTAGTTCTTGTCTCTAATGATGAAAGCAAATTGTTGTGTTAATGTGTGATTAATGCTAGAGCTAAGGAAACTATTTTTCTTGCCACCATTCTATTGCATGTATTTTTTTCTTTTGATAATTGTCTCTCAGTCAATAATTGAAATACCAACAAGTTAATGTATTAATACTAGGCTTGTTACAGGTGTGAAAATATTTGTCTGCATGCTTGAGAACAAGGGTTATCCTAAGCTCAACCTTCTTTAGTAGTTAAGAAACCCCCTTTGTTATCAGCTGGTTTATACCAACACCCATCTTCTAATAAGACCCATCTAATAAAACAAAATTCAAAAGAGAACGTTTAAACTGAAGGAGGAACTTTCATAAGAAGATATCTTGTCAATCACTACGTAAATCCCATCGATTATTTGGTCGAATCGAAGGATCTGGAGAACCATTCCACTACCAAACGTTGTAGAGTCTAATTGGACCTATGTGGCTGGTTTGGTTCCTACTGTTGAGTTAAAGGGATTTAGGACCCTCAATAAGCTGTTAGATTTCAAAAATTTCAAGTTTTTCGCCTTGAAACTTGACCTGCGGAAATATGGACTGGTACTTCCGATACTAGTTCTAGTTTCCTGGTTTTCTGGTACTAGTCAAAACTAGGGTTTGAATTTCTGGAGGCTCTATCCACTGAAAAGGTGCTGTCAAGCTACCAAAAGATTCACTAGGGTAGGGCACACATTTCTAGATGGTGTTAAGGCAAAAATTCATCTCCAACAAAAGTCCTATTTTTTTTGTATGACAACAATGACATTTTTCTTTATCTAGTGAAAGATGCTCTCTTCAGTTTAGCTCTGATTCCATGATATGTTTTGAGCTATTATTAGGTTTCTTTTCAATTTACTAGATAACAATAGCATAGGTAGGTTCACTGAGAGAAACACAATCACAAGATACACAACATTTATCCTAGGAAACCCTCATTGGGGAGAAAGCCTAGCAAAAATTCCTTAATATAGATAGCCAATACAATGCCAAGACAATAGACCAAAACACTAGAGAATATCCAACATTGAGCAATGCACCTCTCTCTTCCTTCTTCTCCCAACTGCAACTACCAAACTTGCGCATTTGTTTAGTGAATGAGTGAGTGAACAAATGAGGCGCTAGCCTCCTTTATTTATACTAGCTGGCAGGCGCTGGAAAGGTGTCTATTCACCGGGAAAGGATGACTTATCTTCTTAGTGGTTAAAACCACTTTAATTAGGCCTAGGGGCCTACTTCTTAATTAGAATAATATAGTTAGGGTTTGACCAATCCACAAAAGGGGATTTGGTCATTTACAATGCCCGACATGATCAATCCACAAAACATGATTGATCTAATTAATAATGACTCAATAATAAATAAAATACTCTTTGTAGTTACAATATTTCAACAAACCATGGTGTGAGATTTATAAAACACAGGGGCATGATCCATATCATTGTCCAATGATACAAAAGTATAAGATAATGACAAAAATCTCTTACTACAATTTTTGTAAATCAGTGGGTCATGATGATAAGGACTGTAGAACACTGGAATTAATGACATAAATAACTTGATACACCTATAGGGTGCAAGAAGATTTGATGACAGACCAAGATACACTGCAGTTCAATAATGTGAAACCACAATTCAATCCCGCAAAACCACAATACAACAATGTGCAGCCACAATATAATCCCGCGTAGTATAACCAGGTACCCCAATGCAATGCACCATGAGGAGATAGATTCAGAGGTGGAGGTCGAGGTAGAGGAGGATTTGGACGGGGCATAGGGCCAATAGTCTTCCACAACTTTCAACAACTATGACATTATGCAAGAGACTGTCCACTTCCAACTGTGACATGGATGTATTATCATGCAACAGACCACAACACATAAGACTGCCCAACACTATTGGGAAAAATATAGGAAAAAAGGAACCAGAACAATCAAAATGTCTAGTGGATTTTATCATAATGTTCAGTGGATTTCTGCAGAAGCCATGGATGATAGGAAAAATATCAACATAGTTACTTGAGGAGGAGCTAAGATGGGAGTTGATGCAGCAAAACAAGATCCAACTCGACACCAGTGAGTCAAGAAGAATATTGAGCCACAAAATCACTTTGACATGCGGAAAGAAAAGGAAACATTTAAGGAATCCAGACAAGAGATTCTAAAAGAGAACATTTCATCTACATCGATTGTGCAACAAACTCAGGATCCACCAATGTATGAGATTCCATAATCAATGGATCACACCAACAAAGGACAACCTTTAGAGAAAGTAAGAAACACAAAGACTTTTTTGCAATCCTGTGTTAAGTTATTGAATGATCCATCATCCATTAAGGTCTTACATAATTTGCCAGAAAGATGCAACACATAAGTAGAAGGGAAGTTAGAATAGATGACAATCAATCATCTTCATACAAGAAGAAGAAAAAGTAGGGAATTCAGGCTAAATGCCAACAATGAGGATTTCAATATGGGAGATATCATACTTTATTTTGTTGAAATATTGTAAATTCGAAGAATATTCTACCCGAGAAAGAGTTGAATAATATTATTATATTATATTTAATTAGGCCCTATTGTGCGTTGATAAAATTCGGCCCTATTATGCCTTGACAATTAATGTAAATTAAGAGGGTAAAGTGACAGGTCAATCCAGACCTAATTATAGGCTGGCCAGGCCACTATTTATAAGAGAGGCCAGTGCCTCATTTGGACACATACACCTAGCTCTGCAGTGCGCAAGTCTTGGAGGAGAAACGGTTGCAACTAGGATGACATCAAGGAGGGTTTCTAGTCTATCTCTTGGTATTTCTTGGTCAATTGGTGCGCTACTCTTCCTAGTGAAGGAGTAGAGGAGGATATTAGGTTCGGTCTTTGGTATATCTATATTGAGGAAGTTTTGTTGGGTTTTCTTCCCTATGAGGGTTTCCAAGGATAATATGTGTGTCTCTATTGTTTTTGTGATTGACTCTCTTTCAATGATATTATTTATACAACTAATATTCTAAATGATTATAATACTAAAGAAGAATCATAACTGCTATATGTATAAGTAAAAATTCAACATGGTATCGGATCAGGCTTGAAAGAGACCAACTCATAGTTTATAAGAAGTGACTAGCCTCAACGCACCCTCTCCAAATCCAGTTTTTCAGTATTGCAGTTGTTGTAGAATTAAAGTTTCTACATAAACTCTAAGTGTGACATTTTCCCTGTTTAAGGAGAACGTTGGGGGAAGTGACCACATCTAGGAGCTTTCCCTAGGAAGGCGCATCTAGTCCCTAGATCAAAATTCCAAAATTTGAATTTTGAGAAATTAGGGTTTCCTCATAAAACCCTAAGTTGCAGTTGTAGTACCAGTTGTAGTTGCAGTTGCAGTGACAGTTCCTTCATGCCACTTGCAACACGAGTTGCAATGAAAGTTTTTTGTGAAGTGCTGAGACTGATTTTTATTGTCCTGGTGCACCTTTCCCTAGCAAATCTCTAGCTACCTTGAAATTGCAAGTTGCAACACCTTTGAAGTTTTAAGGGTTTGTTATTTATTGTCGCTGCTTCCGGATGGTTCCACTACCTGCTGATACTGTCAGAGGTATGTTCTTACATATGTTTAAGCCGTATAATTATTTTTAAAGGGTATTTGCAGGAGAAATGATATTTTGTCTAAAGAACAATCGTAGATCTAGAGGAATCTAAGATCCAACACATTCAGAGGAACAATGCACCCCATGTTTGATCAATTTAATATGCCTCTATTTGTTATGATCTTATGAACATCTAGATTGTATTTTGATATATTGAAGTTATGACAATCATACTAACCATTGGTCAAAATTAAAGTCAAAAGTATTAGATTGATTAAGGTTGAGATTATAGAGTTTATTCTCTAACTCATATTTCTATCAAGAAAGCATATTATTTTAGTACATAAGACAGGTTGAAGAGAATACTTGTCATCTTGAGTGAAGGAGACTCAGAATAAAATAACAACACTCATTCTTGAGGACATGACTATAGGTTTTAGGTTTGATTGATTAAGTTGATAAGATTAAAATTTGCACATGTCAAGTTTGATAACTTTCTCATTACAAGTAAACTATTGGTTTACTTATGGGATAACCCAGGTTCTATCTACAGGATTACCAACTTCCCTTATGCCATTGGCCCTTCTGGATACCAGAAAGAAACACAACGCACATAGTGCACTGCACAGTCTCACCTGAGATGGCTTCTATGGGTGGTCGCAGGACTCAGATGTCTACAACCATGGGATGGGATGCGTTTCTCTTAAAGGCATTTAACCTACTTATTGTTAACCTTTAAACCCTCATTAGATCGTATTCCAGGCCATTGTCACAACTATTCTAATAGGAATTCATTAACCATTATAGCCGCATGTGTTCAATGACAAGTATTTATCTATTGTAACAGAAGATTATGATCTAAACACTAGCTATAACATTTATTTAGAGCTATTCTGCAGATTCCATTAGTTTATTCTTAGTGCACAGTGCTACTCCTTTTATCATTTAACATGTTCATCATAAACTTACTAAAGATAATACAATAAAAAAACACAACATAAATTTGCACAAAACAAAGATATATCGTGGTTCACCCCTCGTGGGGTTACGTCCACAAAGATTTGTCGCTTTGGATCTTTATTCATTTTCATGCAAAATCTAGTGTTGCACACTGTACAGTCCTTCCTTTAGTACAACTGATCTCCACAGACCGCATCATTCTCTTAACAATACACACTCTAACAAAATGGACAACCCTCTTGTTGTCCTAATACATTCTACTTATACAAAATTGGGACAAGGCTCTTACAAAAACCCTAACCCTAAAAGGATTAGATTTTTCCACTTTCTAGTTGACTCATTCATGGATGGTCCTCGATCCAACTATTCTCCAAGTCGACACTTGTCCACTTTCTAATTGCTCCGTAGCAGTTTGTCCACTTTGTAATTGCTTTTCTTACCGTGGGTTTTCCTTTGTTTTCGGCGCGCCCCCTTATTTTTCAGCACTGCTTTGATTTCTTCAAAACTTCCTTGATTCTCCCCAAAATTGGCCTACGCCAATAGGCCCCCAACACTGACATCGTGACTCATCCAGAGTCACTCATGGACTCCTGCATATTTTACTTCTCGTGCCAGTGCTTCATACATCTTTGCTATATGTTGGCATTGCTCCTTATCCTGGTTTCTCTTCTCCATCATGTTTTCCACCATCTGCGCGGTGACTGGGGGTCTCAATATTTCTCCCCCCTCCAAGCCTATTTGTTTTATGTGTAGTTTCATTGTGTCGATCTCCATGACCAACTATTCATCCTTGTCCTGCAAGGGATCCAACTGAGCATGTCTTGCAATTTTTTGTGCCTGCACTGCTTTCTCCTCTGCTTGTAGGCTCTTTATTTCTATATTCTATCATTGTTTTACATCGACCATTATTGCATGCATTTTATCTTCCCTTCCTTTCATGTCTTGCAAGCTCCCATATTTTAAGAGTTGTGCCCATAGTTGGGCATTCTTCTCCAACAACTCTATTATTATTTGTATCATTTGCGCTATGCTTTGTACATATGTTGTTGCATCTTTCTCTCACTGTGCTCTAACTTCTAGAGGAGTAGTGGGTACTATGCCCTCCTCCAGCTCCTTTATCCGATCCTTGTACTGCTCCAAGGCCTACACTATTTTTTTCATCTTTTCTTTAGTGGAGACTCCCTCTAATTCTGTGCTGTCTAGGATGGTTCGAAATACTACGCCAATGTACTTCTCCATCTCCTCTAGCCTTTGTTGTGCTATCTTTTTTTCCGTCCATTCTTGGTTGATTACTTCCTTCTATGTGATATTTTCCTCCCGGGCTATCTGTAATTTGTCGCATCAGACCTTTCCCTGGACTGAATTTCCTACACGATGCTAATATGTAATTTATTCAACACCTTTGTCAGGATCTTGGGAAATTCCAAGCCCAATGTCTCAATGTCCTTCAGGGGCTTTTGTGATGTCTCCTCATTGATGAACAACATCTCAGGTGTTATGATAAATTTTACACTCCCTTGCGCCGTGATCTAAACTGTTTTTCCTACTAGCACACCTTCCATAGTCTTCGCTAGTGTGTCTTTATGTTGCTGCTCTGCCTTGATTTTCAATTGCTCCAGTGTAGTCTTTACCTCTTGCACCTGCTCAAAAATTGAATCCCTATGCTTCTTGGCATTCTCCCACACCTCTAACAGTCGATATTCGACTATTTTGGCCATCATTTCCACATCATCTGCTATCAATGATGTGTGCATTGGTGTTCTGTGGGCCTTCTCCTTCTTCTTGGAGCCACTTGCTTTCTCCCATGTTCTCTTATTTTGGTCATCTAATGGTTCATATGCCTCTGGAATCTGTGTATCCATGCCTGTATCCTACCCAAATTCTTCCTCCATAGGTATATATTATGTCTCCATTTGTACTTCTTCTACACATACCTTCTTTTTTATTCCTCTTGGTGCATGCTCTGTGCGCGGTGGATCCCGTGTAGAACCATGCTGTGATTTATTCTATGTCATGATTTTATTTTGTATGGGGCTAATTTCCCCCACTGGGCCTTGTGTTGTCTTCTTCTTCTTCTTACCGACGCCAGTTGTGCATGTCTGTTGCTCGGAGACTATTCTATCCCGCATCTAAGTTTGTACTATTCACACTATTTTTTGGATTACTGGCACTTTCCATTTCTCAGGCCACTCATGGACCTCCATCTGTATGACCTGCATCGTCATGCAGTAGCTGAGTTGTAGCCACTCCTTAGCTGGGTCCTTCTTCGCCTGCAACCACATGCTATGGCGCGATGCTTGAAAATTTGCTATCTATCCAAACTCCTGTACAGTCTCTGGGGAAATCCTCCATGTGTCAACCAAGTGGTTTTGGATCTTTGACAAGTATAGAGCGAATACATCGTTGTTTATTTTCTTCGCCTTTGGGTCTATTGTGCTTCTAAGAAATGTGTAGCGGGCTGCATCACACTTTCCTATTCTCTGCAGGAACATATTGTACGTTGGTTCTTGCCATCCTACAAGTGCAATGAGGATGAGTAACCATGAGTAGTGGAACTTGTTAGCAACAATTGTGGTATCGGGGAACAAAGGTACGCAGGTCTGTAGGATTGCGCGATAAGTGCCCAAGTGCAGAACACAGAAGAAATTCGTTTGGGGCCCAAGTCAAGCAAGCGAGCCTGATCATGGACATGAGAAGCAACGAAAGAGATTTAGACCGTTTGTCTGGGAAAGGACGTGTGGCAGGAGATCAGCGTCATCAGGAAAGTCCTGACAGGATAGTGCCCATTGGGGAACTTGAAGCCATCGGGATATCGGGGATCTTGGGGACAAGTGATTCGTGCACTTCAAAAGTGTGAACCGCGAAACCTCAATGGAGAGTATGGTCAAAGGCATATGATAGTGGTCACTTGGACCAGGGCCTAGTCAAAGGGCTAGCACGGAAGGTGCATCAGCAATCGAAAAATCGCGAGTCCCGTGGACGCAAACATTGTGTCATCGTGAACTCCGAAACTTCGATGGAGGGTTTGGCTACGGTCACACGAGGATAGGTCATATGGATCGTGTTCTAGCCGGTAGGGACTAGCTCATAGAGGTGGAGCTCATCGCATATCAGGTATCATATTTCGGGAAGCTGGCACCCCTTATTTCTTGCACTTTGAAACTCCGAACCCCGAATTTTCGATAGTGCCCAGAATCGGGCCCACGGATTTGGCGCCTGGTCATCGAGAAGGAGGCCTGAGGAAGGGGTGTTTATGTTTGTCATTCTGCCTCTCATACCACGATGCCATGTATCCTCCATTTCATTACCTTGCACTCCTAGCCACCTCCACCTCAGCTTATTGCCCCCACCTTGTTCAGTCACCGAATATCCTTTGCTGTCCCCGCGTCATCTTCTTGTGCCACATCGCATCTACGCCTTTAGCTCCTAAGAGCCCATGCATACCTAGTATCCTGTCTGTCATGCCCATCACCTCAGCCTTGTCAGCTCCGTCCACATTGACCAGCCGAGTCCCCCTGCAGAAATCCAACAAAGCAGCGGACGGCCAAAGGTAGGCTACCACATCTCCTAAATGAATATTTGACCAGAGCCTCTCAGGTCCCAATGAATCAGTTAATGCAAATGAGGAAGGTGGGTGATACATCATCTCCTTCCTTAAATAGAAGGTTAGAAAGGAGCATGAACAGAGACAAGCTGTCAGTTCCTCCTGACGAAGATCGCGTCTGATAGACGACTGCATGGGCATTCTACCCAACGTCTACATGTGTAGCCTAACAGAGAAGCTCCTCAATGTCAAGCATTGAATTCATGATATGATCGCCCCTTCAGTGCCTGAGCGAGTTCCAAGTATATGTAGGAATTTCTGCCATTTTTGTGGGTATCGATGGTTGAGCTGAGCTCCCGGTTGTAAAGTTTTAGTGAAGTATTGTTGCTCTGGTTATGTATGAACTTTTGAGACTTCTTACCTCATGAATGCCAGTTTCTTTCATGTCTTTGTTTACACTGTGTTAGAGCAGCTCGGAATTGGAGGATCCAGTCGAGCTATAGCTATTATAGGATGATGTTGTAATGGATCACTGTAATAGTTGCACTGTCTCTAATCAGTTCTTGTGATTTCCCCAGCGCTGAGTGACTTGGAATTGGAGGATCCAGTCAATTCCCCTTTCAGTTCCTTGAGATCCCAAACCAAGCGGATCTTGCATTCATAGTCTTTCTTCTGCAAACTGCCGAAAGCCTGCTGCTCGAAGTTGTTTGTTCACCTTTCTTACTAAGTCTTCCACCTGATCATCTTTTAATCAACCCACTGGCTAAAGTTAGGATTCCAAACCTCCTTTTTTCTTTACATATCAGACCCAGTCCCTAAGTTAGAATGATATCTCCTTGAGTCTTTATCTCCATTTGATCATCCCTTTATAAACAAATTGTGACATTAAATTGATGGGTGTCGGGCTCTGCTCCTGCAAGCAATCCAGGAGTGACTTTCGACGCTAACAGAACTCAGAACCCCAATCTTGTGTGTCCTTGCAATCATCGAGCTACCCTTCGTGCACTGCACTGTAATTGCTACCACTCCTGTTGGTACTTCCTCCTTTCTACACTTGCGCATTAACTTGCACCCTATCATCCTTGTAGAAAACCACGTCACTGATCATGATTCCCCTATTTCCTCTCTCCGTTCCATACTTTTCCTTGATTTCATTGGAGATGGATTTTTCTTTAGTTTTATCCTCTAAGTACTGATCTAACTTCTCCCCATCTGTGGGTGACCAGTGATGGCTGCGATCAAGTCAACATTGATAAGCACTGGCCTATCCATCCACAAAATTCCTCCATGCACCCTTGCTAGTAGTTTCTTTACACATCCATTGATGTGTTTACCACGCCCAAAGTGCGGTATATCCAACAAATTCATGATCCCTGTATTATAGAGTCTGAGGATCCATTGTACAGGCTCCAATAGTGGCACGCATGACGAGCCCTCTTCTCTACTCTCCATATAGTTATGCTGCACCAAATATGGGAATTTGACTGTGTCAGCCACATCATGATCGAAGTATTTTATGGTGTCTACTCCTCCCACCATCTCATCATCTACCTTTACTCCCACTGGGATTTTTGGTGTTACTATTTCCAATTTCGCCTGTGTGCACGATATTCCTTACACACTGCTCTTATCTCACGCCTTCTTCCTCTCTTGCGGGGGAAAACACCTCAACCTATGGTATGCCCTAGTGCTCTGTTTCATGCTCTTCTTCTGACTCTAGGCCCTGTTGTGATGAATCCATGGAATGTTCACCCTGTTGTGGTCCTTTTCCCCTAGACGCGTCGGATTCTATCCTCTCTGCATCCTCCTCAGGTTTTCCGACCTCCTATGATATGTTTCCTTCTTCCTTGGCTTACATGTTGCATGGCTCATATTTCAGCGTATGGATCTCATCCACATCCACTACTGTGGGGATATCTTGTGTCCATGTTTGTGTCACCCAAGCACTACTTCTCGTGTTTCTCCCATCCCTCCTTGACACTCCAACATGTGGTGGCAACATCTTGTGAAGATTTGAACCGCTAGTATGAAATTCTCAACCTGCTCTCCCAAATTCTCACTTTCTCACACTTATATTTCACTCTTTGTTTTTCTCCCTAGCGAAAAAACACAAATGACCACATTTCCCCCCTTTTCTGACTTTATAGCGGGACGACGAAATGACAACTGTTCCGCACTGACAATTGTCACTTTTTCTTGTGTGCTCCACTTTTTGTGTCTGTTAACTATTTTCCAATGCGCAGTGTCTTCAACACTGGTTTTTCTGAAATGCACTGTTAATGCTAACAAATCTATTACATAAAAAACCCTCTAATATTCTTCTATCTTTTTTTCTTTTTGTTATCTTTCTTCTTTTTATGGATTTTTGTCTTTTTCTTCTAACCTTTACTATATACAATATGTACAATCATACCTTCTCTCTCTGTTTTTACCTCAGGTTCTTAGGTCGACTGCCTTGATACAACTTCAGTCGACTGCCATTCACTAGTCCTCTAAGATTCTTCCCTGCAAGATATTTCAATTACACAACACCTCCATTTGTAATGGTCTCTACCTGATAAGGCTCTAACCAATGCATTTTGAACTTCCCTGGGTGCTGTAAATACCTGCTATTATAGAGGAGAACTAGATCTCCTTCCTTAAATATTTTCTTCTTTATGTGCCTATCATGCCAAGATTTGTCCTTTGCTTCATGTACTTCCTGGTGAAATCCTACTAAAATTCTGTCTTCTTCCATCTCCATCACCCGATCTAATATTTCCAGCACAACACCTTCTTCAGTCATGTTGGTGATTGTTGCAATGCGCAAACTAGGTACTAAGTAATCCAATGGAACCACTGCTTCCTACCCATACACCAGTTTGAATGGTGTATCATGTAAGCTTCTTTCATGTAGTCATGTAAGCCCATAACACTGCTGATACCTTCAACTCCCAATCATCCCTATTCACATTGCGAATCTTTGTTAATGCATTTTCTAGAATCTTGTTAAAATATTCTATTGTACTATTTGCCTGGGGATGGTAAGGTGTGCTCTTCTGATGATGTATCTCAAATTATTTTTTCATAGCTCTGATTTTACTGTTAATGAAATGGGTTCCCTGATCACTCAAAAAAATTCTAGGACATCCAAATCTGGTCACCACGTTCTTAAAGAGAAATTGCATTGCAGTCCTTCACTGGGGCTGTTTTTGCCCACTTGGTTAAATATTCTGTCGCAATGATGATGTATCTATCTAATGATCTCCTTACTAGTGGGTTAACGGGTCCAATGAAATCCACAACCCATTTATCAAAAACCTGTAAATTTACTTGGGGCATAAGTGGCATTTCATCCCTTCTGGATGGTTTTCCCACCCTCTGACAGACATCACAGGTCTGACAGTATTCCTTTGCATCCTTTTACTATAGGCCAGCATAATCCTGCACACAACACCTTCTATGATGTAGGATTTCTTGCATAGTTCCTTCCAACTATCCCTTCATGTGTGTCTACTAGCACCATGGAGTGTTCATGCTTCATCACGCATCTTCTCATAATTCCATCTACACCTAACTTGTATAAATGACCTACAATTAGCTGATAGTCTTCATCACACACTAGCAACAATTTTTTCTACGCAATAATAAATTCCTTGGGATCCATTACTGTGCTAAAAAATCCAACAATGTCAGCAAAATAATCATCAACAATCTAAACAGAAAATAAGTTAGCATCGGGAAAATTCTCCTCCAAGTTCCCTGGCTCCTCTCCATTAGTAATTCTTGACAGATGATCTGGTCCTGCATTCAGCTTCCCTGGTTTTACTATGATTTCAAAATCATATTCCTGAAGCAATAAAAGCCATCGACAGTTTCTTCCCCCCAACACTAGCTTGTTAACTAGGTACTTCAAAGCAGAATGATATGTAAACATCTTAAAATGTTGATCCAATAAATAATGTCCAAACTTTTGTAGGGAATATATCATAGAGAGACCTTCCCTTTCTATAGTATTATAGTTCTTCTCAAACTTAGAAAACTTTCTACTATCAAAATATATTGGGCGATCGATGTCACCTTCACCTAGGTGTGTCAAAAATGATCCAAGTGCAATGGATGAAGCGTCCACATGCACATGAAATTATTTTGTCCAATCTGGAAAGCTCAAAATTGGTGTTGTCACCATCTTCTCTTTCAGTGTGTCCAAAATCTCTTGGCATTCATCATTCCACTAAAACCTGATGTCTTTCTTTAGTAACTTCTCCATGGGCATAGTAATCTTTGCATATCCCTTTATGAATTTCCTATAGTACCCTGTGTGGCCCAATGCTTCTCTCAATTGGCGCACTGACTTTGGTGGTGGAAAATTGACAATAACATCAATCTTTCCAGGGTCTACTGTCAAGCCTTGTTTGCATACAACGTGTCCAAGTAGGGTTCCAAATGGCGTACTGAATATACATTTCTTAATGTTCAAGGAATTATGACATTTCCTACATCTCTCTAACATTAACCTCAGAATTTATACATGGTCCTTCAATAAATTGAATAATGTCCAATCATCCAGATAAACTTCTAAAAAATTATGTATAAAATCCTTGAATGCAACTACTACTACTTTGGAAATATTGTTGGTGCATTCTTCAAACCAAATGGCATTGTTGTATACCGATATGACCCCCACTCTGTTGCAAACTTAGTTTTGTACCTATCCTCTAGAGAAATTCTAATCTGATGGTAACCTGAAAATCCATCTGTGAAGGAGTACACTTCCTGTCCTCCCACATTCTCTAAAGCATCATCTGTAAATGGAGTAGGAAAAGGATCGTACAAGAATGCATCATTTAATTTACTCATATCAACACATATCCTAATCACTCCAGTCTTCGTTTCCTAGACGACCATTGGACTAATCCACTCTGATTCTTCCACAGGTTCTATGATTCCTGATTCTAGCATTCTGTCAATTTATTCTTTAAATTTCTGCTTATAGATGGGGTTTAATCTATATGGTCTCTGTCTAACTGGCCTTGCATCTGGTCTGAGGGGTATCTTCATTTCTCCAAGTTATCCTTCTACCCCTTCGATCTCTGAAAATGTGGCTGGGAGTAAGTCACTATACTCGTGCAGTAATTCAGTTATCTTTTCCATTGTCTCATTGTCCCAGTAATCTCCAATGATGGTCTCTTTAGTCCCAATATTAACCTTCTTAATATTCGTAGGTGTAGTGAACTCTTCTGATTGTAACCGGGGTCCTTCCAACCCTCTTTCTCCTTCCCCTTCTACTATCTGTATGTCACGTGGGTTGTCTTCTACTTCTTCATCCTCTGCAACCTGATAATAGTAAACTAATTGTTTAAGTGTTTCTTTTCTATAATGTTTGTCTACTGTCATTGTATCTACCCCATATGCTTCAAATATCTTCCTTTTGATCCTCTGTAATGCTACATCCACCCATGGATTCTCACTTCAAATGAAAATATCCTAATAAAGTTCTGTTTTATTGTGCCCTAACTCACATTTTCTCTGCGCAGTTCCTGCTCCTTGTACTAGTTACTAGGTATCCCTTCTAATGTATGAATAAAGTAATGTATCCATTCCCATGGTGGTACCAATATCCAGTTAGTGACACAATCATTTATGTGATGTTTTGGATTCCCTTTTTCATCATACTTATGTAAGGGTCTATCCTGCTGACTCCTACCAAATCTTATCCGCATCAGTCACTTACATTGATACCAGTCCTGAATTACATCCTTATGTGCACCCCACCATCATGCAGGTGTGTCCCTCAATGCTATATCCAACACTAATAATCTCTAACAATACAAAACCTCTGATTCAAACTATGTTAGGAAGTTTTCTAAGTTTTCCTCTTCAATAAATATGAGAAATTATCTTACTTCTGCCCCAACCCATCTTATTGTGCATGTAATTCTGGCGCACCTCCTAGTAGAGACTTCATGCAATATTTGCTTCTAGTTTTCTACCCCAATATTCAAATATGACATATCAGAATTGATACTCCTCCAACTGAGCACTCCATCTGCAGTTGAATTCACATAGTCTTCCTCTCTTGTAGTAGTTCTATACAATTGGTTTACATCATCCTCTAGAACACTGTCAAGCATAGGTTCTACATATCTTTCACAATCTGAGGGATCTAAAGGTGATATTACCCTAAAGTTCCCAACTTCAAATATCATCTTTCTAGTCTTCAAATTAACTATGTCCTGATTATCAAAGGCCCAATCAATTCCCAATAATGTTGGAAATGGTATAGACTCATCCACCATAATCATTAATTCAAAGTTTGTTGTGGTGCACACACCATCTATATCCACTGTTCTATTCTTCAATCTACCTACGGGAATCACTCTCTGCTAGTTTTCTAGCTTCAATTGGATATTGGAATACCCTAGTGTAGGTTCTCCCATTGCTTCCCATGTCTTCTTTGGAAAAATGTTGACATTTGATCGTAAGTCTAGGATAACATTTCCCATGTTAAAGTCTCATATGTTCGCATTCAATCTGAACTCTCTACTAGTTATTTTCTTTCTATGGACATGATTGATATTCTTTGGTTTTGTTCCTAACCCTTCTTCTATGCTATATTTCTCAATAATATTTTTAAACAAATCCATGGAATTCTTATCGTTAAGTAATTTAAAGCAATATTTTAGGAAATTCTTTAAGTTACTTACTTTCTCTGTCTGCTCTTCTTTGTAAGTATGATCCAAAGACCGAGGCATATAAAAAATAGGAGTATCATACCTATGTGCATTGTTTGATGTGGACACTTCACTCTCCTTTAGGAAGTCCTTCTTTGCTTCCTTGAAAGTTTCCTTTTCCTTCTTTGCATCAAAATGTTGTTGTGGATGAGTGTTCTTCTAAATCCAACACTAAGATTCCTTCTTTTGATCATGTGCATATGCTCTTGTCTTCACTCCTCCTCTAGTCACTATATTGATGTTCCTCCCAGGGTCCCTTATTTATGCAACAATCCACTGAACATTCTGTTTATTTAAATTCCACTTCTCCTAGATCTTTGTCATTAACTTTGAGAAATATTCTATCACATGATCTGTTGCGTGATAATACATACATGTTGCTGTTGGTTGAGAACAATCTTTAGCATAGTGTCCTTATTGTTGAAAGTTATGGAAGATAATAGGACCTCTGCCTATGCCCATTCCTCCGCTTCCTCCTTTGTTCCCATGTGGATCCATGTTCTGTTGATGAGACTGTGGTGCATGATTCTACTGCGGGGGTCATTGAAACTATGACACTTCTTGAAATTGATACATGTTGCCAAAGTGTGGCACATACTGTCCTGTCATCAACTCAGCTTGCATCATGTATGCATTTGAGGTTCTTTCCTTCATTAACTCCAGAGATCTACAATTTTTGTCTTCATGCCCCAATGATTTACAAAAGTTACAGAAAGTACTCTTCAATTATGTCTTGTACTTCTGCATCATAGGGAAGTGATAAGGATCATGCCCATGTGTCTTGCATATTTCGCACCAAGGCCCTCCTATAGGAAATGGATTTGGTATCCCTACTCCTAGGTACTATGCAAATGTCATAAACTCATTCTTGTGATGTCCCTCTGATCTGCATAAAGTACACCATACTGCTTCTCTTTTCTCCCTACTTTTATTATGATTTAATTGTACTATCAAGTTCTTCAGGTCTTCCTTCAACTCCTCTATAGCTGGATCTGACTACTTATACTGATTCTCCTCCAACTGCATCGCTGCTTGCAGTGCCTCTACTTGGGTTTGAAATTTATGTTGTCTCAGTGGATATTTGAAGTGTGTTAACAAAGAATTTATAAACAACTCTCTATGTTGCATGTCAGAAATGGGATACTTCAATTTACCTTTCAATGTCTTGAACTTTTGATCAATGTCCCATACTGATTCTCCTGGTTTTTTTCTAACCTCACTCATCTCATTCATAAACTGAACCTATGATTTCAACCTCTAAAACTCAGTGATCAATTCTTGTTTGATCTCTGTTACTGTTCCCGACGCACCATGTGGATTGTTTATTGATAGGTTCATTTACCAATCCAACGCGCAGTTTCTGAATGTTATTGCTAACTGTGCCACTTTTGTTGCCTCATCAATGATTCTTTTTGCTTCCCATATTCACTCACACACGAATAAGTGCTTCTTTGGGTCTTACATTTCATCCCCATGGAACTATGGTAATCTTATCGTTGGATCTACTCCTGTCATTATGGAATGTGTTGTACTTGCTCTACATGGTACTACTATCTGTGTACTATTCTTCGGACTTGAACTCCCATTGGTATTGCTACTGGTACTTCCACTTGTACTACTACCTGTACTACTGTTGGTACTTCCAATTGTACCCTCACCTCTATTCTGATCTCCTAGATTCCTCTGACCATCAGTCACTGGTTCTCTAAACAACTCTTTCTTTGTTGATGTGTTAATCGTACATGGGGTTGTAGGTTTTACACTGATTCAGATCTGGACAGGGGTATCTGCTTCCTCATTAGATCCTGCTCCTCTAGTATTTCTTTCATATGTGGCACACAATATCTCTTCAATGTACTCCATAGCATGGAGATCCTCTACCTCTTATTCATCACTCTCCAAGCCTTCCCTCTCGGATACTGCTCTTTTCTTTCTATTAAGCATATATTGGTAGAGTTTTCCACTACGCATCATTCCTTCCTTCTGCATAATTTCCTAGATCTCCTCTTGATCCATCATAAAAGGATCTTTCTCTTTAATAATATCTTCTCTATCCATTTCCCCCTCCATCTCAAACCTTCCTCAGGTTTCCCCTAACTCCCCCATGTACACAAGGTAGTTTAGTTGTCTGATTCCATGCTTAGTACCCCTTTATCATGCAATAATATCTTGATCGAAGTGTACAATGATCTGATGTACCTTCCCCTTGGATCCTTAATAAACTCATGCTCTGCTATATTGTAATACTTCTATGTATCTACTGCAAACTCAATGATATACCCCACTACAATGTTGTCTAGCCAGAAATATATTGCACGCATGAACCTGTTATTCACCCTTTTCAACCACGCGATGCTTTCTTCTGTCCACTCCACTGATCTAACTCAATTTGTTGGATGGGTATATTTCAACCGTGTTATCCACTCCTGCAATAGCGTGGGAAACTCACTAAATAAAATCTCGTGTATTTCGTTGAATACGTATCTCTCAAAATATTGTCTTGGCTTAAACTTAGAGCTTATATTATCTTTACAGGCAAACTCTAGTTCTTGAACTGTCAATCATCTTTCAATCTCCACTTTCGTGGGGTTCTAACATAAAAACATCCCCTTTTTTAAGCCCTCATGTTATACTGTGTGATACATCCCTCACGATCTAATCTTCTAAGTTCCAACCGAGAACATAACCATTGTTGGTTTACTTATGGGATGACCCAGGTTCTAGCTACAAAATTACCAACTTCCCTTCTTCCATCAGCCCTTATGAATACCAGAAGGAAACATAGCGCACATAGTGCACTGCACAGTCTCACCCGAGATAGCTTCTATGGGTGGCCGCAGGAATCGGATGTCTGCAACCATGGGATGGGATGTGTTTCTCTCAGAGGCATTTAACCTACTTATTGTTAACCTTCAAACCCTCATTAGATCGTATTCCAAACCACTGTCACAACTATTCTAATAGGACTTCATTAAACATTATAGTTGTATGTGTTCAATGACAACTATTTATCTACTGTAACACAAGATTATGATCTAAACACTAGCTATAACATTCATTTATTTAGAGCTATTATGCAGATTCCATTAGTTTATTCTTAGTGCACTGTGCTATTCCTTTTATCATTTAACATGTTCATCATAAACTTACTAAATCTAATACAATCAGAAACATTGCATACATTCACACAAAAACAAATATATCATGGTTCACCCCCCTGAGGCTACATCCAAAAATATTTGTCGCTTTGGCTCTTTATTCATCTTCATGCAAAATATAGTGTTGTGCATTGTACAGTCCTTCCTTTAGTACAACTGATCTCCACATATCACATCATTCCCTCAACAATACACACTCTAACAAAACGAACAACCCTCTTGTCTTCCTAATACATTCTACTTATACAAAACTAGGACAAGGCCCTTATAAAAAACCTAACCCTAAAAGGATTAGATTTGTCCACTTTCCAGTTGACTCATTCATGGTTGGTCCTTGATCCAACCGTTCTCCAAGTCGACTCTTTTCCACTTTCCAACTTCTTCGCAGTAGTTTGTCCACTTTGTTACTTATTTTCTCAACACGAGTTTTCCTCTGTTTTTGGCACACTCCCTTATTTTCTGGAGCTTCTTTGATTTCATAAAAACTTCCTTGATTCTCCCCAAAATTGGCCCGCGCCAACATAGACACTATAGTTGTGATAACAATCTTTGAAAACTTTTATACTTGGTAGCATGCGAGCATTATTGAGATAAATGCTTATTGTAATCATTTACCAGATACAACTAACATCTCCTCTAGGAGAAAATTCTTTTTTTTATTTTCAGGTTACCATGGAGGAATGATTGATCACAACACTAGAAGAGTGTTTCTCTCATTCCTTATTATTGTATTTCTTACTTTTTTGTTTTAGGCAGGTCACAAGTGATAGCTCTAAATGAGCTATTATGACAATTGTTCTCGCTATTGTTTTATTATTATTATAAAGAATATTATTCTTGTCTGTTGTTTCTCCCTTGTTGTTCTTGTTCCAGGCAGGTCACATGTGATAACCCCGAGGAAGCTATAGTGACGGTTGCAGGAGGCAACATATTATATGAGACATGGAGAAAACTACCCAAGTTGTATACATGACCGTATACATCCATGTACCAAAGAAGATGAAGAAGAAGCTACCTTTGATATACATAGTATCTCATATGGAGATTGATTGTAAGGAGCAAAAGGCTCCAATGATGACTGAACATTAGAATAGAACTCGCAGTAGACTTGGTCAATGGATAATGGAGCCACCTTGACAGGAAGCATAATTCATTTGAATTTTGATTCATCTTTTCATATTAAGACTTGGTATTCAACACCAAGTATATATTGCAGAGACTATGAAGTTTTTGTAGACTCAAAAGAAATCAAGACTCAGAGTAATCCAAATCTCAGAAAGGATTAGATGGGAAAAAGAGACATCTTCCAGGACTGGCAGATATATTCCATGAGTTGAGAAGACTAGATCGTAGCTTCAGACACCTCTAGGAGACATGAAATATCTTGAGAATATTTCCTTGTTTCAATGATAGAGGAGGAAGCCTGTTAGAAGGACTTGGATATGGATTTTTCCTTAAGAACATAAGAGAAGTTAGTGGTGACTTCCAAGATTGATCTAACATATCAAGCATGTTGTAGATAACAATATAAAGATGTAAAAATCCTAATTTGTGTCTAGAGGATTCTCCCAGCAAGAGGGAGAAGACTATGATGAGACACTTGCTCCAGTAATAAGAAGAAGTATATATAGAACAAACACGATTCATTAAAAGAAGTCGACACAATATGAGATTCAGAGGGAGCAGGTATGAAAATCCCTATATTTGAGATTGAGTTATCTCCAGTGTCAGTTGGTGTAGTACATGATTTGGGCCATGGAGACATGAATACAATAAAAGATTGAGTTACCTCTAGAGAAATAGGATAAGCTACCCTCAGTGTCAGTTATTAAGCCACTCTCAGTTTTAGATGAATTTGTTTCCATGATAGAGTAGAGGACTTACTCTCAAAGTTCAACAACCACAGTGGGAATGGAGCAGTCATTCTTAGCTTCAGAGTAGCTGCAGGTGCAGAGTCCCAGTCCCAGAGGAACAATTGTAGAGAGAGTAGAGAACATACTCTCAGGCAGTGAGATAGATAATGCTTTGTAGAAAGCACATATAGCTAGCACATGATTATGCAGATTAAGTTGCAACTAAGCATGTGTACCATCTTGGTACAATGTGATGTGAAAATTTGGTTTCGAAGTACAGGACATGAAGACTCATGTCTGCAAGTTGAAGTAAGCTCCAAGATCTTGGTATAGTAGGATTAATATTTTTTATGATGATCTTGGGATTTACCAAGAGTAAAGTTGATCCCAACCTTTACTTCAAGATTGAGAATGACCGACTAGTTATATTGCATCTATATGTGGATGACTTATTCTTGACGGATGAAGATAATATCATCACAGATTGTAAGAAGAAGTTTTCCACTGAATTTGAAATGAATGACCTAGGACCGATGCATTATTTCTTAGGTCTTGAAGTATGGTAGAGCCCATAAGATATTTTCCTTAGTCAAGGAAAGTATGATGTGGAAATTCTGAAGAGATTTTACATGATGGAATAAAGGGCCATGTCCACTCCTATGGAGATGAATCTAAATTTATTGGCTGATACTCTATAAAGATAGATTATTGGTTCGTTGATGTATCTGACGAATACCATGCCAGATATATGCTTTGTTGTGAACACCTTGAGCCAGTATCTGGTGGAGCCTAGACGTTTTCACCTTGTATCTACAAAGCATGTGATGAGATACCTTAAGGGTACGTTGGATTATGGTCTCTGTTATACTGGAGATAATGACTTCAGAATATATGGTTATACTGATTCAGATTGGAAGAGAAGTGCTTCAGACAAAAATAAAACTTCAGGATGTTGTTTCAGTTTGGGGTCAGCCATGACTTCATGGAAAAGCATGAAGCAATATAATATTTCTCTCAGCACAACATAAGCAGAGTACATTGCAGCATGTTGCGCCAGTTATAAATCCATATGGCTTCAGAAGTTGTTGACAGGTCCGTTCAATCTGGAGATGGAAGACACCGAGTTTCCATGTGATAACTAGAGTTGTATAAAGATGACGGAGAACCCAATGTTCCATGATAAGTCAAAGCACATAGAGATCCATTACCACTACATTCATAATATGGTATAGAGGGGAGTTGTAAAGATCCAATATGTTGGCACAAATGAGCAGGTTGCATATGTGTTGACTAAGCCTCTATGTCGTTTGAAGTTTGAAAATGTTCGAGACAAGCTTGGTATTGTCTGAAAGGACCTCCCTCGAAAGGGGGAGTAATTTTGATGATACTATGGTATCCTGACCAACAACGGGTAGCTCAGTTAGGATTTTATATCCTAGGGAACTGATCATCCCTGGGCATATCTTGAAGGTACAATAAGGACGGTCTATCAGAGTACATGTGCATGTATATGCCAGCTATGGTCAATAGTGGTAGCTCAGTTAAGATTTTATATCCAAGGGAACCTTCCTGGTAGATCCCGAAGTTTCGGTAAGGATGGTATGTCAGAGTACCACATGGTAGCTTAGTTAGGATTCTATATCCTAGGGAATCTTATGATTCCTGGGAAGATCCTGAAGGTATGATAAGGACAGTTTGTTAAAGTACCATATATATTTTTGTTGATGCATCTGCCTCATTCTATTGCCACATATATATGTTGATGTTCCAACTTCGTCTTATTGATGATGTTTTTCTAGCTTCGTGTTGTTGATGATGTTGTTCCAGCTTCATGCTAATGTTGATGTTCCAGCTTCATGTTGTTGATGATGTTGTTCCAGCTTCATTTTATTTATGTTGATGTTCTAGCTTCATGTTGTTGATGATGTTGTTCCAGCTTCATTTTGTTTATGTTGATGTTCCAGCTTCATGTTGTTGATGATGTTGATGTTCCATATTCATGTTGTTGATGATGATGATGCTACTCCAGCTTCGTGCTACAAATGGTGATGATGTTTAGTTTCTACTGATTTTAATGATGAGAAAAACTTCTGATGACCTATAGATATGATTGACAATGTTCCCGATGTTGATGACTATGTCCCCTCCTCTTGATGATGTATTGAGTCCAGTCAGTTGTTATAAATGTTTTCAGTATAATACCCTTCTTGTTAAGGGGGAGTGTTGAAATATTGTAACTTCGAAGAATAGTCTTGATCAGGGGATCAAATTTGCTCAATTTTCAAAGTGCTCGGATGAAGACGAAAACAGTGCCATTGCGTCCATCTCGTTTTCCTGATTTCGGCGGTATATTTATTTTTGCGAATGGAGTCTATATGGAGGAGATATCGTGATTTGACCGCCAAGACAAAAAGGTAAAAATTTGGACGCTGACTGTACCTGTCCGTACAGTCCGTACGGCCACGTGGAGGGCCGTACCATCTTGCTGACGTGGCATCATTGGTGACATGGCGCATCTTGATTGGACAGTTTTTGGGCGAATACCGTGTCGACACGTGTCATTGGCAATGAATAGAATTTGGACATGTGGCCCAACCCATGGGCGCCACGTGTCATTATTCTGTTGGTTTATATGGTTGAATAAGTTTTTGTATAAAATGTTATGGGTCCGCGGGGTTCGACCCGGGGACCTCTCCCTATGCAAAGACTTAACTATACTCTGCTAACCAAAGGGGCGGCCCGTATTCCTTGTTATATCATCCAACGGATATGCATTTATGCTTGGTTTTTGTACTAAGTGGAAAAGGGCGCGGGCCGGGGCTTACGCCCCAACCCATGGTTTCGCTGTAACACATGACCGTTTGTTTATATATATAGCGCGGGTTTGAAATATAGTCCACGGACTATACTATGTATATGACATTGTAATATTAAAACGCGCAATGTATATTGCAATACATTGCAATATAACATTACATATATATGATATAGTTTGCATATTAAAACGCGCGCGGGGTTTTGTCAACCTTTGGTTTATACATATGTAACCCGTGGTTGGTCGGTGTATAACCGCGCAGGAGTTTTTAAACGGACCAACTACTTTTATGCCGCGCCTATGGTCACGTGTACCATATGACCCAGTGCCGAGGCGGTTAGGGGCTGGAGGCGCCCTAACCATTCTACGGTTTGTACCGGTGCGCGGTTGCGTACGGGACTGGGTTCTTTACGCTTAAATGAGCGTGTGTGCCAGGTTTGGAGTGCAAGGGTGCAGATTGTAGAACCAGAGACAACAAAGCAGGAGGGAAGACTTCAAGGAGGCTATCTTCTTCATTTTTCGACCGTTTCAGGTGTCGTCAGAGCCTAGACAGGGGTTTTGGCACGCTGCGGAGCCATTGGAGCAGTCATTTTGTTGATTTGAGCACTGTAAGACTTGTTTTTAAGCACTTTGAGAAATTTAATATAAAAGATCCATTTGGAGGCTGGACCAGGAGATGTAGCCTGGAGTGGGGTGAACTCCTTTATCAAATTGCTGTGTTTATGTCTGATGTTCAATGATTTTTGATGCTGTCTATGTTCAATTCTACATAAGTAATCCTTTAATATGTGTTGCAAATTGATCCGGTTGCTTTAAAAACACATAACATT
>JZKD02S0967805.1:1264620-1282989 GCA_000966675.3 Picea glauca
AACTCTACCCTCATCTTCACATAGACTGAGATAGTCTTTTGGTGGTCCAAAAGCTTCCTAATGGGGAGGTGTGATCAGGGGATCAAATTTGCTCAATTTTCAAAGTGCTCGGATGAAGACGAAAATAGTGCCATTGCATCCGTCTCGTTTTCCTGATTCCGGCGGTATATTTATTTTCGCGAATGGAGTCCGTATGGAGGAGATATCGCGATTTGACCGCCAAGACAAAAAGGTAAAAATTTGGATGCTGACTGTACCTGTCCGTACAGTCCGTACGGCCACGTGGAGGGCCGTACCATATTGCTGACGTGGCATCATTGGTGACATGGCGCATCTTGATTGGACAGTTTTTGGGCGAATACCGTGTCGACACGTGTCATTGGCAATGAATAGAATTTGGACACGTGGCCCAACCCATGGGCGCCACGTGTCATTATTCTGTTGGTTTATATGGTTGAATAAGTTTTTGTATAAAATGTTATGGGTCCGCGGGGTTCGACCCCGGGACCTCTCCCTATGCAAAGACTTAACTATACTCCGCTAACCAAAGGGGCGGCCCGTATTCCTTGTTATATCATCCAACGAATATGTATTTATGCTTGGTTTTTGTACTAAGTGGAAAAGGGCGCGGGCCGGGGCTTACGCCCCGACCCATGGTTTCGCTGTAACACATGACCGTTTGTTTATATATATATAGCGCGGGTTTGAAATATAGTCCACGGACTATACTATGTATATGACATTGTAATATTAAAACGCGCAATGTATATTGCAATACATTGCAATATAACATTACATATATATGATATAGTTTGCATATTAAAACGCGCGTGGGGTTTTGTCAACCTTTGGTTTATACATATGTAACCCGTGGTTGGTCGGTGTATAACCGCGCGAGAGTTTTTAAACGGACCAACTACTTTTATGCCGCGCCTATGGTCACGTGTACCATATGACCCAGTGCCGAGGCGGTTAGGGGCTGGAGGCGCCCTAATCGTTCTACGGTTTGTATCGGTGCGCGGTTGCGTACGGGACTGGGTTCTTTACGCTTAAATGAGCGTGTGTGCCAGGTTTGGAGTGTAAGGGTGCAGATTGTAGAACCAGAGACAACAAAGAAGGAGGGAAGACTTCAAGGATGCTATCTTCTTCATTTTTCAACCGTTTCAGGTGTCGTCAGAGCCTAGACAGGGGTTTTGGCACGCTGCGGAGCCATTGGAGCAGTCATTTTGTTGATTTGAGCATTGTAAGACTTGTTTTTAAGAACTTTGAGCAATTTAATATAAAAGATCCATTTGGAGGCTGGACCAAGAGATGTAGCCTGGAGTGGGGTGAACTCCTTTATCAAATTGTTGTGTTTATGTCTGATGTTCAATGATTTTTGATGCTGTCTATGTTCAATTCTACATAAGTAATCCTTTAATATGTGTTGCAAATTGATCCGGTTGCTTTAAAAACACATAACATTTAACTTGCAATTTAATTTAATCAAGTTTATCAAGTCTTCGTCATATTTTTAGTTCAAGTCTACCTGAGAAAGAGTTGAATAATATTATTATATTATATTTAATTAGGCCCTATTGTTCCTTAGTAAAATTTGGCCCTATTGTTCCTTGACAGTTAATTGTGAATTAAGAGGGTAAAGTGACAGGTCGTCCTAGAGCTAATTATAGGTTGGCTAGACCATTATTTATAAGAGAGGCCAATGCCTCATTTGGACACATACACACCTAGGTCTGCAGTGTGCAAGTCATGGAGTAGAAGCTACTACAACTGGGGGTGACGTCAAGGACGGTTTTTGGTCTATCTCTTAGTATTTCTTCATCAAGTGGTGTGCTACTCTTCCTAGTGAAGGAGTATAGGAGGATCTTACGTTCAGTATTTGGTATATCTATATTGAAGAAGTTTTGCTGGGTTTTGTCCCCCATGAGGGTTTCCAAATATAATCTCTCTGTTTCTATTGTTTCTATGATTTCCTCTCTTTTAGTGTTCTTATTTATGCAACTAATGTGCTAAATGATTATAATAATATAGAAGAATCGTAACTGCATGTATAAGTAAAACTTCAAATGATTTAGGCTCTGAAGTAAATGTCTTACCTAAGAAGACATGGAAGTGTATGGTGGAACCCACATTAGGATATTCACATTTCTAGTTGAAATTGGTGAATCAACATATAGTGCTACCAATTGAAAGACTTAAAGGTGTGACAATAGACTTGGATGGAGTGCGCACTGTGGCAGATTTTGAGGTTATAGAAATAGTAGTGGCACAACACCCTACCCAACATTACTAGGACTAGATTGTGAATTTGATAACTAGGATGTGATTAACATGAAGACATAGAAAAGGGTCCTCGAGGTGTAGGACAGTCGGTGATGGAGTGTGTTGTTAAGCAAGTTTGTGACGTTAAAGTCACTGGTTCGAAACCTGCGGGGACAAAAAATCCATCCATGTTAAGGGTTGGTGTGGCTCAGGCTGGGTGCAATCCCTTGGTGATTTTGACAGCTTAGATGCCCCTGAGTCATGGTTTTTCAAGCCACAGGCTAGTCTCGTAGGTCATGGACAAACTAGCAAAAAAAAAACAAAAAAAAAACATGAAGACATGGAAAATGACTTTTGAATGAGGCGAGTATTGAGTAATTTCTCCACTAGATCCCTCAGAAGGAGAAAGGTTTGTATAGGCAATATGTTTGTACTTGGAAGAAATTAACCAGCTATATAAGACTACTTCGCGAGAAGAAGATTATGTCAACTGAACTACAAATGGGGTACTCAGCTGGAGAAGCATTACATTGTGTGCCTCAAACTCAGACACGGGTCTGGATAACTGGCAACAAAGATTACATGAAGTCTCCACAAGGAGGTGCACAAGAACAGACTGTGCAGTAAGGTGGGTGGGTACATAGATAAGGGAACCTCCCACTTTTCATGGTTTGTGTTGGGTTACGAAAAAGGTACAAATATCTTCCTTTTGTCCACAATTTATGACATCATTCTGAGTGACTTTTCAATTAATTAGGAATAAATAGGAAAGAACATGATTAATATGTCTCTTAGAGTTGTTATTTAGGTTTTATTAAATAGATTCTAAATTATGATTGGAATGGTTTGATTTTGTTATAGAATTGGACAAATAACCGTCGAAGATAACCAAAGAGATTTTGGCTATGCGCAAGCTATTGGAGATTGAAGACTTTTTAAGCGCAAAGCAGTTTGAAGATAATACATTTGCTATATTGTAATTTTATAATAGTAAAGAAATCCTGAGGATCTTTCAATCCTCAGGATAGCTTGATTTACCCAAACTATTGTAATATATAAGAGGTTAATAGATCCAGAAAAAAAAGAGAAGAAAAACCGCATCTTAAGTATTCAGATTTAGAATTGCCCTGTGCAAGCAGTTGTTGTAAATGTTTAAGAAGTCATGGAATCAATGAAAGTTTTTAGTGTTTTTATCATCCCTACGTTCTAAGTTTCTCGTAGCAGTACTTCTGAAGACTGAGGGCCCAATCTGAAGAAGCTACTATCTCGTTCTGTAATTCTATCAGTTCAGAGTTTGATTTCTATTTCATGATTAAGATCTCTTTTAATTGCATGAGTGTATAAATGAATTGATGATTGTTTGCAGAAGGCGGGAATTTCCTTAAGTATTCATGATTTCTGTTATGATTTCCATTTCTGAAGATTGTTGCTTGACAGTTCCTCACATTTTCATCTACGCTGTTCCTTTGCTTTAGATTTACAATTGTTGTTCCTTTCAGTTAAAGTTACATTGGCCGTTCCTTTCAGTCAAGGTTACGATAGTTGTTCCTTTCCGTTAAAGTTACATTAGCTGTCCCTTTTGATTAGAAAACAACTGTCATTTCTTTCCATAGATAGAATAATTCGCTATGTCCTTTCCAGTAATTAGAATTCATGATTGATAGATTAAATCTGCAAGTCCTTTATTAGATTCAATTACTGCTTTATAGTTAAGTGAATGCAATGAGGTTAATTAGTTCCTTTCATTTTACAACACCTTAGTGGTCAGATTTCAATTTCATTTAGTTCTTAGAATCTTTGGTGAATGTTTGAGGAACTTGATTGTTGATGAACTCAGATCTAGTTTAGCTACACGATTTTAGACTACCTGCATAAACTTTGCCGATATTCTTGAGATAAAAGATGAATCCCTGGGTTGATAAATTAATGTTAAACTAAGGTTGTTTTATGACATCTTTAGAGCCCAAGAGTTTGAACGAACTAGAAGAATTCTCGACAAATTATGAGGAAGAAGTTTTAGAAAATTAGAGGTTGTTAGCCATGGTTACTTCACTCAAGGAAACACTTGAAATATGGTGGGGTACGTATAAGGAAAAAATTCAAGACTGGTATCAGTGTAAAAGGTTACTGTACATTAGATTTGGTGCATAACAGGGGAGCAATACATTGTGGAAGTATGATGAGCGAGGAAGGTCAGTTGAGAACCTAGAGAAATGTAGAACACAATGGAGGTTGATACCACTAGAAGAATGGCGTCATTACTTTGTTCATAGATTGGAAGGGATACCAAGGAACTGGTATATAGACTAGGATATGCGCAGAGGCACTATAGAATGGACAACATTACAACATAATTTTGTGGTAACTTTCTCATTTGAGCATGAGAACCCCAATATTGATTCAACCCTGAAGCTGATACAAGGAATGATATTTTTTTACAAACTTGAGGTGGAAATTATAACATAACATCAATATCAGAAGACATGCAGTCAAAGACTTATTGTCATGTTATCATGTTGCAGAGGAAGCACCAGATGAAGATGATCCATGCAACATTCAGATAATAGAGTTTGAAGGTGAACGAGAGGTGAAAGTTCCATCTATGGAGTTAGAGGAATTTGTTTCACCAATTAAGGTCAAGGAAGTTAACATTGGGACACAAGAAAACCCTAAAATGTCAAGCATTGGAGACTACTGGTGTTGGCCCTCGACCAAGTTTTGAGGAAACCTTGGTCAGGCTTAGACCACTTTTGGACTTCGACAGGCTGGTCGAAGATGGAGCACCCAGGCGGAGATGAGATCACAAATCTCACTTATTTTGCGGGCTATGTGGACCCATCAAGGGGTTCTTTAGGGTTTTTGTAATGGGTTTGGGATGTCAGCCCATGGGGTTTAGCCATGATTAGGCCTTATTGTAAGGGATTGAAGAAGTATAAATAAGTAAGAATGTATTGTAGAAGAAGCGAAGTAGTGGGAAGTGGCTAAGTGCAAGCAATTTTGAGTTTCTTTGTGCAACAAAATGTGTATGTGCTAAGGCTCTATGCTCAATAGAGAAGTTGGCTCTGTGTCTAGACCTATTTTGGAAGGAGGATCTGGTGCTCAATGCACAGATCTCTTGTCCTATGCGAATCTTGGCCTTGTGTCTTAGTGCAAGGGAGCAGATGAATGTAAGATCTGGACGAATAATAAATAAGATGGACTAGTTGGTGGACGTAGCCGCACTCTGGGGTGAACCATGTATATCTTGTGTCTTTGGTGTGCTTGTGTTGTGCTATTTATGTCATTTATTTGTTTAGTGCCTTGATTATTATGTATGATAAATGGATCTATTGTTGCTTAGTGATTTACTTGTGTTAAGGATGAATAGATTCTAGATCTAACTTATAATGCTAAGTGCTCAGGGTATGTAATCATTGACTGTTACTGCGCCAATCTAGCTTGGGTATGTTATGCATTGTTAATAAAACTAATGAACTAATGCATCTCATCTCCTAAGTGTTAATAGAGTACTCTGCGAAGTGTTATTATCAAAGATTTGTGTCCCAACTTGGTTACAGACACTTGCATCCTATAAACCCCCCCGCTTCTACCTCGAGTGAGACCTCACCTGCTTAGCAGGTGTTGCCAAAAGGGCCGATATTCGAGGTTTTGTTGGTGCATTGTTGAAGCATTGAACCCTGGGTCTTCCCCTGTGCCAACAAATGGTTCCATTGCCGGGACCTGAAACTGTGATTGCTGGGACCTGAAGCTCTATGCGTAGATCTGCTATTGTAGTTCATAGTACTCTACTGACTTGCGAAGATTTGTGCTAAGAGAGAAATCTGATATGAAGAAAAGAGGTAAGATCTTAAAAGAGGTAAAGCTTTGTGATTTGATAAGAGTAAGATAAGTGAAATTTTTTGTTTCGAAAGCATGAATTTAAGTATGTTTAATAGATTTTGTCCTAGTTCAAAGGCTAGGGAGTAGTTGCAAGAAAGAGTTGATCTGAATAAATTTAATAGAAATGAAGAAAGATATGTTATTCTTATGCATAGAAAGAATTTTTGGACTAATAAGTGAATGCAGGAACCTAGAAAGAATTTTTGTAGATTGCAGGTCCAACACTGTGATCCTAGTGCACAATACAAAAGAGGTTGGGGAACATACAAAATAAAAATAGGATTGACATTGTGCTATAATTGCAGAAGACTGGGACATCTTGCTAAGGAATGCCTTGGTACAGGTACTATTTGTCTTTGTTGTAATATTGTTGGTCATGAGGTTGAGGATTGTCCAAGGATGATTGCTAAAGTTGAAAGGATGAACATGAGATAAGAAAACTATGAAGAAATTCAAGAGATTAAGGGCATGTTAGAGAGTCATAAAGAGAAAGAATTAGAGCAAGCTCAGACTACGTTATTACAGTTGAAAGAAACGATGGATGTTCACAAAGATGTCAATTTACCAGAGATCCTGAAAGTAAAACAACGCATAAGTACAAGAATATAAGACTTCGACATAGACTGTGTCTTGGATGAAGAAACACAAGTGAATATTATAACAGAAGAAACTTGGGAAATTTTGGGAAAGCCTACTATGGTACCTTCATTGGAAAGGATAGGCTTATTTAAAGGAAAGATGATAACCCTACATGGAAGAGTTACTAATGTACCTATTATTATTGATGGAACATCGACTGAAGAAGAATTTGAAGTCATTAAATTTGTTGAGAACATTGCCCCTTTCCCACTTTTATTAGGTAAGCCTTGGATTGAGAAGGATCAGATTAGAAGGAAAGCAGAGGAAGAAGCTACAAAAAAGAAAAAGAAAGAACTAAGGGATTTCATAGCCATAAAAATAGACTGACTAATAGAAGAATGAGAGGATAAGTCAAAGCAACAAAAGAAAGTAACAACGCAGGAGGAACATAAGGCAAGAGAATTAGCTATCAAGGTTGAAAGAATGAAAGAAGGTTTGAAGGACCTAGCCATTCAAGAAATAAGTATACCCACCCAGGAAGTATTAAGAGAAGAGATATTAACTTCAAACCCTTTGAGGACACACCAACGGTACGAAGTCACTACGCTAGGAGAAGATAAGAATAGGAATGGAAAGAGAATTCGAGAAAGAGTTTGAGAGACTAAGATCACAGTAAAGAAGGCAAGGAATCTCAATAAAAAGAAAGCTAAGTTGGAAAAGCTATAGGAAGCTACAGATAACAAATGGAAGACTTCGCAGACTGGAACCTCGCAAAAGGTAGGTTTGCAAGATTTGAGCCTCGCTGGAACAATTGTACCACACAGAATGGGACTTCGCTCTGGCAAAGCTATATGACTGTTGGAGGCACCCCGACCATTAGAACGATTCTCCAAAACGGTTAGAAAATGAATTTATGGGTTGACAAACCGCTTTCGGGACATTGAGACCGCACCATAATAGATAGATCCGTATTGCTGGAAGCATTCTTGGTTGTTGGAAGAATCTGTTACGGTGCGCCGCTTATTTAACTCGTCAATCGCTGCATCGGACCACTTTTTTCTACCCATGATTATCTTAGCCAAGAAGATAACTGATTCTGTGTCAAGCTATGTTATCAGAAGATGGACCTCGCCATCTGTTTGTCTACTCCACCTGTCCGTTCACCTACCTTGACCTGTCTATTAAAAGTGAGAATGTCGGGCAAACCTAGTGAATTAGAGAAGTCTGCCGAGGAGGTCTTCAAGAAGATAATGGCTAACAAATAGTTATCTGAAGGTGTCCAAGCATCGTCCACTAGGGGACTACAGGTTTCCCCTTCAAGTGGGCGTTGTTCTGGCCATGTCAACCCCACGACTAAGAAGTGAAGTAAGCATCATGGAAATCTGGCTATTGCGAAGAAGATCCCGTCAATCCTGTTAGAATATATCCCACCTTTGGCTAGCGCGGTTAATTACGAAAAAAAACCCTGAGACTATGAGTACACCCTGTTCACCACGTACATTTTGAAGGGAATATGCGTAGTCGAAAGTCAGTTGAGATAGATCCCGCTGCTAAAGAACAATGACTTCAATCTAGGCGACATAAAGAACTATGCTATGCTAGCACCCGACCGCTACTTGACGAATGTGATGGAGATTCCCCATTTTGGCCAATATCAGAAGGTTAACACTTGATTTAAAATCCTCATGTCATGCTATCATGGCGGATACCTATAGCTCGACTGAAGGATTACTGTGGATCCAGTGCTGATCCACTAGATTATAGGATTAAGCATGAAGGGACCCAACCCTCAACAGTTTTATCCAGGGAAGGCCTCAGACTTCTCTCTCGCACAACACATCAAGGAATCTTACGGCAAAATCGAAAAAGGAAAGCGAGGCTACAAGGTAGCCTCAATATAGGATGGCGTAGTGCTCGTAGCTAGTAAGATCGTAAGGAAGAACTGCCCCACATAGGTCACCGGGTTCATGGTGGACCTTGCAGGAAAATGTGTGGAGGGCATGCAGATGAATTGGGCAAGTTACCTTGTCAATGAACTAGAGAAAGATTGCCGCGAAGCCCAGGATTTGGGATACAAATTGCACTTTAGCTGGCTGATCATTTTGATCGCATTTGTCGCTTGGAAAATGCCTGAAGGAGCCACCTTTCCAGAGATCAAACCTTCGGAGCTGTTGGTCACTAGGTTTTCTACCTTGCGGTACACCAATGATATGATTAAGCAGTGACAGTCTAACGTTGTGTTTCATGCATATTACCAACAATTGAAGGTTTCCATCGAGTCATTTCCACATATGAAACCACACACCCTGCACTAGTACAAACCAATAGTCAATTTTCACGCAGATCCACATTTCATCTATATCACTGTGCACAGAATGAGAACAAGGAAGAGTTATAGTCGTACTAGAAGTTAACAGTTGAATACATGGAGCACATCATAAAGGAATGGCCAGAGGAGTTCCTTGTACTTGTCGCTGTTGCAAAATTGTCTGACACTGATGCCATAGGCATCCCCATGGTCACCCGAGTCAAGCATGTCGGACAGTACAGTGGGATAAAGAAGAAGAAAAAGCAGGAAGAAGTCCAAGATATGGAAACTGATGAGGAGGACAATGCCTCTGAAGAAAATGGCTCTAGCTCACTAGGAGGAGCAAGAGACGAAGAAAATGGACAAGGAGGAGGGGACGAAGGAGAACAACAAGGAGGAGGCAAAGCTACACCACCTCAAGATCCCCCTACTGAAACAATCACATCGCAGAAAAGGAAGGTTTCTCCACAGAAAACTCTAGCAAGAAAGAAGACATGCGTTAGTAAGCCCTAGTTAGAGGCCATGCTCATGGAGGACAATATCAATTTGGTCCGTGGAGCTATGGAGGACACTTCCAAGGACATCTTACAAAATATGGAACGAAGCAGGAAGAGCTATATGGAAGGGTTGAGAAGGAATTGAAGGAAATACAACAAGCTATTCGTTTGGTCAGCGCAATACCTACTGTGCCTTCCTCATCACAGATTGCAGAATTGGGGGATGAACCAACCCAATTAAGAAGACTTGCAGACGTGACAGAAGCTCGACTTTAGAGAATCTAGGAAGAGAAGGAGAAGGCCACAGAAGCCTTGAAACAGGAAAAAGATGAAGCCTTATAGAAATTACGAGTAGCATGGTACAGTCTGACCGCCTACGAAAGTGAGAGAGAAGAGTTTTGGGCGATGCTGCAGGAGGACAAAGCTCAGGTACATAGAGAAAAGGAGCAGTTGCTCATAGAGCAGACTATGGTCAAAGAAGTGGTGAATAAAGCATGTCGCTATGTGCCAGGCTTGGCATAGGAGGACCAGGAGTCGGTCGAGGTTCAAGTGCTGAAGCTTGCTGAGACCATTCATTAGCTTCAAGCAAGGATAACAGAATTGGAGGCCTAAGAAGTGCCGAGCAAATCGTAGGAGGTGTGTGACTAGAGGGAGGAAGCCGCTAAGAACAGAGTATTAAGGATCAGAGCCCTTGCCTTAGAGTGCAAACAACTGAGCGATATAAGTGCATAGACATATGAACGCCTCACAGAATATCCAGAGCTAAGGAAGCTGGATGTGCAGTAGCATGCCTTCTCCGTGCAGGCGTAGATGAAGTTGCTCATAGCAGTAGAAAAAATGAAAAGATCCCAAGAGCAACATGTAGTTCAACAGTAGATCACTACCCTCCAGAGCAAGGTAATGGAATTCACACAGAAGCTACAACCTGTGCAGGAGTAAGTCTGCAAGGTGTTCGAATAAATTGAGGGACAAGGCTCATAATTGGACCAAGTGGTTGCAATAGTGGAACAATGCTTGGAAGGGCCTATTACAGAGCAGATAATCTAGGAGCTCATTGAGCAGGAGGCTCAAGCGAAGCAGCAAGTCGAGGTAGCTCGAGTGAAGCTCAAGGCCTTTGAAGCAACATTGCCCAGACTTGAGTGACTCGGGACGAGTCACAAGTGAGTGTTGGGGGCCTGTTGGCCCTTGACCAAGTTTTGAGGAAACCTTGGTCAGGTTTGGACAACTTTTGGACTTCGACAGGTTGGTCGAAGATGGAGCGCTGAGGCGAAGATGAGATCGCGGATTTGACTTTTTTTGCGGGCTATGTGGACCCATCAAGGGGTTCTTTAGGGTTTTTGTAATGGGTTATGAGATGTTGGCCCATGGAGTTTACCCACGATTAGGCCTTATTGTAAGGAATTGAAAAAGTATAAATAAGTAAGAATTTATTGTAGAAGAAGCGAAGTAGTGGGAAGTGGCTAGGTGCAAGCAATTTTGAGTTGATTTGTGCAACATAATGTGTATGTGCTAAGGCTCTGTGATCGATAGAGAAGTTGGCTTTGTCCCTAGACCTAGTTTGGAAGGAGGATCTGGTGCTCAATGGGTAGATCTCCTGTCCTATGCGAAGCTTGGCCCTGTGTCTTAGTGCACAGGAGCGGATGAATGTAAGATCTGGATGAATAATAAAGAAGAAGAAGCAGTTGGTGGACGTAGCCCCACTTTGGGGTGAACCACATATATCTTATGTCTTTGGTGTGCTTTTGTGGTGCTATTTATGCCATTTATTTTCTTAGTGCCTTGATTATTATGTATGATAGATGGATCTATTGTTGCTTAGTGATTTACTTGTGTTAAGGATGAATGGATGTTAGATCTAACTTATAATGTTAAGTGCTCAGGGTATGTAATCATTGACTGTTACTGTTTTAGACGAAGATACCCCTAAAACCAAATGTTATACATGTTAGACATAGACCTTAGAGGATGAATCCGGTGTATAAGAAAAAAGTAAAAGAAGAACTTGATTGAATGCTAGAAGCTGGTATCGTAGATCCAGTGGAGAAATCTGAATGGATCAGTCCCATGGTAGTCCAGGAAAAGAAGCAAGGTGGGATACTATTTTTTGTAGATCTAAGGACATTAAACGATGATTGCTTACATGATCCTTTCCCTACCCCTTTTACAGATGAGTTCTTGGAGAATGTGGGAGGCCATGAAGCATATTCGTTCATAGATGGATTCTCAGGTTATCATCAGAATAAAATACCTCCATAGGATAGGCATAAGACTACCTTTGCTACAGAATGGGGATCCTACCAATATACAGTTATGCCCTTTGGATTGAAGAATGAACCAACCATATTTTCAAGGGTGGTCATAGCTGCTTTTAAATATTTCATACATAATCTATTAGAAGTATATTTGGATGACTAGATTGTTTTTAGTATTTTGAAAGATCATGTAGAAGTCTTAAGACTAAGACTAATGTTGGAAAGATGAAGGTAATGCCAGATCTCAGTAAACATCAAGAAATGCATTTTTGGCACACCTTTTGGGATATTGTTGGGACATATAGTGTCCAGACATGGTTTATTGGCTGACCCTACTAAGATTGTTGTAATTGTGAAATTACCACCACCAAAGTTAGTGTGTCAATTAAGAGACACACTTGGCCATACAGGGTACTACAAGAAGTTTATCAAGGGGTATACATAGATTACCGCACTGATGGAAAAGTTGTTGAAGAAGGACAATTTTTTTTAGTGGAACGAGGATTGTCAGCAGGGATTAGTTACTTTGAAGGAGAAGATGGTAACATCACCTATGTTACTATTTCTAGACTGGGAAAATACATTTCATGTGCATGTAGATGCATCAACAATAGAACTTGGAGCAATTTTGGCGTAGCCATAAGTAGGTGACTTAGATCATCATATAGCCTTTGCAAGCAGGAAGTTATCTAAATCAGAGAAATATTACAACACCACAGAAAGAGAAGGTCTAGCCATGGTGTATGCATTGTATAAATTCAGACATTACTTATTGGGAAAGCACTTTAAAATGTTCACAGATCATTATGTGCTCAAATATCTAGTCAACAAGCCAGTGTTGGGGGGGGGGGAGGATTTGCAGATGGCTATTATTGTTCCAGGAATTTGATTTTGAAGTAATAGTCAAACCGAGGAAGTTGAATGCAGGACATGATCACTTTTTAAGGATAACCAATGGAGAAGAACCTACTAACTTAGAAGACAACTTCCCTAATGCATAGTTATTTTCAGCACAGATAGTTGATGAGTACTTTGCTGATATCATTGAATTATTGAGTATAGGAGTTGTGCCAAAGGAGTTTAATACTGCACAGAAGAAAAACCTGGTAGTTAGAGTTGCAGACTATCAACTAATTACAAGACATTTATACAAGCTAGGCGCAGATAACATTTTGAGAAGGTGTGTATTGGAAGTTGAATGACCCATGATTATAGAAAAATCTCATGAAGGTGTATTTGGAAGACACTATGCAGGAAAAGATACCATGCATAAGGTATTGCGCACAATGTTATGGTGGCCAACAGTTCATAAAGATGTGAAGGAATATTGCCAGAACTGTGATGTCTGTCAGAGAGTTGGAAAACCCAACAAGAGGGACATGATTCCCCTAAGACCTAAAGTAACTCTTCAGGTATTTGAAAAGTGGTAAATATACTTTGTCATACCTATTAATCCACCAACAAGAAGGTCAGGAGCTAGATACATCATTACTACTACAAAATACTTAACCAGATGGGAAGAAGCAACACCAGTCAAGGATTGCAATGTAGAGACATCACCACAATTCTTATTTGAGCAGGTGATCACAAGATTTGGATGTCCTGGGATTCTGATGAGTGACCAAGGAACTCATTTCATTAATAGTACCATACATGCTATGACTGAGGAATTTGAAGTCTTTCACCAAAAGAGTACACCATATCATCCTCAGTAAAATGGGACAGTAGAAGCTTTCAACAAGATTCTGGAGAATGCATTGACAAAGATATGTAATGTGAATAGAGATGAATAGGATTTAAATATACCAGCAGTATTATGGGCATAAAGAACTACATGCAAGAATTTGATAGGAAAGACACCATTCAGATTGGTGCATGGACAAGAAGCAGTAGTGCCATTAGAATGTTTGCTACCCAGTCTGCGCATAGTAGAAATTACAAATGTGACAAAAATAGTTATAGTACAAGAGAGGTTAAGTCAACTAATGGAACTATAAGAAGACAAGATTCTGGTAGGATTCCACCAAGAGGTGCATAAATTAAGGGACAAAGCTTGGCATGATCGACACATAAAGAAGAAGATCTTTGGGGGAGATTTAGTTCTCCTCTATAACATCAAATTTTTGTAACATCCTGTTAAGCTCAAAATGCATTGGCTAGGGCCATATGAAGTGAAGTATGTCACAAATGGAGGATTTGTGCAACTAAAGGGCTTTACAGGAGCAAAGCTGAAAGGAATGGTGAATGGTAGTTGACTGAAACTATATAGTGACAATCGACCTACTAACTCTCAATAGTTGTAGTTCAGTAAGGAAGCCATGTGTATAGTGTACTATAGTAGGAAGTAGGAAATAAAAATTATGAAAATACATAAAAAGTAGAAAAAGAAGAAAAAGGAAGATAAAAACAAAAAAACGAAGAAAAAACCAAACAAAAGTTATAAGTGATTCAGGAATGTAGTGCACATCAACTGGTGCGATAAGATTTGGAAGATTGCGTGCAAGAAACTTGGACACTGTGCAAATGACCAGAAAAAGTGAAAAAATGGCTTAAAATTTATGACCGGGCCTACAAAAAGGGAAAAGAAAGGGTAAGTTCAACACTTAGCGATTTTTTAGCACAAAAAGAGTTGAAGAGTGCGACCTAGGAGAAATTGTGCAAGGCAGAGAGAAATTAGCTAATTTGTATCCAACATGACACTTCTAAAGGTTGGTGTTGTTATCCGCTATCCTAGGGATAAATAAGGAGATCATGTCTTGAGGCCCACAGATCCTAGACATGGATTACAGAGATCTAGATGACTTGAGTGTGGCCTTGGAGATCCAATCTATTCTTCAATGCAACTCACCTATCAACAACAACAGTGTCCATCCCACCAGCCTGGTCCTGAAGTAACTGTAAGTATTTCTCCAAGAGGTAATGAGTTCGAGTATCATGGTATGTGTCACTCTAATTTTGAAGCACTTGAATATGTTGCAATGAATTCTCCTTCATTTCATAATGTTTTCTTGGAAATAACTTGCTCAGACCTGGGAGGGTGAAATAATGTCCTAGTAAGCTAATTCCCCTTTAGGATGAGATTCCACTAGGTGGGTCTATGAAAGGTCATCATCCATTCCCTCCATACTTACCACTTTCCATCATTATTCCTCTCATCTTGCCCCACCTTGGTTCGAGCATTCGTTTTTCCACACTAGGAAGGGTTGTACCTTTCCTTGTGGGAAGAAGGGGCTAAAGGCCCAGGGGGTAAAAGTAGCTGGCAAGAGTTAAAATATAAAATGAAATCTTTGAGATGCTTCACCCAGGGATTACCAAGAAAGCAATAAAGAGCTTCCCAGTAAGAAAAGGGGACCCATAAGATAAATCAAAACTCAAGGTACTAGTTGGTGGATGAGAGGTCTCATCATGAGCTGACCTATTAGGTCCATGAGCATGTAGCGGTATGACACTGCCATCTATCTGGTCACCAAAATAGGGTAGTGGCTATTGGTGGCATAGACAAGAGAAAGGGGGTCTCATCACAAGCCAAACTTCTGATTTTCATGAAATCCTTGTGGGTAATGTTATCACCTCTGATCACCATGCCAGGACAACTCACCCACTACAGAGGCACCCATAGGTAAGACCTACATTTCCCTATTATCACTGCACACTTTGCCCAAACATTTCCCCTATGCCACTTCACACACACACTTACATGAACTAGATTAGTTCTCACCTAGAAGCACCCCAAAATTAGGGAGGATTATCCCAATAGGACATCCTGAGACCTTCTCCAAACCTGACTTGTTAAACTACATAACGCCTTTGAGCATTTGTCTGGGTAAAGGGGGGGTTTGATGCACATGTTTGGGTAATTTGATTATTAGATGTGATTGACATTGCTATGATACCTGTGACTTATGAGCCCCTGGAGGGCGTACTTGTTGTTGCTAGAGGACCTTTCCTGGTGGACAAGTACATATGGGGGAATGATTAGCTCAGACCTCCATGGGGCTTAAAGCCCATAGATGGATGTTGTGAACCCAACTACTGGCAGAGAGACACTAGAGGATTGCACCAGTAAGAAAGAAGGGTGTTTCCTCTGATACACACCGACAGACCTAGACTTTGGGGGGTATTTCCTTTCCACCAGGGCAATGACCCTTGAGGGCCCCTGATGTCATCATTTTGACCCTAGACGTCATCCAATTAGGGTTTGCATTTATGAGGGAGGTTTGATGCTAGTTGGAACGTGTGGCATCATTTAGGTCCTTTGGAGGCCAAATGTTTTTCATTTGATGCCCAACGTTCCACCTTGGGGGCCTAACGTCACCCTAAAAGGGCATGATGTCATCCTTGAAGATGAAATTAGGGTTTAATTGTTGTCATTTATGTAAAAAACTGGATTTTCATGTAATTTGGCAAGTTCGGCCTTTTAATGACCTAATTTTAATTAAAGGTCATTGAAAATGTATAAATAAAAGACAAAAACTCTCATTATTATCATTAGCACTCATCACACAAGTGGTGAAGTCTGGAATTTGCGCCCTCTTTTAAGTTTCTTGGCTGAAAGTTTAGGCGCACTTCTTGGAGGAGGCTATTTTTGGCGTTTTTTGGCTATTTTCATGGTGGAGGATATTCAACTAGGGTTTGAGATTAATATTCTTAGTGAAGTTAGTAGAAAATATTCATTTCTTTATTGTGAATGAATGCTTATGGTGAATTTAATTTTTTCATTCAAAGATTATGAAATTGCTTGCTTAAAACCCTAGGAGAAAGACATAAGTTATTATCTTTTTCTCTATAGTTTTCCACTTGTTTAAATTTCTCAAAGAACACCTTATCAAGAAGTAGATACTAGAGCCCTACCATTGTAGCACTCTAGTAACCCTACTTCATTTCCTATTTCATATTTTATTTCAAATTGTCTAAGGAAAACAAAAATCGCTAGGGCCTAAGTTTCCTTACTTTCTAGAAATTATCTTTAGGACTTGGGTGTTTGAGGCCTTGGGTTACCAACACCTCTCTCATCTTCTCCATCTCCTTTGACTAAGTATTATCATTTCTATTTCCCTCTAAGAGTTGTTGTTGCTATCATTGACTCCATTACCCTAGAAGGCACTAGTCTATTCACTACTAGTGCTTGATTTATCAAATTACTTTCAAACTATCTTCTTTGGAACATCCACTAACTCCTACTAACCTTATATTAGCCTAATTCACTAACTAAATTCTTGTTGTTGCAAAATATTGCTACAACCATCTAACAACAACAAATTAACCTCAAAAGTGACATATATTGCTAGCTAGACATTTCTAAATTTGCTTGTGACTATCTAATATCAATTTTCCTAGTTAAAGCTATCTTTTCTAGTCTTTTCTCAAGCATTTTGAAGCATAATTATTGTGGATGTTAAAAATTTTTCATTGCTGTTGTAAACTGTTATACTACTGCAATTTTATATCAACTAGTCTATTTCTCAAGATTTCATTGTCTTATGAAGCATTGACATCATTTTGTTACTTGGAAAGTGATTTTTTTCTATTTTGTTGTCATGTTCTGGGCAGGTACACTTCATTTATATTTTGCTTCATCTCTATAAAACACAAAGAAACCTGGAAATTGAGTGACTTGTGAGAGGGGGGGAAACTCTCTTGCCTTAGCCTTCTTAAACCCTCAAGGCACTGGTGACATCTCCCCTGGGGTACATTGATATACTCCTAAATAGAAAGGGGTTTCCTATTAAGGTGATAGTGATAGTTCACCCCTAGTTACGCCAATCTTGTATCTACTTGTTTTGGGATTTGGGAAAGTACGGATTGTGCGATAACATTTTGGCATCGTTGCCGAGGAACACTGAGCCAATATTCCTCGAGAAGACACTTTTTTGGTAAGCCTTTCTCTAAAATCATTTATCTTTCAAAGCTTACCTGGTGACTCCACTGAGGGTGATCCACTCATCCATTTGACAGTTTCAAGAAAATTATCTGGCGAATCCAGAAAGTTTAGGGAGGTATACCAATCCTCCCAAGTCTTATAGAAGAAAACATCCCCAAAACTCTCCTATAGTAAAATCATTGTTTGGAGGAAATATTCCCTTAAATACAATGTCTAACGCTAAGACTTAGACCGTTAATCCAAATCAAGACAATAACCAGAAACAATGGTCATCCAAACTTTTCAAACCATTAGAAATGACAAACATTCCATGGTACCCTAGGCAAATGCCTACTAGGTATGAGAAATGACTGCCTAAGTTCACTAGTAATGATGTAGTTAGTGTTGAAGATCATATGAGCAATTTCTAGGCCTTCTTTCAGCTTCACCCTATTAGTGATGATGTTGAATATTTAGCTATGAAGTTGTTCTCTTCTACGCTCTATGATGGTGCTAGACGATGGTAAAACGGTCTCCTTGATGGTACTATTACAACAATGGACAAGTTGGAGGAAGTGTTCCTCAAACGATGGAGTGTCAAGGAAGACCCCAACCTTCTCCTAACAAGGCTGAATAACATCACAAAACCTGAGAATGAAACTGTTAGGGAATTTCATGATAAATTTGAAAGGTTGGTACAAAAGATCCCAATGAGCCATCACCCTTCAGACA
>JZKD02S0967805.1:1294635-1311891 GCA_000966675.3 Picea glauca
GCCACCAAGTCTCCATATCTCATCCTCAAGTTATACAGCTTCTTTCTCAGGAATAGTTTATTTACCAGGGACTTAGACTGATACAACTTCCCCAACTTTTCCCATAAATCCTTGGTTGTAGTTTCTTCTGACACATTCAGTAATACTGAATCAGAGAGACACAGTCGGATTGTGCTCTTTGCCTTTCGATCCAACTTTTTCCAGTCATCTGCAGAAGTTCCTGTAGGTGCGGTACCTGGATCTATCGTGATCCACTGATCTCTATCCACCAAAAGATCTTCCATATTGAGCTTCCATAGCTCAAATATTTTCCCATTTAACTTCTCAATCTCCATCTTCGAATTGCTTGCCATTTCTTTTCACCTGAAAAACAATACCATATATCTCCCACTGTAACAAGGCTTATTATAGTCCTGAGACAAACCCTTGACCACAAAGGCGTCCCCCTGAAGCCAATAAATCTCTGATACCAAATGTAAATTCTAAACTTGTACAATATCTACTGCAAACTGATATTCAGAAAGGAATAGAAAAGATACAATGGCAAATACAAACATTACACAGAGATTTTTCACCTAGAAACCTAAACCGGGAAAACCAACATATATTATATTCATACCTTGTGTTACATTGTTTACAATACAATATACATATAGGAGCCAATGGAATCCAAAACCCTAACCCAATGACCTATATTAGTCCAAAACCCTAATTCCTTAAACGGAAAGAGAAAACCATCGGAAAAAAACCATGTGTCGAAAACCACCTAAGTAAAATGTGGTCCCGGTGCGAAATTTTTTTTTGGGGGCGTTGCCCCTGAAACCCCGTGTGGGAGGCTCCACCCCCCTGCACCCCTCGAGGGGGGGCCTAGCGCCCCCCCTCTAACCCCCCTGCATGCCTGGTGTAGACGCTCAGACACAACTATTCGTGCAAAGAATATAACACATACCCAACAGATGAGAGGTCTCATAATGAATTAGATTATTAGGTCCATGAGCATGTAGCGGTATGACACTACCATCTATCTGGTCATAAAACCAGGGTAGTGGATCTTGGTGCATACCCAAGAGAAAGGGGGTGTCATCATGAGCCAACCTTTTCATTTCTGTGAAATGATTGTGGGTAACGCTGTCACCTCAGGTCATCACGCCAGGATAGAGTCCCCCAACTTTTCCCTTGAAAAGAAAAAAGACCAAAATAAATAAGACTAAGATAAAAATGCATTGAATGGGATAGGAAACAATGTCATCCATGAAAAGGTGCAACTCTCTCTCTACAGAGGCACCCACATGTAAGACCTACATTTCCCTGTTATCACTGCGCCCTTTTCCTAAACATTTCCCCTATGCCACTTCACACACAGACATGTTTGAGCATTTGTCTGGGTAAATAGGGGGTTTGATGCACATGTTTGGGTAATTTGATTATTATATGTGATTGACATTGCTATGATAACTGTGACTTATGAGCCCCTAGAGGGTGTCCCTGTTTTTACTGGAGGACCTTTCCCGACAGACAGGTACATATGGGGGAATGATTACCTCTGACTTCCATGGGGATGAAAGCCCATAGATGGATGTAGTGACCCCAACCAAGGGCAAAGAGACACCAGAGGATGGCACTTGGAAGAAAGAAGGGATTTTCCCCCGAGACACTTTGATAGACCTAGACCTAAGGGGGTATTGCCTTTCCCCCGGGATGTTGACCCTTGAGGGCCCCCGACGTCATCATTTTGACCCTAGATGTCATCCAATCAGGGTTTACATTTATGAGGGCGGTTTAGTGCTATTTGGAATGTGTGGCAACATTTAGGGCCTTTGAAGGCCAGATGTTTTTCATTTGAGGCATAATGTTCGACCTTGGGGGCCTAACGTCACCGTAAAAGGGTGTGACGTCACCATTGAATATGAAATTAGGGTTTAATTGTTGTCATTTATGTAAAAAACTGGATTTTAATGTAATTTGGCCATGTCGGCCTTTTTATGACCTAATTTTAATTAAAGGTCATTGAAACTGCATAAATAAGAGAGAAAAACTCTTATTTTTATCATCATCACTCATCACACAAGTGGTGAAGTCTAAAATTTGCACCCTCTTTTAGGGTTGTTGGCTGAAATTTTAGGGACACTTCTTGGAGGAGGCTATTTTTGGTGTTTCTTGGCTATTTTCATGGTGGAGGATCTTCAACTAGGGTTTGAGCTTGATTATTCTTGGTGAAGTAATTAGAAAATATGCATTTATTTATTGTGAATGAATTCTTATGGTGAATTTACTTGTTTCATATCAAAGGTTATGAAAATGCTTGCTTAAAACCCTAGGAGAAAGACATACGTTATTATGTTTTTCTCTGTAATTTTCCACTTGTTTAAATTTCTCAAAGAGCACCTTATCAAGTGTAGAAATTTTAATACACATTATGTATTTCCTGGATTCTCCTGATCTAACAATTATATGCCACTGTTAATTACATAATCGCTTCTACAAATATTCTTGCAGAATTTTAAAGATGATCGCCAATTGCAATATCAAGAAGAAAGATCAATCACACATAACACATATGTTTTTACCGGGAAAGCATAAAGCTAAAACCCCCACTATCATATATTATGTATATATCATGGATCATGAAACAATATCATACAAAACTCTAATCCAATAGCTCTCATTACAATATACAATTGTCTCACACTGTCATACAAAAATTGACAAATTCATGTGCCAATTTACTGCTTCCAGACAACCCGCCTCCTCTGCGCAATCCCTGCTAATGGAAATCCCTGCAATTAATGAATCCCTCTTGCCTAGGATGTGCATTCCTTATGGGAACATCCAATGTGTGTGTGGTTGCATGAGTGAACCCACTAAAGTCACAACTGATAGTCAAACTGACCCTTTCACCTGTTATCTCAACTGGGTCTCCACTGGATCTGACATGCATGTAGTTAACAATGGTAAATCTTCAGTTGCATGTGATACCACTGATTGTGAATTAATTAATAATTAATTCACTGATCTCTCACTAGTGTAAGTTTAGTTACAACTAGTACAACTAAGCTTAACTCACTTAACTGAGTTAAACTACTTTACAACTCACATAACTACACATCTAATTCTGTTACAACTTTGAATCACTCAGTTACAACTAATTCGACTTGCATGTCCCACCAGTCAACCTTTGAACTCGAATTTCCTATAGCTAACCGATTTTCCACTTCAGTTAACTATTTCCAAGTGCTCATTGAGAATAGACTAATATTTATTGTCCAACTATTATTAAGGGATAATAATAGTCGACATACATCTATAAATAGAACATCGTATATAAATAGACTTCCACCTAAAAATAGCCCGAGGCTCCATCCTAGTGTAGGTGCCTAATTTTCACTAGGATATTCTTTTTGAATCTCAACACTTCCTCTCAACAAGAAATGGATTATCCTTCATCCCGATCCTGTTCCTATGGTATTCGAATTTGATCCTGGTAAGCGCCTTCGTTAGAATGTCTGCATCCTGATCTTCCATAGGAGTGTAATGAAGCAACATGATCTTTTGATGCACACAATATTTGATACGATGATACCATATATCTATATGCTTAGATCTATCATGAAACACATGATTAATAGAGAGTTTAATGCAACTCTGATTATCACAATGAATCACCATCAGATCTAAATGAGAACCAAACAAACCAACCAAGATATTTCTCATCCAGATAGCCTCACATGTAGCTTGAATTGCTGCCATGTATTCCACTTTCACTGAACTGAGTGCCATGGATCTCTATTTCATGCTATACCAAGAAAAAACTGTAGATTCGATACTAAAGATCCCCCCTAATGTGCTTTTTCTGTCCATTGGGATGCCTGCCCAATCTGCATCCGTGAAGCCATGCAACTTCACCTCATCCATCTGTTTGTATGATAATCCATACTCAGATGTGCCCCTCAGGTATCTCAAGACATGCTTGCGCACCTTCTAAAAGAGCTTGGTAAGATTAACCATCGCTTGACTCAACTAGTTAAGCGCATAGAAAATGTCCGGTCTCATGTTCACTAGATACATTAGCGAACCCACTAACTGTTGATAGACAATAGCATCCACTACCTCTCCATAAGTAGCATCCTCTTTCCTCCAGTTTCCTGGAAGAGGAGTATCCATGGGTTTGCAACCATCCATGTGAAACTTACCCAGTATCTCCCTTGCATACTTTCCTTGAGACACAAAAAGTTCACCATCTCGCTGCCATATTTCCAATCCAAGGAAATAATGAAGGAGGCCCATATCCTTCATGTCGAACTCCTTTCAAGGTCCTCCTTGCATGAGTCTATCAACTGCTCATCACCAGTCAATATTAAATCATCAACATAAAGAACAATGATTAAAAGCTTACCCTCCACCACAATTTGGTATAGGTTTGCATCCTCTTCACTTTTGGTGAAGCCCAGTTTGATGAAATAGTTGTTTATCTAAGTGTAGCAAGCATGGGGTTCTTTTTCAACCCATACAATGCTCTTTTGAGTCCACACACATGCGAATCGCTGATAAAGATCTCAAATCTTTCAGGATGCTCTATGTACACCTCTTCCTCAATGATCCCATTGAGAAACACAATTTTTAAATCCATCTGATGCATGTGCCAACCCATCTTCACTGAGAGTGCAAATAGGGATCTTATGGATGAGTACCTTGCAATAGGTGCAAAGGCCTCATCATAATCTATCCCCTCGATCTATGAGAAGCCCTGGGCTAGAAACCCAGCCTTGTGTTTCTCCACACTCCCATCAAAAACGTTTTTTACCTTGTAGATCCATCTTGAACCTACCACTGATTTGTCGACCGGTCTTGGGACAATTTCACATGCACTATTTTTGACAATGGACTCATACTCCTCCACCATTGCATCAACCCAAGTGGGATCCTGCACTACTTCCTGAAAGGAAGATGGTTCAGTCACAATACATTTTCTCATGAGAGCCATGTATCCAGTAAATTGATCAAGAGACTGTCTCTGTCTGCGCTGTGAAGTAGGGGCTCCTACATTCTGTGCAACATCTAGTCTCAATCTATCAGCTTCCATGGTACGCTTTCTGCCATTTACGATGGATGGCTCTACATGAGTGGCTTCCTACACTCCATGAACCTCCACATGTGGCTGATCCACATCTTGAGGCTCATCTTTGGGAACCAACAGTTCCTCCTCTGCATGCAAGTCTAACTCCCTCTCAAGCGACAACCGCATGGATTTCCCCTCATCGAATTTTATAACCCATCGCATAACAATCATCTTACTGTTAGGAAAATACACACGATAATTATGGGGTGTTTCTGTGTACCCCACAAATATCCCAAATTCAGCAGTCGATTCCATCTTCTTCCTGGTGTTCTTGGTCACATGCACATAAACAGATGAGCCAAAAATCTTAAAATGAGAAACATTAGGTTTCTTACCAATGAAAGCTTCTTCAGGTGTACTCATGCCAAGTACTCTACGAGGACAATGATTTTGCACATAAACCATAGTGTTGCATGCTTCCATGCACAAATCCATTGGTAGGCCCTGATCATGCAACATCGCTCGTGCTACACCCACGATCGTTCTGTTCTTCCTCTTCGCGACCCCATTTTACTGTGGGTTATGAGGCGCTATGAGTTCTCTTCGAATTCCTTCTTTGTTGCAAAATTCTTTGAATTCATTAGAGATGTATTCTCCACCATTATCACTCCTTAGAACCTTCACTTGCTTCCCCGACTCTTTCTCCACCAATGCTTTAAACTCACAAAACTTTGAGAATGTTTGATCCTTCTTCTGCATGAAGAAGATCTATCATTTACGAGAAAAGTCATCAACAAAAGTAACATAATACTTATGTTTTTCCATTGAAGAAATCGAGAATGGTCCACACACGTCTGTGTGAATTCTCTCTAGGATCACCAAAGCACGGTTCTCCTTTTCATGAAAGGTGGACTTTACATACTTCCCCATGGTGCAACCCTTGCACTGATCTAACTGAACAAGTGTTCCCATTGGAAGTCCAGTAGATATTTGCTACATGGTTTTCAAGTCTCCATGATGAAGATGGCCCAATCGTCTGTTCCATAATTCACCCTCATCCCAGATCACAACGTTTTCTGCCTTTCCCATCATGGCAGCGCAACCATCTCCCTCCAACTTGTATAGATTCTTAACTCAAATCCCTATCTTCTTGACTTGACCCATTGTTTTATGTCACAGGAAATATTTTCCATCACTGAAAACAACATCATAGCCTCTGTCCTCCAACATTGCGACTGAGACCAAGTTTTTCTTCAGACCTCGAACATGCATAACATATTTCAATTGAAATGGTTTACCTGACTCCCTTTGAAATGTAATGGTACTAATTCCAGTCGCACTGTATCATCCATCGTCACCCATCTCTATATGCATTTTGAGATATTTCTCCTCCAAGTCACTGAAAATCTCCTTATCTCCCATCATGTGGAAGGAAGTGCCACTATCCAAATACCACACCGATCCCAATGCACTTGATGACATGCATGCGATCAAGGAGAAGTCAAGTTCAAATTATGAGGCAAGGGCCTCACCAACTGCATCTCTAACAACCTTCTTGTTCTTGTTCTTCTGCAGATAGTTAGTAGCGAGATGGCCATGTTCGTGACAGTGAAAACAATTCACTTTGGAAAAATCCGACTTCTTACCTTTAGACTTGGATTTTGAATGGAATTTCTTCCCCTTCCCTTTCCTTGCCTTGCAAGCTAAAGCAAAATCCTCTTCATCATCATGCTTTGATGAAGAGCCATCTCTGGTGTTCCGCCTGAACTCCTCCTGCACCAAATCCGACCATAGTCGTTCCCAATCTGGCAATTTTTCCCTTCCATTGATAGAGTCTTGATAAATTTGCCAACTCTTGGTAAGTCCTAGGAGAGCCAAGCTCACCAAATCATTATCAGTGAATGTTATTCCCACACTCCCCAGCTCATCCCGACATTGGACAAACTTCGTGAGATATTTTGGAATGGAGTCGCCCTTCTCCATCTTGATCTTCCTGAGTTTATCTTTGAGCGCCAATTTCCTATGGTTGCTGTTGTTTTGGAATAGATCAGTCAAAGTCTTACACATTTCATATGGTGTGGCTTTCCCATGGAGGTTTGAGACAATGTGGTCTCGTACTCCCTCCAACAGGATCCTCCTCGCCTTTGCCAATTTCTTTTTCCATGCATCAAGATTTGCAGTGTCTGCAACATTTGGCTTAGGAACATCTTTGTCAATGAATTCCTTCAAGCCATTGTCTTCGAGTACTGCCTCCATCTTGTCCTTCCAAGAAATTTAATTCAATATTCCCTCGAGTGCATACTCTAACCTCAATCCATTGAAATCCATTTCAATCTTGAATCAACTGTAGCACCTAGAAAGTCTTTCTGCAAATTTGAATTCTATCCAATCACAAACTCAGCTTCTGCAATCTCCTGTGCTCTGATACCATGTAGAAATTTTAATACAAATTATGTATTGCTTGGATTATCCTAATCTAATAATTATATGCCACTGTTAAATACATAATTGCTTCTAAAAATATTCTTGTGGAATTTAAAACACGATCTCCAATTGCAATATCAAGAAGAAAGGTCAATCACACATAACAAAGATGTTTTTACTGGGAAAGAATAAAGCTAAAAACCCCACTATCATATATTATGTATATATCATGGATCATGAAAACATCTCATACAAAACTCTAATCAAAGATCTATCGGTACAATATACAATCGTTTCACACTGTCATACAAAAATTGACAAATTCATGTGCCAATTTACTGCTTCCAGACAGCCTGCCACCTCTACGCAATCCTTGCTAATGGAAATCCCTATGATGAATGGATATCTCTTGCCTAGGCTGTGAATTCCTCATGGGAACATCCAATGTGGGTGTGGTTGCATGAGTGCACCCACTAAATTCACAACTTATAGTCAAACTGTCCCTTTCACCTATTATCTCAACTGGGTCTCCACTGGATCTGACATGCATGTAGTTAACAATGGTAAATCTTCAGTTGCATGTGACACCACTGATTGTGAATTAATTAATAATGAATTCACTGATCTCTCACTAGTGTAATTTTAATTACAACTAGTACAACTAAGCTTAACTAACTTAACTGAGTTAAACTACTTTACAACTCACATAACTACACATCTAATTCTATTACAACTTGGAATCACTCAGTTACAACTAATTCGACTTGCATGTCCCACCAGCCAACCTTTGAACTCGAATTTCCTATAGCTAATTGATTTGCCACTTCAATTAACTATTTCCAAGTGCTCATTGAGAATAGACAAATATTTATTGTCCAACTATTATTAAGGGATAATAATAGTCAACATACATCTATAAATAGAACATCATCTATAAATAGACTTCCACTTAAAAATAGCCCGAGGCTCCATCCTAGTGTAGGTGCATAATTTCACTAGGATATTCTTGTTGAATCTCAACATCAAGAAGTAGATACTAGAGCCCTACCATTGTAGCACTCTAGTAACCCTACTTCATTTCCTATTGCATATTTTATTTCAAATTGTCTAAGGAAAAGAGAAATCGCTGGGGCCTAAGTTTCCTTACTTTCTAGAAATTACTTCTAGTACTTGGATGTTTGAGGCCTTGGGTTACCAACACCTCTCTCATCTTTTCCATCTCCTTTGACTAAGTATTATCATCGCTCTTTCCCTCTAAGAGTTGTTGCTACTATTATTGACTCCATTACCCTAGAAGGCACTAGTCTATTCATTACTAGTGATTGATTGATCAAACTACTTTCAAACCATCTTCTTTGGAACATCCACTAACTCCTAATAACCCAATATTATCCTAATTCACTAACTAACAACAAAAAATTAACCTCAAAAGTGACATATATTGCTAGCTAGACATTGCTAAATTTGCTTGTGACTATATAATATCAATTTGCCTAGTTAAAGCTATATTTTCTAGTCTTTTCTCAAGCATTCTGAAGCATAATTATTGTGGTTGTTACACATTTATCATTATTGTTGTAAACTGTCATGCTGCTGCAATTTTATATCAGCTAGTCTATTTCTCAAGAGTTCATTGTATTATGAAGCAATGACATCATTTTGGTAGTTGAAAAATGCCCTTTTTTTATTTTGTTGTCTTGTTCTGGGCATGTACACTTTATTTTTGTTTTCTTAATCTCTATAAAACATGAAGAACCCTGGAAATTGAGTGACTTGTGAGAAAGGGGTAAAATTTATTTCCTTATCCTTCGTCAAACCCTTAGGTCATTGGGGACATCTCCCCTAGGTAGATTGATATAATCCTAAATAAAAATGGGTTTCATATTAAGGTGATAGTGATAGGTCACCCCATGTTACGCCAATATTGTATCTACTTTCTTTGGGCTTTGGGCAAGTATAGATTGTGTGATAACATTTTGGCGTCGTTGTCGAGGAACTTTTTTGGTAAGCCTTTCTCTCAAAGCCTTTATCTTACAAAGCTTACCTGACGACTCCACTGAGGGTGATCCGCTCATCCCTTTGATAGTTTCAAGAAAATTATTTGGCGACTCCACAAATCTCAAGGAGGTATATTAATCCCCCCAAGTCTTATAGAAGAAAACCTCCTTGAGACTATCCTATAGTAAAATCATTGTTTGGAGGTAATCTTCCCTTAAATACAATGTCTAATGCTTAGACTCAGACCGTTAATCCAAATCAAGCTAATAACCAGAAACAATGGTCATCCAAACTTTCCAGACCGTTAGACATGACAAACATTCCATGGTACCCTAGGAAAATGCCTGCGAGGTATGAGAAATGGTTTTCTAAGTTCACTACTAATGATGTATTTAGTGTTGAAGATCATATGAGAAATTCATGGTCCTTATTTCAACTTCATCCTATCAGTGATGATGCTGAAGATTAGCTATGGAGTTTTTCTCTGCTAGCCTCTATGATGGCGATAGACGATGGTACAACGGTCTCCCTGATGCTAGTATTAAAACCATGGACAAGTTGGAGGAAGTGTTCCTAAAATGATGGAGTTTCAAGGAAGACCCCAACATGGTGCTAATAAGGTTGAATAACATCACAAAACATGAGAATGAAACTGTTATAGAATTTCATGATAAATTTGAAAGGTTAGTACAAAAGATCCCAGTGAGCCATCAACCTTCAGACAATTTTCTTCTCTTTCTTTACAATAAGGCCTTTACAGAACAAATAGGATTTCTCCTTAGAGACAAATCCCTTAGGACAATACAAGAATCCCAAGTGATGCAACCCCCCTACCTCAACAGGGTTTGCCGACCTCCCAGTCAAGGATCGTTCTTAATTCTATGAGCCAAAGAAGCTCTTTGGTCCCTGCTGGAACCTCCACTAAATGATTATTCATAGGTCCTTATGTAACTCCGCCTACACGAACAAGCACTGGGCGTGAGTTCCCTCCACACGACCACCGGCTATGACCACATGCCTCTCAAAAGGATTTTTTTGATTTCGAGTATCAGGTCTTTGCATATGAGTCACCTCGACTCTCCTGACCTATGAAATCATGATAGGGGCCTAGCGCATGCTAGCTCCTCCCTTATCCTCCATCCATATGACCCCTCACTATGATCTGGGGCCAAACCTTTTGAGTGTTTCTCGACTTCACGTCTCATGAAGTTTTCTTTCTCTTCCTTCTGAAACTCAAACTTGTGAGTTTCACTCGCCAAATCAATAGTCCATGCTCTCTCTTAGATAAACGACAATGATCCGTTCGCGAGTTTGCATTTCGTGAATCCTCACGACACTACCCTTTTAATTTTCCAGTTTGCGAGTCAGCAAAATGTTGATCTCTCACCATATGTTCTTCCCAACACCAACGACTAGGATGGACCCACTCTTCCCCTTGCAAATATTTCGAAGTCCAAGTTCTCGAACTCTTGGATCTGCTACCACCTGTCAACTCTGACGATGGACAGTTCTGATGACTTCAAAACTTGTCTCATGCACTTTCCTTGGGATCCAACGACTGTTGGCCCAGGTGCTCATATCTGACAAATGCGATTTGATCTCCTCCTACGTGTGCTCCTTCTACCTATCTTTGATCCGACGACTCAGATACTTTCTTCTCGAATAGGAAGTTCACATTTTGTGACTTGGGAAAACAACCTCCTCCGTTCTCCAGACTATGGATATCCAATTTTTCAAAATCTCCTTTCCAATGAAAGAAACCAACTGTTTGATCCTCACTTAGATCGATGACTCACTATCTCTCCTGAGCTTCCGTCTTCTTCCTGACTTAGAAGATTTATCAGTCTTCAAGGTTTCAACCTTTGCTCCTCCTATGAGTTCGACTCTTGGATCTCGTTAATACTTATAAAAAGTTCTATCCCTTATGAGCTTGATACTTAAAGGATTTTGGCTTCCCACACACACCTTGCGTTCTGGGATTTCGATAACTTATTTCAAAGGATTTCTTGAAAATAAATTCTTCTCGCCCACTTGGCGTTCCTCTGTTCTGGTTCTTCGACGCTTGGTCGCTTCTCGACGCTGTGCACTCCTTGCACTTGGTATAAGTTTCCTTTGTTCTCTCTGAATTTCTTTGAGTCACTCTGAGACTCAATCAGTGCACTCCTTGTGGCCGAGATACACACCTTGCATACGAGGTTCATAAGAGAAACAATTGAAACTTACCCAGTTTCATCACGAACTCATATAGTCAACTTCCTGAACAATCATACATGAATGAAATGAAAATAAACCACACACACAGAATGCAACATTCATTCAATCACACAGTTAAATGAACACAATCCAAGATTTGGTACAATTCTATCTGTTCTATTAGTTCATGAAACAATTACATAGTATTGTAATTCTCCACTGCGTCTTTCTTCTATTCTATTCCTCTCTACTGATTTCTATCTCATAATATTGTCATACTACTTTTACAATGCAACATCAACTATATAAGGACTGGATCCATGAGCTCTCTCGTCTTGTCTACAACCTATCCTATCAAACTCTTAGTGGTTACCTACTTTGTCCTATTACAATAACTAACAATTATTGCTAGATAAGAGTCACCACTCTATATCTGCAACCCCATACTGTCGTATAAGACTTTACAAACAAGTTACATTTAAAAATGTCGCTTTCAAAATATCTCAACAACCGATTTATCTTTGAAATTAATGCTGAGATGTCATATCCCTGCCTCCACGCTTGCCTTTGACTTTGAAGGCAATGCTCCTGCATCATACTCCTTTGGTTAAAATTTTCATGGAATCCTGTCCATGAGCTCCTGCACTGTTTTTCCATGCTTCAAAATATCAGGTTCTGTGAGCCAACTTGCATCTTCCATTGGATGATATTTCCACTTCACTAAGTATTCAGGATATGTCTTCCTCTTGGTCTTCTTTCCATCTCTCTGTTTAATGATTTTATCCATATGACGTTTTCTACTGTGGGCAATTGTTCTTCCCACTGAACTTCCTTATGATCATCTGATTCTCCTGCCTCATCTCTCTTGTAAGGATACAGGTCTGCAATATTGAAATCAGTGATATCCCAACATTGTCTGGCAACTCAATTTCATAAGCATTGGCTGGGAATTTCCTGAGAATCCTACATGGTCCTATATTTTTCCTCTTCAACTGGTTATATGTTCCCCTTAGGAACCTTTCTTTTCTGAAATGAGCTAAAACTTCATCTCCAACTTCGAATTGAACTTCTCTTCTCTTTTGATCAACTCTGTTTTTATATTTCAGGTTGCTGTCCTGTAGCTATTCTGTAACTCTGTCATGGAGTTTATGCATTTCTATTGCAAAATCCTTTGCTCCAGTACTTCTGAACTCATCTTGATTCAGGTCTCTCAAATCTATAATCCCTCTTGTCTATATACCATACACAATTTCAAATGGAATGTTCCCTGTGCTTCTGTTCACTAAATTGTTGAATGCAAATTCTACTTGTGCCAGAATATGATCCCATTGACAACCTTTCTCAGTGACTAAACTTCTTAACAAGTTTCCCAGGCTCCTGTTTACTACTTCAGTCTTTCCATCTGTCTGAGGGTGATATGATGAACTAAAGGGCAAGTTTGTCCCCAAACTCTTCCATAGAGTCCTTCAAAAGTGTCCTACAAATTTGGTGTCCTTGTCTAAGACTATGCCCCTAGGAAATCCATGTAATCTCACCTTCTCTGAAAAACAAATTGGCTATGTGTGTAGCATCGTTTGTCTTCTGGCATGGTATGAAATGTGCCATTTTTGAAAATCTGTGCACCACAACAAATATGGAATCACTCCCTTTCTAAGTTCTAGGCAATCCCAAAACAAAAATCAATACTGATTGCATCCCACAAACTTTCTGGAATTGGTAATGGCTGATACAAACTAGTGTTCTGTTGTCTTCCTTTTTCATACTGACAAATTCTGCATTTGTTCACAAAATTTTTCACTTCTGTCCTCATGCTCAACTAATAATATGAATTACTCAGTTGTGCAAATGTCTTATCATGACCAAAATGTCCAACTAAAACTCCACTGTGTTTATCCTTCAATAGGTTATCTCTCATTGAGAATTTCAATATGCATAATTGACTTCCTTTGAACAATAATCCATCATGGATCAAATATTCAGTCCATGGGCTTCTGTCTCCCAACAAAGGATTCTTGCATTCATCATAAGCTTCCTTGAAATCTGCATCTTCTCGATACATCTCCTTGAGGTGTTCAAACCCTAAGGTCTTCACTTGAAATTCCTGTACAATCAAATTCCTCCTGCTCAAAGCATCTGCAACTTTGTTAGTAGTTCCAACAATATGTTTAATAAAAAAATGAAATTCTACATAAATTCTACCCATCTAGCATGTCTCTGATTCAATTTTTCTTGCCTAGTAATAAACTGCTAATCTTGGTTATCACTATACAAGACAAATTCTTTAGGAATTAGATAGTGCCTCCACTTCTTCAAATCTTGAATCACTGCATAAAATTCTTTGTCATATGTGGAATGATTCTTCTTGGTGTCATTCAGATTCTCACTGAAATACACAACTGGCCTATTGTCCTGACTCACGATTGCTCCAATAGCTAATCCACTTGCATCACATCTCACTTGAAATGTTTTTCCAAAATCTGGTAAGACCAGAATTGGTTGTTCTGTAATCTTCTCCTTCAACACTTTGAAACTTTTTTCAGCTTCCTCTGTCCATTTAAAATACTTGTGTTTCTTCTTCACAGTGTCTAGCATGGGTGCACATATACCACTGAAATTTTTGATAAAATTTCTATAAAAGCTTGCTAACCCATGAAAAATTCTTACCTCAAATATTTTTCTTGGCGATGGCCATTCTCTGATTGCTCTCACCTTTTCTGGATCCATCTTCAATTCATTCAAAGAGATTACGAAACCCAAGTATATGAATTTCTTCTTCATAAAAGATCTTTTCTTCAAATTTATCAGCAATTTCTTTTGTTGCAACTTCTCCATCACTGATGTCAGATGTCTTAAGTGTTCTCCCTTTGTATTATTGAAGATTAGTATGTCATCGAGATATACTATGACAAATTTTCCTATGAAGTCTTTCAATAATTCATTCATCAATCTCATAAATGTGCTTGGTGCATTTGTCAACCCAAATGGCATGACCAACCATTCAAACAAACCTTCATTTGTCTTGAATGCTATTTTCCATTCATCTCCCTCTGTCATTCTTATTTGATGATATCCACTCTTCAAGTCTATCTTGGAAAAATAGCTTTCTCCACTCAAACAATCCATCAAATCATCCATCCTTGGTAAAGTGAATCTATACCTAATGGTTATCTTGTTGATGGCTATGGAATATGTACACATTCTCCATCCCCAATCCTTCTTCGGAATTAACACAGTTGGTACTATGCATGGGATTAGGCTTTCCTTGACAAAACCTTTATCCAACAACTTCTGGACTTGATTTTTGACTTCCTCATTCTCTCTAGGTGTCAACCTATAAGTTGTTTTTTTTGGTAAACTAGCTCCTAGAATAAGGTCAATATGATGGATTATACTCCTAATGGGTGGCAATGAGTGAGGTAACTCATCCACTACTATGTCAACAAAGTTTTCTAATAGTTCTTGGATTTCTTCAGGAAAATCTTCCACAAAATTATTTGTAAGGATAAATCTAGGCTTCCTCACTACAACAAATTGCATTTCTTTCTCCTCCTTGACTTCTTTAAAGAGTTCCTTCCCACTCATGAGAAGTATACTTGAACTAGATTCTCTCCTTTTCTCTTTGTCTTCTATGGGTAACAACATATGTGTCCTACTATTATTTTCTAGGGTATAAGTATTCTTTCTTCCATCATGAATAACTTTTCGGTCAAACTGCCATGGTCTACCCAATAAAATACAACAGACATCCATAAGAATTACATCACATAATATTTCATCCTTATAACCTCCTATTTTAAATTCAACTTGGTACTGTTGACTTACCATTACTTGGTGTCCTTTCTGCAACCATGATACCTTGTATGGGTTTGGATGTGCAGTTGTCTTCAACTCCAACTTCTCCACCATCTCTGTGGATACTAGATTGTCAGTGCTCCCACTGTCTATGATCACCTTGCAAACTTTGTCTTTCATCTTGTAAGCAGTTCTGAACAGACTTGTTCGTTGAACTGGTTCCTCTACCTCCTTCTCTTGTTTAAGAATAATTTTCCTCATCATGAGGTTCTTTCCTCCTTCTACTGCCTCTGCTTCCACATGTTTCTGTGCTTCAACAACGTTTGCTTCACCTCCTCCTTTCTTTCTCTCGGGACATTCCCAAGACTTGTGAGCTGGTTTTCCAAATGTATAACATTTAACTTCACCTCCTCTGGCTCTTCCTCTTTCTCTGGAAAAATAACTTCCTCCTCTAGGTTGTCATTCCTTAGAACTTTCACCTTTCTTTGGGTGACTATGTTGTTTGTCAGCTTCATGCTTTGGTTTCTGGAACTTTTCCCTACTGGTTCCCTTACCTCTGCTTGAATTTCCTCCTCTGTTTCGTTGGATTTGTTTCTTGGCTAATTTTTCTATCGCTTTCAGGGCTTCTTGATAAGCATCCTCGACTTTACTAACAGACATCATGCTAATATCCTCTTGGATTTCACACTAATACATATAACCAAAATTTCCATAGTTTTTCATTACTATTGCCACACATATCCGTCGCACTTTCCATGAAAGCAACGACTATTTTTCGTCGCTATATCCACGAACCAGGTGTTCATGGAAACAACAACACAATTATCCCTCCACGTGTCATCACCATCAAGATAGGGTTGCCTTATAAAGTGTGGAAATAGCGACGAAACTTCATCGCAATAGGGACGAAAAACCGTGCCAAGGTAAAAAACTTACCAACATATTACGACGTAGATGCCATACGTGTGACACAAAACTGTGGAAAGTTGTGACGAAAAAGCATGGCAATAGTGATGAAAACATTTGGCAAAGACACAAATTCTGATGCAGATGCTATATGTGCGACTCAAAATCATGGCAAAGTGCGATGAATTTTCATCGCTATTGCCATGCTTGTTCAAAAAAAATCCTTGCCTTGCGACGAACTATCGTTGATATTGCCACGGTTCCTTTAAGTTTAAAAATAAATAAATCTACATGAGATATGGTATACCATATTGAGAAGCTGGATGTTGGGATTCATGATTTGTGATTGACCCATAGCCTTGTGGTTGAGTCATTCCCTTACCAAAAAAATGAAGGTTACTCACACTCATGTGAATGAAAGAAATCAAAGTTGTTCCCACGAAATAATTGACAATTAATTGACACAAATATGCACACTACCAAATTCCATTAAGTGGATTCATGTAGAGATTACAGATCCACTAGTGTTTAATGGCACAACTAATGCCACAAAGTTTATGGAACACATAACTTAACACATCATGTTTGAATGGAGGGTATAAACATTGGATATCACTTTGGTATATATCCTTGAATGATTTGTGTGAATTTCATTATGAACTTTAGACTCATGAGAAGATATAGTAGGACTAGGAACCTACTAGACATAAGGTTTGTGTTGACCCATGTTCCCATCCACCGATATTGATAAGGACAAGATATTGATATGATTTGAAAGACTTTGAAAGTCCAAGTCATAGGGACTATGAGGGGATATATATATATATATATATATATATATATATATATATATATATATATATATATATATATATATATATATATAT
>JZKD02S0967805.1:1337523-1348071 GCA_000966675.3 Picea glauca
AGGTGGGCCAATACCACAATCCCAACAATCCAGCAGAGCGAACAATTCTCCTCACCAGTGAGGAAGAAATCCTTCTGCAAACATGCAATCGTCAGTATCCTGCAACAACTGAGTCTACTCCTACATCTCCAGAAACAAACCCTACACCGACGGGACCTATGTTGGTGATCCCTAGCCCTTCCAATGAACCACCATTGCGCATCCCTCGCATCCCATTACGTAGGAATGTCCACAACCCACAGGCCAGGGCAGCTCATAACTACAGCTTGGTAGACGACTTAGCACAATCCTCGGCTGCCATGTCAGTTTTGGAAGTCCTCCAAAATTGTCCCACTCAACGGAAATCACTACTTTCCACCTTGGGGGCAGTCGACCCCGCCGATACTCGACTCATCACCTTCAACCTCGATAGCTGTGAACCGCGTCTTCCCGTCGCAGTTGCTATACAAATACCAATCAAAATATGGAACATCACCATCCATCGATGTATCATTGATGAAGGGGCATCCACATGCATCATGTCCAAAATAGTATGGCAGAAACTTGGTTCCCTAGAACTCATACCTTCCACCATCACCTTACGAGCTTATGACGGACAACCATCATCTCCTGAAGGGCTTTTCCAAAATGTCCCCATGGAACTCGGGGGCAAAACTATCCTCATTGACATTGAAGTTATCGACGCTCAGCTTGATTACAATATCTTGCTTGGACGTAGCTACATGTATGCTATGAAGGCAGTGGAATCATCCGTCTTTCAGACAATCATGTTCCCCCACAATGGGAAGATTGTAACCATTGACCAAGTCTCACATTACGAGCCAAACCCATCTGCCAGTCTCGATAACATTATTCCTCTCATTCACACCAACAAAGACGTATATCCACTCGACGAGATGGGTCCTGGGATTTTCAAAGATCCATCCTTGTTAGGGACGTACCATGGAGCACCACCACTCCTTCCCCCTTGTCAAGTATGTGTCATCTCATCTAACGAAACTCAATAGGAGGATGCTCGTCCTCCTCAGGAGGCTTCAGTCATTCTTGACGTCTCAACAGTCGCAGCACCACTCCCACAGGAGCCTCCTGCGCACTCATCAACCCCTACAGTCCATGAATCCACATCGCCTCAAGGGCCTAGTCCCATTTGGGAGATAGTTCCCCGACCCCTCACTCAAATTCCCTTCTTTTACCCTCCACCCGGTATAGAAGCTTTCCAGGTTGCAGCAACGCTCACACTACCCAATATGGTGTTAGCAATCCTAGTGTGGTACTTACATCCACCTGAGATGGTCCCTCGCCCACAGGCAGGACTCCCCATGACGATTATCGTCCTCACTCCCACTACCTCCACTACCCCCATAATCCCTACCCCCCCTGCTACAGCCGGAGGTAGGTGACAGAAGAAGGAGCCCACAACTCCACTTCCTCGATGCATCCCACCACCTTGCGCCTTGTGTGACAAAGAGGGTCACCAAACCAACAACTGCCCATCACTACCGGAATTATGGAATTTAATTCCCCCCAATCCAACCCCCACGCCACCCATTACTACTGCTACCACTCAACCTTCCGGTAGTAAAGGGTTGAAGACCAAATTCGCGTGTGCCATCTGTTCTGAGTATGGCCATTACACCCATCATTGTCCAACACTGCCTTGTTTTCAGTAGGCATTAGCTATCATAAGCCGCGACTTTCAGAACAACCCACGCCCTGCTATGTCCTCCACAACACCTATCATTGACATTCGCTATGTCACTACTTCAGTCAATGAACGCATGAGATGCCCTTGCTCTCTTTGCGATTCATTGGCTCATTTTACATACCAATGTCCGATGATCATCGAATATCGGCAACGTTAATTGACCCTGCTACACCGACCCACAGTAGAGGTAATTGACCTTACTTCGCCACTGGCAGATCTACACATCATTTCTCCCGAGCCCGAGGCACTCCCTACACCTCCATGGTTCTTAAATGACGTATCTGAGGATTTACCCCGTAACCCACCCAACTCTCCTGCCCATTCCTCGACGGAGACTCTCCATCCCACTACTATGGGTACCCCTCAGTACCTCAATATATGGTTTATGTCAAGTGAACCCTCACCATCTCCTAGCGATACCCCCTCTGTTTCTTTAGCAGGGGGCACTCACACTATCACTAAGATCACTCCTCATGATCCATTATATTCCCATTGTTTCCAATGCGACGAAGAAATATTGGAAGAGCTACAACGCCCGGACTCCCCCTGGGACGCACTACATCATCGTGCACTCTTCCTTCCACAGGAAGCCCTCATGCCTCCTAGCCACAATCCCATTTACGCAGTCGAAACCAAAGACTTTATCCCATCAGGGCCTATCGATTGGTTCAACAATCCCATTCCTGCACCCGACGCTTTTGAAGAAGGTAATTTGGCCAACATTTCCCCCACCATCAAAATCGACATTTCCATCAAACCGGGCATCGTCGAAGAGATCACCATTGGAGCTGCTTGCACTCCTCAGGAAATTGCCGCATATAAAGCCCTCTTCCAGGAATTCAGGGATATCTTCGCCTGGTCATACACGGAGATGCCTGGTCTCGACCCCTCTATCGTCGAACATCGCATCGACACCTGGCCCGACATCACACCAGTTCGCCAGAAACAGCGACCGCTACACCCATCCAAGGCCGCGACTATCAAAGCTGAAATTGACAAATTACGTACGACCGGATTCATTTGCCCCATCGCGTATACGTCATGGGTTTCCAACCCTGTACCCATCGACAAAAAACAGGGATCTATCCGCGTTTGCACCGATTTTCGCAATCTCAACAACGCATGTCCCAAGGAAAACTTCCCAACGCCTTTCATCGATCAGATTATCGATGACTGCGCCGACCATGAGGATCTTTCCTTTATGGACGGATTCTCTGGCTATAACCAAATCCAAATTCACCCCGCCGATCAATATAAAACCGCATTCATTACCCCATGGGGTACATTTGCATATCGTGTCATGCCATTCGGACTCAAAAACGTCGGCGCAACTTTCCAATGGGCCATGACATACATCTTTCATGATCTGGCTGCAATCATCCTCACCTACTTAGACGACCTCACCGCTCGCTCTAAGAAACGCACTCAACACCTCGATGATTTACGAATCATCTTTCAACAGTGTCGTCAGTACAACATTCGCTTGAACCCTCTCAAGTGTGTGTTCTGTGTCACCACCGAGCGCCTTCTTGGTTTTATCGTTTCACAAAGTGGTATCACCGTGGACCCCCTTAAAGTCAAAGCCATCACCGAAATTCCACCTCCTCGGAATTTACGACAACTTTAGAGTCTACAGAGCAAAGCTAACTTTCTGAGACGCTTTGTTCCTGATTACGCTATCCGCGCACATGGCTTCCTTCGCTTACTGCGTCACGACATCCCTTTTCATTGGGACGACTATGCCCAACAGTCGTTTGACGATCTTAAGGCAGCACTTTCCAATGCACCTTTGATTAGTGCGCCTGACTACAATCGCGACGACATCCTCTACGTATCAGCCTCAGCTGTATCACTAGCTGGTGTCCTCGTCCAGCTCGGAGATGACAATCATGAACACGTCATTTACTACGTCAGTAAGAATCTCTTAGAACCACCCCTGAAGTAAAAACATGAAGAGAAACTTGCTCTTGCAGTTGTCCTCGCAGTCCAGAAACTGCGCCATTACATTCTACTTCGCACCACCAAGGTCGTCGCAGATTCCAACCCTATGCAATATTTGCTCAGCCGTCGCCAAGTTAACGACAAATTCGCTCGATGGATCGTTATCCTTCAAGAATAAAACCTCGTGTTTTCAACACCAAAGAGTAAGAAGGCCCTCGTTCTCGCCGAACTTGTCACGGCCCTTCCCTCTGACACACCCAGTACCCCCGTCAATACTGACTTTCCCGAAGAACATCTCTTTTACATCGCTTCCGATGATCCTTGGTATGGCGATCTCCTCGTCTACCTATGAACTCAAAAGTTCGGTAATCCCTTATCATGAGATGATCGTCGATGCATTTGCCATCAGGCCCCCCGCTATCTCCTCATCAGTGACATTCTATATCGACGGGGCGTCGACACCATTCTTCGTCACTGCCTGACTATTGATGAGGCCGACAGAGTATTAAACGACTGCCACAATGGTGTCTATGGGGGCCATCTATCGGGCATCACCATGGCTCAAAAGATTATCCGGGCCGGTTACTTTTGGCCTACCCTATTTCATGATTGCATTCATGCCATGAAACGATGCGAGCAATGTCAGCTCTATGCTAACAAAGCCCGTGCTCCCCCCACTCTTCTTCACCCAGTCATTACTGCAGGCCTCTTTTGTAAATGGGGCATTGACTTTATGACTTGTAATCCCCCCTCCAGCAATGGTCACAAATACATTGTTGTCGCTGTCGATTACTTCACCAAATGGGCCGAAGCTATGCCCACCTTCAACAACACTGCTGACACTGCAACGCGTTTTTTCTTCAATCACATCATATCCCGGTTCGGAGTACCACTCCAACTAGTTTCCGATCATGGGAAACATTTTGAGAATGAGATCTTCGTCGAACTCTCATCTCGATTAGGCTTCTCTCACAAGTTTGCCTCACCATACTATCCTCAGTCAAACGGACAGGTCGAGGCAGTGAACAAAGTCCTCAAGACCATGTTACAGCACCCGATGAATAAGCATAAAACCAATTGGCATCATATGTTATTCTCCACGCTATGGGCTTATCGAACGACAGTGAAGACCGCCACGGGTTTCACGCCATTTCACTTAGTCCATGGGGTCGAGGCAACTCTTCCCATTGAGTGCGAAATTCCCACCCTTCGCACCGCAATCAAGCTTTTACCTGACACTGCTCCAATGGAGCAGTGCTTGCTGAACTTGGAGTCGCTGGATGAAGATCGTCGATCCTCATTACAGAACAATGAGGCAGCTAAAAAATGATCCAAGGCTACCTTCGATCGCCATGTCAACCTTTGATCATTTCGCGAAGGCGACCTTGTCGTAGCCTATGATATCGCCCATGATACCTTTGGCCATGACAAATTTGAATCACTTTGGCATGGCACTTACATCATCCAATATTGCCTCACCAAAGGCACATACATCTTGGCCTCCCCCGAAGGCCTCACGCTCAAAGAACCCGTCAATGGGTTATACCTCAAGAAATTTTATGCTTAAATGTAGTCAAGTTACTTTAGGTTATTTTTTCTTTTAGTGTTTTTAATCTTTTTTCTCCCATCTAAACTATCCTTTGTGCTATTGACAGATGACTCCTCCACCAGCTTACCACATCGATTATACCGACGGCGCTAGCCGTTGGATGCAAAATCTCGCTTCAGCTGCTTGGGCTCTCTACACCCCTTCACATGAAATGCTACACTCTAGCGCCATCTGTTTAGGACCAGCAACCAATAACCAAGCCGAATACACTGCTGTCATTGCCCTCTTGATCGACGCCCAACATCACCATATTCGTCACCTTAGCATTTTTCTCGACTCCCAACTGGTCGTTCTCCAACTCAACAATGTATACCGTGTACGCGATCCGTGCCTCTTTTGCAAATACCTGCAGGTTAGATTATTATCTCGACATTTTGATTCCATTACATTTACACATATTCCAAGAGAATTGAATCAAACAACAGATGGAATAGCTAACATGGTGCTAGATTGGCATATATCACATCAAGCTACACACACATAAAACATCGCATATATCCTGTCACAGCATATAGAATAGAATCAACATCATCAACATCAACACAAAAAACACATGTAAACCACATTTGGATCTCAAAAACATGTATACTCATATATATATATGTGGGACCCTTAGGGCATCCAAATATTTACATACAACAAAAATACATCGGCCCTCCGGCCCGTGCCACATCTCGGTACAAAAATCGGCTCACCAGCCTATCAAAAACAGTATACAAAATACATGATACAATCAAGGTGCCTCTATTGCACCCCCAGCTGCCCCTCCCTCAGGAGGAGGTGGTGGCCCACCCCTACCTGCCCCAGGCGGTGGTGGTGGTGCACCTGCAGAACCCTCCTGCCCCTGCGACAGGCGTCCACTGGTCATGGCGGCAAGCACAACTGCTCGACGCATGATCGACCGCCATAGTGGCGGTAACCCGATACACTGCTCCAGTAACTCCTCGTCCTGGATACGAATCCACATTCCCTCAGGCACGTCCCGAAATACCGTCTCAAAACGACGGCGCATATCATCCAAATCTCCTCCGACTGCTACCGGAGGGGCATGTGATGGCCCCGCACCAGGGTCATCAAATCAGCGCCTCCTCTTCGGTCTCGCAGGATCTACAGGTCGCCCTGCAACCTCATCCCATCCGTATCTCTCTCCACGTGGAGGCCTCACCTCTGGCTACACCGACGGTCTGTACAACTTTACCTCACGCCCACGAGGTGCCAAATCTGCACATACAAAAAACAAGCAACAAACAGATCGTATCAATGTCTATACATCATACATATAACCTGGTATATCAAAATCACAGCATAAATCAAAACATGCAAAAACCCAACATACCTCGCTGGTCGAACACCTCCCCAGGAGGCAACACCATGTCCGGGTCCCCCCGGAAGTCCACCCCAGCATAGGGGTACTGCAATATAACCTGCGGCATCTGCCGCCATATCTACGCCGCCTGCGCAGTAAAGTAGTGCCTGCCTTCGCCACCACCGTGGCGAACCAAAATCTGAGACCACCGCCTTAGGTGTGGCTCTTGTACCCCTAGTGCCTCTAGTAGCACCCTCGGGCGCAGCATCGACACCCTCTCCAAGAAATAGGCCACCAGGATGGAGCCAAATGCAAACTCCCCGGCGCCTGTCGACCGACAATGGTCCAGCTGCGCGATCATCTGTGCATGCAAGGTCAAACCCCAGGCGAACCGCTCACGACCCACCACCACCCTCTCCATCAAAATCAACTCTCCACCACTAATACGGTGGGTCGCTCGGGACCCATACACCCGAACTATCATTGCTGCTATGCAATGATGCAGCAGGACATCTATCCCACTGATGCTCACTGCTGTCCCAGTCATATAGTGCTCACCTGAGCAGTATCACTCGGTGACCATCCGCATATGCATGTCCCTCGGCAGCACAGGATCTGCTGGCAATGGTGTTCCCCGGAAGGGGAGCCCAGTCAAGAAGTATATGTCCTCCACCTCAGTGAAGGCGATTTGCTCTCCTCGCACAAGGAAGCAGTGCTGATCAGGGCTCCACATCTCGATCAGAAATTGGAGTAAATACTCCTATGCCCGTATCAACGGGCACTCAAAGAACTTTAGCAACCCACAGGTTGCTAAAGCCGCTCGAACTGCTGCTCGAACTGCCGGCGGTGCATTGGCCACAACATCTCATAGATGTGACCAGTCTCGCTCATGCCACCGCACATCCATGATCACTGCTCGCTACCTGCACACAACCCAGAGTCCTATGTTAGCTTCTGCAACCACCTAACAATCAAAAAGGCTCATTTTTTACCCTAAAACCTTGCCTCAAAAGCGTGGTTCTACCACCCACAGGCGCGCACAAATGCGCGCCTGTTCACTATACAGGCACGCACGTATGCGCGCCTGTTTTTCCCACAGGCACGCGGTAGGGTGCACCTGTCAAACCCATAGGCACGCTCTGGAGCGCACCTGTTCACCCCATAGGCGCGCTCTGGAGCGCGCCTATTCACCCCACAGGTGCGCATGAGTGCGCGCCTGTCTACCCCACAGGAGCGCCCCTAGGGCGCGCCTTCAATTTCTATTTGCGCGCACGAACGCGTTCTTATTTAGTGTACAGGCGCGCACGCATGCACACCTTCCATTGAGTCGCCCGCGCATGTGGGCCCACACCCTATCAAAAAACCCCCCAAAACCCCTGTACGACCCCCCGTACCTACCCTGCCCAAAAATTGGAAACCTATTTCTATGCAGGATGATCAGACCACTAACCTGAAACTTGCACGTCGTCGATCGGATACCTCGTGCTCCTGGAATCACTAAATCTCCTCTGGATCTGCTCGGAAACTCACTGTAGCAGCAGGTACAAATGAGGTGGCAATGTGGGCCCTACAGCTATATCTAGGCCTTTTTTCCAAACTTCCACTCACCATTCCGAGAGCCCATGGCGTCCATTTTTCGAACCGTCTTCAGCCACGGGATCAGCGTCCCGCCACCTACATCATGGCTATCCCTGGACCACTTTTCATCCTGAGCCCCCCGGGGCACCCTTTTTTCATATCATGGCCAGGTACGCACGTGCATTGTCACATTTATCTAATACATGATTCATATTTGTTATTCTCTTCAGATATTGTTCACTTTGGGTATTTGGTTGTTCTCTGTGCAGGTACTTGATCATACTCTCTCCACATCATTCCTTCAGGTATATACTCAGCACTGGCATGTAGTCTCTCCCGCTGTATTGCATTTACATTCCCAGTCACACCCTCTGATTTCGACCTTTAGGATACCCATTTCCGGCTCTGCAGTACTCACACCTCTATTTTTGCATCTACGGTACTGGTACCCGGTAGCTTTCTTACCCACATGAGTTGTCTCATTCATAGCACCTTTTTTCACTTATGAAACTCATGCTGTTCTTCATTACCCTTTAGGGATGGGAGTCCCAATAGTATTTCATCATGTTGCAGATCAACCACATACTCCTTCTCCTCATTTTGCTAGCTTTCCCACATGGACTCCCAGATCATCGCTTTATGCTTCAGTTCTTTTTACCTGCACATCCGCAGGATCATGAACCCTCCATTTCATCCACCATCAGTTTGCCCATCTGCGAACCTATCTTCATTTCACCTACCTCATACAGAAACTCGCCAATGGGGCCCCCACCCTTCATCCGTTTTCCAAGCAATTTTTGCCCTCCCTGGGGCACTCATTTCACACTGGGGCACCCGTTTCTGTATTTGTACATTTTTCCCAAAATTATTTATTATTTACTGTACAAACGCCTTTATTTTCAGTTATTTACTTTTGTCGTCACCGTTGGCGACCTGCTTTCCTTTTGGCCACACGCAACCCATGTCACCCTTGGTTGGAGCATTACTCCTCATTTACCCTCACGGGCATCGTCTATATCTTCATGGTACTACCCTAGTCACTTACCCTTTATCCTCTGAATTTGTTCACCTTGTCCCGCCTCTGGCACAACTTATCCTCGGTCTTGGCGTCCCCCTGACACTCGACCTTGTCACACGGTTACGGCCACTGTTTGTCTCATACATTCTCCAGCCAAGGGCAGTCTTGAGTCTTCCCACTTCTTGACTTCGTCCATGTACCTCTACCACTTCCTCACCACAGTAGATTCCGTGAAGCCCTTTGCTTCTGGGAGTCGCGTCCCCCTTTTTTCGACATCAACACACTTTTCCAAAAGGGCGACAGTATCTTGATTCTCATCTCCCATTCAATGAGAGATCTCGGACGGCACAGGGGGAAACACCATTGCTCCCTGATGTCGTTGACCCCCATAACATTCGACGCCAACACTTTCTCATGTTGCGGTGGGTCTTACTTTGCGACTATTGCAGTTTTTATTATCAGTTGCCGAAGACCTCTGAACTTGGTAGGGCCACCAATGCCCACATCACCGTCGTTGTTTACTTCCGCGACCATTACCACTGGTTCAGAGTATGTTCCTTTGAAGAATTGTCTTTTGCCTTTATCATTCCACCCCCGAGGGTGTTGCAGTTGTCTACATAAACACTTCAGACATTTTTTCTTCAGAGTTACATCACACGAGCATGGGGCATGCCCGCCTCATTTGTACACACTTGTATATTGATACGTACCTTATGGAAGGTCGGGTTCTACCGGTTCCTTTCTTCTCCAAAGGCTTGCTCTACACGGTCCCACTCTTGCTCTCCCTTACAACACCAGTCTCAGTAAAAGAAACATTGATGGATTTCGGCTATACGTTTTGCTCCTAACCTCATCCATCAGGGGGCATCTGTTATCACTGAAATTTCGTCCGCACAGGGCGACAAGAACTTCGCATCGTCAAAATAGGACTGGAGTCATTCATGGCATAGGATTAATTCCACAACATTGCAAAAGGGTCAAAAACTATACAAAACGATCAAAAATTTGAAGGGCACTTTACAGAACTCAGGTGCACGCGCATATGCGCGTAACAGAAATGTACAATGCACGCTTCAGCGCACGATGCGCGGTTGTTGGGCGGAAAACCCGCGTGCCTGCTAAATGGCGCATTTATTGAAATTGGTCGGCCTCCCAACCACTAATGGATCGGCTCCCAAGTCGATTTGACACCAAATCCGAGCTCAATCCTCACGGTGGGCTTGTCAAAGACCTAATTGAGCCCTAAAGAGCCCCTTTTCACATTCTAAATAGGTTGCATAATAACCCAATGCTTGGCTATAAAAAGCCATGAATAACCACCATTTTCTCAAGGAATTCTTTGTATTGTTATGCTGCTGAGATTGCTAAGGACTCATTCTTTGGCAATAAAC
>JZKD02S0967805.1:1363871-1420665 GCA_000966675.3 Picea glauca
TGATTGCTTATACATGATTGAGTAGCATTCATATTGTATGGTTGAGGAGCATGAGTAAGTTGTTGGAGAGATTGGATGTGTTGTGATTGGTTATGGGTCAGATTGGACAGTGAGAGGCAAAAGAGAATGTGATTGAAGGTTGCAGAGGATCTAAGTTCATCTTGAAGATAAAACACTAAGTAACTCATAAGTGATACGCAGGTTGTAGTACAAACTGACCGCGTACATACACAAGCTGTACTACTGGTAGGGCATGTACATACACATACTGCACTACCGACAGGTCGCGTACCTATTGACATATTGATATCTGTTGAAAATTGTTGCCTAATATCAGTTGGTGCTGAGGGTGTAAGACGAGTCTTGCATTATAGAGTTGGTGCTCTTGTAGAGTTGTACTCTATTCAGTTGTTGTTGATAACGCAAGGATTGTAGTCCGTAATAAAAAGAAAATTGCACATACATCTTGTGTTCTTTGTGTTCCTTGTGGTGATGATTTGTTGATGATATATTGCTGATATATGTTGCTAATATATCTTCACATTTAACTGATTATAAATGACAACAATAAGTAATGATTAAATTGTGATTGATAACTAATTAGTTTTGTGTAAGAGGGAAGTTTTGAGAAAAAGAGCCATACACTGTTCACCCCCCCTCTCAGTGTAGTGGGTGTGTCCAACATGTGTTTCCACCGAGACATTCCGACAGACCTAGACCCAAGGGGGTCTTTCCTTTCCACTAGGACGTTGACCCTTGAGGGCCCCTGATGTCATGATTTTGACCCTAGATGTCATCCAGTCAAGGTTTTCATTTATGAGGGCAGTTTGGTGCAAGTTGGCACGTGTGGCAACATTTTGGGCCTTTGGAAGCTAACGTTTTTGCATTTGAGGCCTAACATTCCACCTTGGGGGCCTAACAACACCCTAAAAGGGCATGACGTCACCCTTGAAGATGAAATTATGGTTTAATTTTTATCATTTATGTAAAACACTGGATTTTAATGTAATTTGGCCATGTTGGCCTTTTTATGATGTAATTTTAATTAAAGGTCATTGAAATTGCATAAACAAGAGAGAAAAACTCTCATTTTTATCATGATCACTCATAACACAAGTGGTGAAGTGTGAAATTTGCATCCTCTTTTAGGGTTGATGGCTGAAATTTTAGGCGAACTTCCTGTAGGAGGCTACTTATGGTGTTTCTTGGCTATTTTGATGGTGGAGGATCTTCAACTAGGGTTTGAGCTTGATTATTCTTGGTGAAGTAAGTAGAAAATCTTCATTTTTTTTATTGTGAATGAATTCTTATGGTGAATTTACTTGTTTCATATCAAATATTATGAAATTGCTTGCTTAAAACCCTAGAAGAAAGACATAAGTTGTTATCTTTTTCTCTATAATTTACCACTTGTTTAAGTTTATCAAAGAGCACATTATCAAGAAGTAGATACTAGAGCCCTACCATTGCAACACTCTAGTAACCCTACTTCATTTTCTATTGCATATTTTATTTCAAATTGTCTAAGGAAAAGACAAATCACTAAGGCCTAAGTTTCCTTACTTTCTAGCAATTATCTCTAGGACTTGGATGTTTGAGGCCTTGGGTTACCAAAACCTCTCTCATATTCTCCATATCCTTTGACTAAGTATTATCATTGCTATTTCCCTCTAAGAGTTGTTGCTGCTATCATTGACTCCATTACCCTAAAAAGCACTAGTCTATTCACTACTAGCGATTGATTGATCAAAATACTTTCAAACTATCTTCTTTGGAACATCCACTAACTCCTACTAACCTTAGATTAGCCTAATTAACTAACTACCTCGTTGTTATTGAAAAATATTGCTACAACCATCTAACAACATCAAATTAACCTCAAAATTGAAATATATTACTAGCTAGACGTTGCTAAATTTTCTTGTGGCTGTCTAATATCAATTTTCCTAGTTAAAGCTATCTTTTTTAGTCTTTTCTCAAGCATTTTGAAGCATAATTATCGTGGCTGTTAAAAATTTATCATTGTTGTTGTAAATTTTTATACTGCTGCAATTTTATATCAACTAGTCTATTTCTCAGGAGTTCATTGTCTTCTAAAGCAATGACATCATTTTGGTACTTGGAAAATGCCCTTTTTCTATTTTGTTGTCTTGTTTTGGGAAGGTACACTTCATTTATCTTTTTCTTCATCTCTATAAAACATGAAGAACCCTCAAAATTGAGTGACTTGTGAGAGGGGAGGGAACTTTCATTCCTTATCCTTCTTAAACCCTCAAGTCACTGAGGACATCTCCCTTGGGTTACATTGATATAATCCTAAATAGAAAGGGGTTTCCTATTAAGGTGACAGTGATAGGTCACACTTTGTTATGCAAATCTAATATCTACTTGCTTTGGGATATGGGAAAATAGATATTGTGCGATGACATTTTGGCACCGTTGTCGAGGAACACTAATTCAATATTCCTCGAGATGACACTTTTTTGGTAAACCTTTCTCTCAAATCCTTTATCTTACAAAGCTTACCTAGTGACTCCACTGAGGGTGATCCTCTCATCCCTTTGATAGTTTCAAGAAATTATTTGGCAACTCTGCAAAGCTCATGGAAGTATACCAATCCTCCCAAGTCTTATAGATGAAAATCTCCCTGAAACTCTCCTATAGTAAAATCATTGTATGGAGGGAATCTTCCCTTAAATACAATATCTAACGCTCAGAATCAGACTGTCAATCCAAATCAAGCTAATAACTGGAAACAATGGTTATCCAAAATTTTCAGACCATTAGACATGACAAACATTCTAGGGTACCATAGGCAAATGTCTGCTAGGTATGAGAAATGGTTGCCTAAGTTCACTAGTAATGATGTAGTTACTGTTGAACATCATATTAGAAATTTTCGGGCCTTGTTTCAGCTTCATCCTATTAGTGTTATGCTGAATATTTAGCTATGAAGTGGTTCTCTGCTACCCTCTATGATGGCGCTAGATGATGGTACAATGGTCTCCCTGATTCTAGTATTAAAACCATGGATAGGTTGGAGGAAGTATTCCTCAAACGATGGAATTTCAAGGAAGACCCCAACATGCTACTAAAAAGGTTGAATAACATCACAAAACTTGAGAATGAAACAGTTAGGGAAATTCATGATAAATTTGAAAGGTTGGTACAAAAGATCCTAGTTTTCCATCACCCTTTGGACAATTTTATTCTCTTCTTTACACTAAGGCCTTTACATGACAAATAGGCTTTCTCCTCAGAGACAAATCCCCTAGGACAATCCAAGAAGCCCAAGAGATAGCTACAAATTGAAGACAATCTATAATAATCCAAAATTGAACCTTTCTCCACCCCAAGAGTCAAAATAGATGCTAAACCCAAAGTAGTCCATGATGTTGAATCCACATCAGACATTGGCGCTAGCTTGGAAAAGCTACAATTGAATGTAGATGGCATGGTAAAAAACCAAGAATTGATGATGAATAGGATTGTTAACTTGGAAAGGACTCAACAACAAGCTCCTAGGGTTCCTTATAAAGGACAATTCGAAAGGGGGACTCAAGCTTTCAAACCAAAGAATGACCAAGAATTCTCTAATACTTTAGCTCCCACAAACATGGTGGATGAAAAACCTTGGTGCTTTCAATATAGAGACTCACATTGGGAACATGTATCTCCCTTGAAAAATGGTGAACATGACCAAGTCAATATTATCGATCATACCATTGAGGGCTCAGAATGTTTCCTTATTGTCATATTAGAAGAACATCAAGAAGGTATAAAAGAAGTAGCTAGGAAGGCTAGAATGGAGGTGATAAATAAACTTGATCAAGAGTCGAGAGAGAAGTTGAAAAAACAAGAATTCCAAGTGTATACTAGGCAAAAACGAATGAACCTTTGGTGCATACCCCATTCTCCCCTTGGGACTATGCGACCTCTCAGTCTTGGATCTTCAATTATTGAGTTTGATCGACTCTTCGGGTCCCTGCGGGTACCCAACATTACTATACACATGTCCCTTTTCTCCTAAGTGACCACGAGTTATGACTGTGGATCAATCCCTTCACGATTTCGGGCTTCGGGGATACCCTGATCTCTAGCTTCGACACTTTCCAAAGTGTTCTCCTTTGAACTCCGGACCTCATGTCGCATCTCTCCTTTGATTATGATGGCCCAACAATGCTTCGGGTTTCACGACTTAGCAAAAATCCCGTTTACCTTGCACACAAACCTCCGGACTTTCAACTTCCAGACTTCTCAATCCGCTACCACATATCCTCTACACAGTCAATGATTGCGATTACTTCACGAATCCACAAGTTCGCAACTCCAAACCTCCCAAACTATGAAGTGTTGAAACACCCTATGGATAACCTTCGTGTAGTTTTCCCAGATCTGATGGTCTGGAATTATACACCTCCCTCTGGAACGGATCTCGTTCACGGATTTTGGTGAAACCTCAAGGATTCTCCTCTTTGAAGATTTCACTCTGCTCTCCCTCCCAATCTTATCTTCCTCGACCTTATTCATCCCTTAGAATGATCTCTTCGACACTTAGTCAAAATCTCGACCTATGCATGCCTTGCAACAAGTTCTCCTCCACACTCAAATTCTCTGTGGATAATTTCACACCCTTTGTGACCATTCTCCAACTATTTCTTTGTGACTAAAGTTATTCTACTCCTCTTAAGATTTCAAGTCTGAAACTCTATCATGCACTCCTTACATACATCTATGCACTCCTTTCATATATAAGTTCCACACTATCTCTTCTGAGCTTGGAGTCGAAACTAACTTTTTCAACGTACTCCTTGCAGACACTATGCACTCCTTGCACTCACTAGTAGAAGAGAAACAATTGAAACTTACTTTAAAACATCACATGTTCATACATTTCGCCATGTAAATGCATGCATAGAGACAAGAATAAGAAATAACATAGAATTGAAAATAAAACAGAAAGTCTACCATTCACTCATTCAGATAGATGCATCAACACCACACATTTGGGACACTATTCCTTTGTTATATTCCTTCAAATGAAGATTACACACATTCATACACTGCTTCTCGGTAGCTCTCAACTCTCTCTGCTACAATGGCAATCTATACAATAGATTCAATAGCCCATCAAAAACCTCTACTGGGCAACAATACAAAGCTTTATACACAAGAGGGCTCTTCGATCTCTTCCCTCCAACTATTCTATGCTATCCTATCGAAATAAAAGCTTTCAACTACTTAACATTTATTACAATAAATATTTGAGTTAGACAGATAAGAGTGAAAGCTCCATATTTGTACTATGATATCAAACATTAAATAAAAATACACTCTCTCATCGACCTTATGTGATGGCTCAGCCTCCGATCATTAAAGATGCTCATAAATCAAAATTATTTTCAGATATTACATTGATATGACACTTTAGAATTCAAAATATTTCAAAATACACCCTAGTGCGCCCAACTGTCCTCCGCTTGTGCTTTGCTAGTGATGCTCCTGCATCACACTCCTCTGGTTGAAAAAATTCATGGACTCCTATCCATGATCTCCTGCATTGAATTTCCACGCTTTTGGATATCCACTTCGTTTACCCAATTGGAATCTTCTATTGGTCATTTCTTCCACTTTACCAAATACTCAAAATACATTTTCGTTTTGGTCTTCTTACCAATTCGTTGATCGATGATCTTCTCCATCCACGTATTCTCTGCTACAAGAATCTATTTCTCCCAATGGATATTCTTTTGATCTTCGGATCATCCAGATCCATATTCCCTATATGGATAAAGGTCTGCAATGTTGAATATGGGTGATATACCGACATCTCCTAACATCTCTATCTCATAGGCATTCTCACCAAATCTTCTCATGATTTTGCACGGTCCTATCTTTTTCAACTTCAACTTATTATATGTTCCCCTTGGGAACCTTTCCTTCCTAAGATGTGCTAGAACTTTATATCCAACTTCAAATTCAATATTCCTTCTGTGTTATCAACTCTGCATTTGTATTCATTGTTTCTCTTCTTCAACTACTCCTTGATCTGATTATGAAGTTCCTTCATTTCTGCAGCGAAGTCTTCGGCTCTAGTGCTCCTAATTTCACTTTGGTCTAGATCTCTCAACTCTAACACTCCCCTTAGATTCATTCCATACACTATATGAAATGGACTCTTCCTAGTGCTTCTGTTCACTGATTCATTATATGCAAATTATTCTTGTGCTAGAATTTGATCCCACTGGCTATGGTGTTCGGTGACCAAACTCCTCAAAAAATATCCTAAACTTCAATTCAACACTTCAGTTTGTCCATCTGTTTGCGGGTGATATGCAGAACTAAAATATGGGTATGTCCCCAACTTCTTCCACAATGTCTAGAAATGACCAACAAATTTGGTGTCCTTGTCTGAAACTATACTCCTGGGAAATCCATGGAGTCTCACAATCTCTTTGAATTTTTTTTTTGCAACATGCGTTGCATCACTAGTCTTCTGGCATGGGATAAAGTGTACCATATTCGAAAATCTATCAACTACCACAAATATGGAATCACTTCCCCTTTGTGTCCTTGGCAATCCTAACACAAAATCCATGCTTATTGCATCCCAAGGCCTCTCTGGAATAGGTAATGGTTGATACAACCCAATATTTTGCTTCTTCCCCTTGGCATAATGGAAAATATTACACTTGTTCACAAACCTTTTCACCTCTGTGTTACACATAAAAAATACTCACTTTGATAGTGTCGCAAGTGTCATCATTACAAGGTTCGCAAGTGTCGTTTTTTGCTCACAAGTGTCGCAAGTGTTAAGGAAAGAATACTGCCATGATGCCCATGTCATGCCTGTAAACGACATCAAGAGGACACTTGGCACATGTCAAACACTTGATTTGGAAGAGGAGGAAAGGTTAACTAGGCTTACAAACATTTTTCCATCTGAAAGCACCTCAAAAACTAAGTTTTGGAGGAGAGCGCTCCCCTATACCTCTTCTGGGAGTGCTGGCGCTCCCCCTTACAATGTCTGGGAGAATTATAAAGCTCCTTTGGCCCTTTTGAGGGAGCGATGGTGTCTTTAGGAGTGCTGGCACCCCCCTTAATGCTAGTGGGGAGCACTACAATGCTCTGATGGCCCTTTTGAGGGAGCGCTACCTATTTTAGGCAGCAGTTGAGTTGTTGAGATGAATGGGGGAAGGATCTTTTCATTGTTAGAAGACAGTTGAGATTGAATCCCTATTCCAACCATGATCTTAGGGTATATCCTCAATTGAAGGAGGAAAATCCTCACCTTCCCCAAGGATATCTCAAGTTGTTGGGCCTCTCCAAGGCTATATAAGCAAGCTTTCTCATGGTGAAAGGAGATTGAAAAGGGAGAATCACACCAAACTTATGATCTTATAAGTGGTGCTAGAACAAATATATTTTGGAAGCAAGAGACCTATGATATCATAGGGATCAATTGATGAATCTTTCATCATTCGGATCGTGGATATTTTGAGCAAGGGTTAGACAAGGAGGACTTGACGAAACTGCTGCAATTCATCTATGGCTGTAAGCAATGTTTTGTCCTCATTAATATGATTTGTTTGGCTTGTTTCTTTCTAATTCATTTTCAATCTCACATGAATTTGTCTCTTTAGTAGATAGACCTATTTCAGACTAATCTTGATAGAGTAGGAAGTGGTCATACTTTGTTTGTCTACAAGATCCATCGAGGAGCGAAAGATCGGAACTCAACTCGGAGCGTGCAGGGACAAACACTGGTAAAAGGTACTTCTTTTCTCCTTCCTTCTCACACACTAGTCCACCTAGATATAAAAGGAATTAAATGACCATGATAAGCACTTTCTGTCTTAGATTTAAGAGTCTAGCTCTTTGAGGAGATCTACCTGTCCGCAGGGAGATTTTCCTTCAACAGAAACTGGCGACTCCGCTGGGGAGAATTGAATCGAAACTTTTGGTTTTGATTTTTCCTCATAAGACCTTGTCTTAAAATTTGATTGTTCTTAGGCCTTGTTCACCCCTTCATATCTGATTGCACTTGCTGATTGACTCTTTATCCCATCACACTCAGCCTGATTGTCAAAATTTGACTGAAATTTTGGATTTTTGGACCTTTTTTTGAGTTTTTTGAGCCTGGCGCCCCCTTGCCCATGTTAGAAGAGCGCAAAAACTCCCTGGAAGTGTTAGACAGAGCTTTATAATGCTATGGTGGCCCTTATACCAGAGCGCCAACCCTTTTTTTCCCAAAATCTCTTTAAAAATTGCAATTTTTGAAGGTCCAAACCCAGTTTTTTCATTTACTGAGCTGCCTTGTGATTCAATCATTCTTCCTTTGACCTTTGACATGCTTCCTCCTGAGAAGTAAACACCTTATTGTTAATATTTTATGCCCTTCTTCATTCTTTTTGAGTTTTTGCTGTTGAGAGCTTGAAATCGATCCGCTGTTTTTTTCCTCTCCTATCCGACTGAGCAGGAACTCCAGTGAAGGACATATGAAGTCTGCGACTCTTCTCACTTGGTTTTTTGAAGGTCATTGTTCTTTGAACATTGCGTTTTTGTGTGAATTGTTTGGTTTTTGCATTGTTATTTTTTCTCTCTGTTTGCTTCTTGTTTCAATCACAACAAGAGGGTGTTTTTTTTGTATGCGAAATCTGATCATGCTTGTCTGAATCTCCTTGATCTGAAAAGGTAGTTGATAGGAGAAATATTTCACATTGAATTAGTTATCATTCACATTCAAATGAAAAAGATACATTTTAGTGCTTGATTTGCATATTAGAAGGTGTTTTGAAAATGTTTTAGCATTGCATTGGATTTGTTTGAGAACCGATTGTTTGAGGACTTTGCATATTAGTGTTTGGAAGTGAAAATGACTCCTTCTCTTTCCCTTAAATAGGCGTTCATCGAAAATAAATGATTTCTTATCATATTCTATGCATCTTTTTGGGAATTGAGTAATCATTCCATTTCTTTCACTTTTGTGCACCCTTTGAGTAAAGAACAACTATAAAACGAATGCTAATTAAAAACTATCTAGAACATTTTTGTTTTTAGGATCTTCCACCAACAGTAGACTAGGGTTATTACTTTGGATTAGGCTATGAGTACAACTCTCCAAAGTTTCCAAAACAAACATTGGCACCCTGAGTTAGGGAGAGTCAAATCCAATTGTCGTATTGGTTTTCTGGGATCCCCCTCTCACACAGGGGTTATGCACGAGGTCGCATTCGGGAAAATTACGGAGATTATCCCTCTGTGGTTCAACTATTTGTAGTGGTCAGATCGTATATTGGGGGTCACTTGGAGGTATACCCATGATTATGTGTGGGAGCCTTTAGGTTTGATTTCGGACTTGTTATCCTGCCCATACGTTCTGGATCAGACTATCGACTATACCCGCCCAGGGACTCACTGCGAATTGGTATCTTTAGTTGCCATAATCTTTAGGGACTTACACAAGGTGACGATGAAGGGAAGTCTCACTGTACCTGGAACAGACATTGGTCAAACTCACTCGGGCTCCTTGGAGGGTAAATCCACAATTACTGTGTGGAAGCTTACACCAAGGCGTAAGTCCGTTAAGCAGGTTGCCATTGTAACTATTCCATCATATCCCAGCCCCTTCTCGACTTGATCACGTGACGTTGGATTTCATCACCAACTAGTACGGTCATCGAGAGAAGTTTTGTCTGCTTGGTTGATTCTTAGATTTCTTAGCGCATGCTGTTTCTTTTTGTTAGTTGGCCCTAAATTTTCAGTGTGTTCTATTATTCTCCACAATTGAGCCCATAGACGATAAAGGTCTTCGTCGATCACGTACGATGCAAGGGCTGCCTCTAGAAGGCTATCAACCCTTACCTTCTAACCCTCAAGAAGACAACTACCGTAGAGAGGTAGAAAATCCATCTGATGCCAAAAGTGTTATTGCTCCCCCGTTAGATAACCCAGAAGATGCTTTGGGCACGGTTAAAAATCCCACCACACCTGTGTCGGTAACTCCTCTCGAACCACTTTTGGTTCGTTTAGACTCCCTTGGGAACGTCATAGACGAAGAAGTCCCACGATTATCGAAGAGGATCTTTACCGAAACATATATGGGATCCACAGAACCACTCTTTGGTGATGAGTATAGGACTCATGTTCGTCCTAGCACCGCAGTAGCAACAAATCCCACACCTTCTCGTTCTGTATGGAGGACTTCATCGGGACGTGATCTGTATGAGAATTTCGAATCTATTCGACAACCCTTTCCTCCTCATGACCCTCCTAATGAACTAGGACCATCTGGTCAAACCACGAATCACCTAGTCGATCAGGTTATTCACCCTACTACTACACCAACACAAGTCCATCCTAATGTTGGACTCATCACCTCTACTCATCCCCAAAGCACTTCAATCTCTACCTCTATTTCTACAAGTTTTTACTCTACATCGCCGCATGTTCCACATGATCCTGCTGGGAAATCTTCTCACCTGAGAATGCAGACCCCTGCCGGCCAAACACAACCAGCTAGAGGGCAACCACCATCCAACATACCTTTCCCTCCTGGAGGACTACCTTTCCATGGCAGGCCTTTCCCTCCTGGGGGACAATCCCCTGTTCATGCTCCTCCTGGAGGGAAACCTTCATTTGCCAGTCAAACCCCGGTCATACATCCACCACTGGTAGGGGGGAAACCCTCATTTGATGGAAACCCTTCACAATCCTGGGGAGTATCTTCAAGAGGCACTTTTACTCAACCGCATGTTGGGGGGCACTTGTATAATAACCCACTAGGAGGAGTATCCAATCCTGTCCCTTCCGGAACATCTTACGAACAATATTATCCGGGCGGTATCCAAAACACCACCTAGAGTTCTCTGGGACCACAGTCTTATCCTTCTTATGGGCCTCATGTGTATCCACCTCCAGGATCTACTCCTTACCATTCTCAAGGCCAAAATGTTTATCCTCCTCACGGGCAAATAAATCACCCGACCTATAATGTTCAGAACCCACCGGGTTATGCCCATGTTTCTCATGCACTATCGAATCCTTCTTACCCTGGCCAGCAACAACCGTACGTAGGAGGACCTACTGGTTCCAACTATCCACCTAACCCAGTCTATGGTCCTACTGGTGTTCTTATGCCACACCAGTATCATTCGCACATTAACTGACAACTACCTTTCCTTGCGACTCTAGATCTCCCAAACTTGTCTCGGTTAACTATTGATCCTATTTCTCATTCACCGGTTTGTCTAGTCATTCCAGCTAAGCATCCTTCTGATATTCCAAAATTTGATGGAAACCCTGGCGAAGATCCAAACAACCATGTGATGAATTTCCATTTGTGGTGTTCATCAAACTCCCTCATGGATGATTCTATATGTTTGCATATTTTATAGCGAACGTTTACCGATTCAGCAACAAAGTGGTACATTGAACTACCACGTGCCCCTTTTCATGACTTCAATTCCCTTGCCATGTCTTTCCTCATGCACTTTCAAATGCCTATTCGCTATGAGATGGGTACTGAACTCTTGACCTCCCTTTGTCAAACTAACTCTGTGCATATCTCTGACCATATTCATGAGTGGAGGCGACGATGAAGGATGATCAAGGAAGTCATTCCTGACATGCTCTTGGCAGAATGGTTTACTAAATCACTGCTACCCCCAATTGCTCACGATGTCACTATGGGTGGTGCGGTCACAGAGGAACAAGCCATTGCTCAGGAAGTACTTAGACTTGGTTTATTCCCAATCTGGTACTTTGTATGATTTACTTCTGAATGTTGCTTGGGCTAATACCGATCCTTCTAATCCATCATCCTCATCTCATGCAGATGGTGTTATCGGTTCCATCAAAACTCAATCTCTTTCCAAATCGACTACACCCTCCTCTACCTCCCCCCAAACTCAGATCTCTGACGTGAATGCAGTTCAATCTGCCTCTTCACAACAATCCAGAGGTAAGAAGAAGACAAAGAATAAATCAAAAAATAATAATGAACAACCCAAAAATCAAACATCTGCTACCGAAAAGCAACCACAACAGAAACTAAAATTCCTGTGTATCATTTGTGGTGACGATCACTACACTCGAGATTGTCCACTTCGTAATGAAGTGGCCAAAATTTTCCAAGGGAAGTCACAGCCCGCTATGCTTACTCAACCTTTTCCGCAACAACAATCCATGGTTGCTCAAACCCCCTCTCTTGGGGGTAGTTCTAGCGAACCTCATGATGAGGCCTCATCGAGTGCACATATTTATATGTTTAATGGGATTAATTTGACCACTCGCTCTAAGACCTATGAAACACCAAGTAACCCTGACAAAGGAAGAGACACTAACAGTGCCGACACTTTATCGGATCCATCATCATCCTCTGTTAGTCTTCCATTGGTTAATCCTCCGTCTGGACCACTTCAGATTGAGAAACCCATGTTCGACTCTATCTTACATCCTCCTAAGAGCACTATCCGCAAAGCTACCTTTAATCCTAGTTCACGTGCTGCCCAAAACTACAACATTGTTGAAGATTTGTCTCAAGCACCATGTGCTATGTCTATGTTAGAAGTTCTACAACACTATCCCAGTCAATGTAGAATGCTCTTGACCACTCTCGGTGCTATTGATCCTGAGTCGTCCAATCAGATCATGTTTAACCTGGATAATTATGCATCTCGACTCTCCCACCAACTTGCTTTCCAAGTTGATGTTGTTGTTCAAAATCAACAAATCCATCGAACTATTCTGGATGAGGGAGCCTCAACTTGTGTCATGTCTTTAGCGTGTTGGAAAGGTTTAAAATCACCAGCACTCAACAAATCCCCAAGATGTTACGCACCTTCGATGGGCGAGATTTTCATCCCCATGGGCTTTTACAATCCCTGCCCATCCAATTGGGTGGAAAAACCGTTATTGTTGATATCGAGGTGGTCGATGCTCCCCTCGATTACAACTTATTACTTGGAAGAAGTTGGTTTTGTGCTATGACTGTCGTTGCCTCGTCGGTCTTTCGATGTGTACAATTTCCTCACCAGGGCAAAATTGTCACTGTTGATCAGTTGGATTTCTGCACGACCGATGCTCGCGCTCCTGCTACCAACAATATTCCTTTATTGGGAGACCACAAGATCACGTATGAAAGCGTTGGTGTTTTCTTACTGAAAGATTCTAGCCTCATGGGTACCTTCCCTACACCACTTCCACCGACTACACATCATATTGCCAGCGTTGATATGATTTCGACTGCGACTTGTCAATATTTGGAATCATCTGACCCTTGGATTGTACCTTGTCCTTTGGAATTTGATGCACTAAGTGACACCATGCCACTTAGTCTAGCCGAAACGTCATACTTTTCTACCCAATCTGCCTCTCCCTCGTCAGATGACCGACATCTATTGGCACCTGACATTTCCTCGATGCAATCACGGTTGTGTTCTTTGTCATCTGCGATCGACTACATTTCCCCAATTTTTCCTTCAAATGAATCTATTCTAGAAATGTTTCACATTGATAAGTTACCTCGGGATAATAACTATCACTGATCCTCTTTTCTTCCCCCTCGTGAAGAAATTCGGGTAGATATACCGTCTGTCTCCCCTCCTGGTGTTGATTTTTCATCATCTCCCATGATTTCAACTTCCGACGATTTGGATCCGGTAGTGGACATGGTGATTTCTTCAGTAGGATTATTGGAGCTTGATCTCCTTACTCCTATCACGACCCTTGATATGTGTCCCTTCTCGAGTAATTATCTTCCATCCAATGAAGATCTCCTGGAGGCCATGACCACGTTTTATCCATTGACATGGTACCGTTCCAGAGCATTATCCTCTTGGAAGCCATGATCTGGACAAAACCACGAGCATAGTTTATCTTCTCTGTGGCAAGCTCATTAAAAAATGAAATAGAGGTCCTGAGCATAGTTCTTTTCCTGTGTCAAGCTCGTTGAAAAATGAAACAATCACCTCTCTTGAAACTTCTTTTCATCCACCCTTCTCCTTTTTCTCATCTCCTAGAGAAATTGGTGTCGACCTCAGAGCCGGTGAATGAATTGAAGCTTGGACGGCATGTCTCCAGCCTTTGATGATCATTTTGGAGCTAAGTCACCAACTTTTAATATGGGGGCATACTGATCTTAGTCTTTTTTCTTTCTCGTGCTCGTAAATACATGAGAATGCATCCAGGTAGACTTTTATCTTTTTTTTGGACCTGTATGGATACACGAAAAAGGAACCCCCCTGGAGTCTCGTTTAAGCTCTTTTCAGACTCTCTAAACATGAAAATATTGCCGAGTGATCTTGCTTCCTTTCCCACTCATTAAATGGTTTGAAAGGGCATCTTTCGAGTGATAATTTATCTCTTTTTCGGCCTCGCGAGACTAACATTACGAAAAAGGACAACATTGGAGTCATCTTTAAGTCCTTTTTAGACTCTCTAAACATGAAAAGATTACCGAGTGACCTTGTTCTCTTCACTCTTGTTAAAGTATTTGAAGAAAACTTCTGTTGAGCGATAGTTTATCTCTTTTTCAGTCTCTTCAGACTGCTTTACGAAAAAGGAACTGAGAGAGTTCTCTTTTAAGTGTTTTTCCAGACTCTATAATCATGAAAAACCTTCGAGTTTTTGGTCTTTGGACTTGCTAAACAAAACATCGACAGGCCCATACAAGATCGAACCCTTACTTCTTCCAGTTCGTTAAACAAAGGAAGAGGAACTTACTGAAGGTGAGTTTTATCAAGCATGTGTTATCCTCCTTGAGCTCGTTAAATTAAAAAGAGGTACTCATCTATTTGGATGGGGGGAAAATTGAAAGAAGCAAGCCAAGCAGTTTCTTGAGAACATTACCAAGTAACTCCTAGAGTCGCCCTTGAACACGACACTTTGTCTTTTGCACGCATTTTAATCTGCTGAACCTTTGCACTGAGCCAATCCTTTGGGTCACCTGACATAAGTCACAGCATCCACTGCATCATAAAGTTTTGGTCCATGTCATGTTTCTGCTGTTGTGCCTCAGTTTTCAAGGGAAGTATCTGCCTCAAGAGTCAGCCATCACAAATATATTGTCTCAATACCCGTGTCAGTCCATGTTCATTTTCTCTGCCAATTACATCTCTATGTCTATTTCGTGTCATTGATGGGGGATAAATCAAGGCCCTCCTTCGACGAGTCTATTCCTCTCGACTTCAACACATTATCTAGGAACTAGGCTTAGAAACCAGTTACTACTTTGGGACATGCATGCCTCAATGGCAGGCCTCCTCATGTCCGATAGTGGGTTTACATCACTGACCTCTGATCGGATGATTCCATGGATGTTCGACTCCATCTCATCCATTCACATTTGTTGGAATGTACTAGGGTACCTTGGGAATCATTGACATTAATGGTGATGTCCCTCGCACTTGTTAATGGTTTACATCATTGACCGGTAATCAAGTGGTTTCTGCCATGTTCGACATCAGGACATCTATTCACATGGTTAGATTCGTACTACATTGAGATCGGTAAGAAGACCCTGGGTTGAGTGATCACTTTGATATGTACTTTGCCCAGGTTGGGAAGGAGTTTCTCTTGGACAATGACACATATACTGTTACATAGATCCACTTTGTATTGGTCGTGGCTATGTCTTGTCATCTCGTAGATCCACTATGTATTCTTCGTGGCTACGATTAGTTCAAGTCATCAGAGTATAGATCCACACTGTATCCTCGGTGGCTATGCCTTTTTATCAATACAGTTATGGATCCGCAGTGTATTTTATAGCGGCCATATCTTGCAAGTCTTGATCACCCAAGCATAGGTATGCCTGCCTTGGGTTTGGAACATGTCATAATATTTGTTGGATGTTTGTGTGCATCTTTTGTCAGGTTCTCCACATCTATACCCTTGCTTAAAAGTCTACAAATAATTTTAGTTATCAGTTCCTGTCTTCTAAGTTCATACTTTGGGGGGCAATCTGTTACACATAAAAAATACTCACTTTGATAGTGTCACAAGTGTTATCATTACAAGGTTCACAAGTGTCATTTTTTGCTCACAAGTGTCACAAGTGTTAAAGAAAGCATACTGCCATGATGTCCATGTCGTACCTGTAAATGACATCAAGAGGACACTTGGCACATGTCAAACACTTGATTTGGAAGAGGAGGAAAGGTTAACTGGGCTTACAAACCTTTTTCCATCTGAAAGCACCTCAAAAACTAAGTTTTGGAGGAGAGAGCTCCCCTATACCTCTTCTGGGAGCGCTGGCACTCCCCCTTACACTGTCTGGGAGCATTATAAAGCTCCTTTTTCCCTTTTGAGGGAGTGCTGGTGTCTTTAGGAGTGATGGCGCCCCCCTTAAGCCTACTGGGGAGCACTACAGTGCTCTGATGGCCCTTTTGAGGGAGCGCTACCTATTTTAGGCAGCAGTTGAGTTGTTGAGATGAATGGGGGAAGGATATTTTCATTCTTAGAAGGAAGTTGAGCTCGAATCCCTAGTCCAACCATGATCTTAGGGAAGATCCTCAACTGAAGGAGGAAAATCCTCACCTTCCCCAAGGATATCTCAAGTTGTTGGGCCTCTCCAAGGCTATATAAGCAAGCTTTCTCATGGTGAAAGGAGACTGAAAAGGGAGAATCACACCAAACTTATGATCTTATAAGTGGTGTTGGAACAAATATATTTTGGAAGCAAGAGACCTATGATCTCATAGGGAGCAATCGGTGAAGCTTTCATCATTCGGATCGTGGATCTTTTGAGCAAGGTTTAGACAAGGAGGACTTGACGAAACTGCTGCAATTCATCTATGGCTGTAAGCAATGTTTTGTCTTCATTAATATGATTTGCTTGGCCTGTTTCTTTCTAATTCATGTTCAATCTCACATGAATTTGTCTCTTTAGTATATAGACCTATTTCAGACTAATCTTGATAGAGTAGGAAGTGGTCGTACTTTGTTTTTCTACAGTATCCATCGAGGAGCGAAAGATTGGAACTCAATTCAGAGTGTGCAGGGACAAACACTAGTAAAAGGCACTTCTTTTCTCCTTCCTTCTCACACACTAGTCCACCTAGATCTAAAAGGAAGTCAGTGACCATGATAAGCACTTTCTATCTTAGAGTCAAGAGTCTAGTTCTTTGAGGAGATCTATCTATCCGCAGGGAGATTTTCCTTCAATACTCTGCTCTCATACCTGGCCAATAATATGAACCATTTAACTGAGAAAATGTTTTATCATGGCCAAAATGTCTGGCTAGACCTCCACTATGCTTTTCCTTCAACAAATTTTCCCTCATCAAACACTTTGGTATGCACAAATGGAATCCCTTGAACAACAACCCATCCTGAATGAGATATTTGGCCCACTGGCTTCTGTCTCTAAGTACAAGATTTTCACATGCTTCATATGCCTCTTTGAAATCTAGATCATCACGATACATTTCCTTAAGGTGATAAAACCCCAAGGTCTTGACTTGGAATTCCTGCAGAATCAAATTTCTCCTGCTCAATGCATCAACAATCTTGTTAGCATTACCAGAAATATGTTTAGTGAAAAAAGTGAAATTATGCATAAACTCTATCCACTTAGCGTGTCTCTGGTTTAATTTCTTTTGTCTAGTTATGAATTGCAAAGCCTGATTATCGCTATACAAAACAAACTCTTTCGGTACGAGATAATGCCTCCATTTCTTCAAGGCTTGAATTATGGCATAGAACTCCTTTTCATATGTGGAGTACTTCTTTTTAGCATCGTTCAACTTCTCACTGAAATATGAAACAAGTCTATTATATTGGCTCAAGACTTCTCTAATTTCAACTCCACTCGCATCACATCTCACCTGAAATGTCTTTCGAAATCCGATAATACCAAAATCGATTGTTCCATTATCTTCTCCTTCAATATGTTGAAGCTCTTCTCAACCTCTTCTGTCCATTTGAAAGACTTGTGTATTTTCTTAACTATATCCATCATTTGAGCACTAATCCCACTAAAATTTCTGATGAACTTCCGATAGAAACTTGCTAATCCATGGAAGCTTCTCACATAGAAGATATTCCTCGGTGACGACCATTCTCTGATTGCTTTCACCTTTTCAAGATCCATCTTCAATTCATTTGAAGAAATCACAAAACCCAAATAAATGAGTTATATCTTCATCAAAGAGGACTTTTTCAAATTAATCAACAACTTCTCTTGCTGCAGCCTCCTCATCACCAACGTCAAATGCCTCAAGTGATTCTCTTTATTCTTGCTAAAGACTAGTATATCATCCAAATATACAATCATGAACTTGCTAGTGAAATATTTTAATACTTCATTCATTAGCCTCATAAAAGTACTCGAGGCGTTTGTTATTCCAAACAACATAACAAGCCATTCATATGACCCCTCATTTGTCTTGAATGTTATTTTCCACTCATCACCTTCTCTCATCCTTATCTGGTGATATCCACTTTTCAAATCTATCTTTGAAAAATAGTTCACTCCACTCAAATAATCCATCAAGTCATCCATCCTTGGAAATGGAAATCTGTATTTGATGGTGATCTTGTTTATGGCTCTTGAGTCTATACACATTCTCCATCCTCCATCCTTTTTCAGACTCAATACAATTGGTACTGCACATTGACTCAAAATTTATCTAACCAATCCTTTGTCTAACATATCCTGAACCCGTCTTTTCACCTCCTCATTCTCTTGAGGTGTCAACCTGTATGCTATTTTTTTTAGTAGTTTTTCTCCTGGTATCAAATCAATGTGATGGTTGATACTTATGATAGGTGGTAATGAGCTTGGAAACTCGTCCACTACTATGTCAGCAAAAGTTTCTAACAGTTCTTGAATTTTCTCAGGCAAATATTCCATTGAAGTACTTGTAAGGATAACCCTTGTCTTCCTCACTACAACAAACTGCATCTCCTGTTCCTTCCTTACTTCATTCAGGAGTTCCTTCCCACTCATGAGAAGTATGCTTGTGCTAGCTTCATCCTTCACTTTCTTCTCTTCAATTGGAAACAACATGTGTGTCCTACCATTCTTCTCCAAAGCATAGGTATTTCTTCTCTCGTCATGAATGACATTCCTGTCATACTTCCATGGTATTACCAAAAAAAATGACATACATCCATGGGAATTACATCACACAGGATTTCATCTCTATATCCTCCTATCTTAAATTCAACCAGACATTGTTTAGTTACTGTTACTTGATGACCTTTCTGTAACCATGAGACTTTATACGGCGTTAGATGTATAGTAGTCTCCAGCTCTAACTTCTCCACCATCTTTGTGGATAGTAATTTATCAGTGCTCCCACTGTCAATTATTACCTTCCAAACTCTGTCCTTAGTCTTGCAAGTTGTCCTGAACAAACTATTCCTCTGTGTTGGCCTTTCAATTTCTGGCTTCGACTTCAAGAGAACTTTTTTCATCATCAAATATCTCCCATCCTCCGCACATTCTACCTCAACATATCACTTCTGTGCTTCCAAAATGTGAGCTTCGCCTCCTTCTTTCTTCCTCTTGGGACAATCCCAAGACACGTGCCCTATTTTTCCATAGGCATAACATCTTACTTATCCTCCTTTTCCTCTTCCTCTTCCTCTAGGAAAAGAGTTTCTGCCACCATTCTGCCTTCCTAGGGAACTTCCTCCTCTCTCAGAGTGACTATGTGGTTTATCTGCCTCACCTTAGGGCTTTTGTGTCTTTTCCTAGGCAACTCCTTTGCCTCTGTTTAAGCTTCTACCTTTGTTTTGTTGACTCTGCTTCCTGGCCAACTTCTCTTATGCTTTCAGCACAATCTGATATGAATCCTCTACTTTTCTAATTGTCACCATGTTGATTTCATCCTAGATCATATCTCAGGCCATTGATGTACCTGGAAACTTTCTTTTTATATCTCTCTCTGTCTAGACTCGATGTTCAATCTGTATAACTCATTTGTGTACTCCTTCACAGTCATCCCTTTCTGTCTCAGGTTTTTCATCCTTTTGAACAAATTTATCTGGTAATCTTTGGGTGTGAATTTATCCTTTAACTTGGCTACCATTCGATCCCAACTCTTAATCTTTTGTTTTCCTTTGCTTCTCTTGTCATCCTACAGTTCATCCCACCACAATGTTGCATGTCCTTTCAACCCAGTGACGACATGTCTCACCTTTTTCTTCTCGAGTACATATTCATAGTTGAAATACTTGTCCATTGCTCGTATCCAATCAAGAAAATCTTCCGTGTCTAAATTACCTTCATACATTGGGACATCTATCTTCTCTCTAGCTCCCAACTTGACAACCACTTTCAACAAGCGTTCTTCCATATCATCCTCGGCTACAACTTTGTCAACTTCTACTTCTTCATTCTCTGCATTATTGACATCTCCTGCATCAGTTGCTCTCCTCTGTGTTGTTTCCATGGAATCCAGCCTTGCACACAGTTCTATCACCTCTCTTTCCATAGCTATATTTTCTCCAGGTGGTTCAGTATGTCTCCTAGGTGACATTGTGCTGATGTATCTAATACCTCTCGTTGATACCAATCTGCTCCTCTATCTCCCCTATCTACAAAAGTCAATTATGTATCTTCTCTGATACCACTATGGTGTAGACCCCCTTCTTCCCTTGGGACTACGCAACCTCTCGATATTGGATCTTCAATTATTGAGTCAAATCGACTCTTCAGGTCCCTATGGATACCCAAAATTACTATACACATGCCCCTTTTCTCCTAAGTGACCACGAGTATGACCGTGGATCAATCCTTTCATGATTTCATACTTTGGGGATATCTTGATCTCTAGCTTCAACACTTTCCAAAGTGTTCTCCTCCGAACTCCAGACCTCGTGCCACATGTCTCCTTTGATTATGATGGCCCAACAATGCTTTGGGTTTCACGACTTCATGAAACTCCCGTTCACCTTGCACACAAACATCTAGACTTCTGAATTTCAGACTTCCCAATCTGCTACCACATATCCTCTACATAGTCAACGATTGCAATTACTTCACGACTCAACGAGTTCACGACTCTGCCCTTACAATACCTCCAAACCTCCCAAACTATGAAGTGTCAAAACACCCTACAACTAACCTCTACATAGTTCTCCTAGATCTGACGGTCTGGAATTATTCACCTCCCTCCGGAACGGATCTAGTTCACAGATTTTGGTGAAACCTCAAGGATTCTCCTCTTTGAAGATTTCACTCTGCTCTCCCTCCCGAGCCTATCTTCCTCGACCTTCTTCGTCCCTAAGAATTCTCTGTTCGACACTTAGTTGAAATCTTGACCTGTGCATGCCTTGCAACAGGTTCTCTTCCACACTCAACTTCTCTATGGATGATTTCATACCCTTTACGACTATTCTCCAACTACTTCTCTGCGACTAAAGTTACACTATTCCTCATGAGATTTTGAGTCTGAAACTCTGTCACACACTCCTTGCGGACGTCTATGCACTCCTTGCATACATAAGTTCCATGCTATCTTTTCTGAGCTTTGAGTTGAAATCAACTCTGTCAATGCACTCCTTGCAAACACTATGCACTCCTTGCACTTGATCATAGAAGAGAAACAATTGAAACTTACTTTAAAACCTCACATATTCATACATTTCACCAGGTAAATGCATGCATAGACACAAGAACAATAAATAACAAATAATTGAAAATAAAATAGAAAGTCTATGATTCACTCATTCATATAGACACATCAACACCACACATTTGGGACACTGTTCCTTTGTTATGTTCCTTCAGCTGAAGATTACATACATTCATACACTGCTTCTCGGAATCTCTCAGCTCACTGCTATAATGGAAATCTATACAATAGATTCGACAGCCCATCAACAACCTCTACTAGGCAACAATACAAAGATTTATACACAAGAGGGCTCTTCGAGCTCTTCCCTTCAACTATTATATGCTATCCTATCAAAATAAAATCTTTCAACTACTTAAAATTTATTACAATATATATTTGAGTCAGACAGATAAGAGCGAAAGCTCCAGATCTATACCGCGATCTTCGACATTAAAGAAAAATATACTCCCTCATCGACCTTATGCGATGGCTCAGACTTCGATCATTAAATATGCTCATAAATCAAAATCTTTTTCAGATATTACATTAATATGACACTTTGGAATTCAAAATATTTCAAAATACGCGTTACTGTGCCCAACTATCTGTTGAGTGCTCAACACACCCAAAACAAAGTCTGTGACCATTTACCTTTTTTGGGTACCACTCGCTCTTTTGCGTTGACTATTTTCATTTCAATATGATACTGATACCTTCGCGTATCTTATATGTTTCATAATCAAATTAATTAAAGACTACTTGAGCATGCAACAAAGAGTCATCTTAACTCTGGAAGAGACTTAATTACTACTCAAGGAATCGGTGACCCAAAATTTTCCTCAACTCACTTGAGAAATTTGACATCGACCAAAGTTAAAGGTGGAAAAAAATCGTTTGGGAAGTCAAAGCAGTTGAATGCCGATCGTCATTGGCGTCGATCGATGAAAGTGTTTCTTTCCTACGAATAAACCCTGGGAAGGATTTTGTCGAAGGCCGATCCATTCGATTTAGACAGAAAGATGTAATAATAAGCACCGCACAAAAGGAACAATGACATCGTTGACCCCCAATGTATTTTCAGCATCAAAGACATTATAATGTGTTAACCCACAAAGAAAAACCTTACATTATTTTTTCCTACTTTCAGTACTGTTCGATATCGACACCCGTAGTATCTAATCTTTATTAGTGTTTTCGACGTGAGCGAGGTCCCAAGTAAGAATCCTTACCTACCAATGAATTCCTTTTGTATTTAAATGTTTCTAATGATCAAGGATTGATAACACCATGTAAGCATCAATCGATATCATATTTTTACAAAAGGAAACGTACCAACAGACCCACAGTACAACAATGACGATTACAAAATCTAGTAATTTGTGCAATCTAATGATTTGTGATAAGAAAACATGGTTAATTTTCTATTTGCATCCATAAGAAAGCGTAATACATTCAAAAAAATTATGATATTTAGTATTAAAGGCTCCCGCCAAGTTCTAGTTACATACAACTAAGCCACGCTGATACCATGACCAACCAGCCCGATGATAATGAAACCACAAATATCTTCACAACAAAAGAGCAAAAAAGGAAATTTTTCCAAGCGTCACTCAGAAGAATGCAAGGCACAGGATCATCCACTAAGCCTCTCCCACACATGAACCTTTTCCCAGGTTACTACTCACACCTTGCACTGTGTTTGTTTCCTCCGTCGTCCTCTGCACCTCGCGCAACTGTGCAATTGTATCTTATGCTTTCCGAAGCTGTCTCTACAGCCAAATCGTGCTTCTTGTGTGACCTTGTAGTGATGGTACCTCCTAGTCTTTTGCATCCAACTGATGCCGCACCTCTCTATTGTCTTGGTAGAGTTAGGCTATCACAAGTTTAGCCCGTTCTAACTGTTGAGAGAGATTTTTGACAAAAGAAACTTGTGCTTTTTCTTTTCCCTTTCATCTTCTGCCTCCTATACTGGTAGTCCCACCCGACTCTGACAAGTGGGTAAACCTCACAGACTCTTCAATGGCTAGACATACGCTTAGCTAAGCCAGGAGGCAGTCTTCTTCCCCTTTTTTCATATCCTATATAGGCCTCCCTCTTCTTCATGGTTTCGAATCCCGAGAAGACACGGTTCCCATTATACCTCTTTTAGATGTATCTTCATCCACCCCAAGCTCTTTTGGAGATGCTAACACTGTATTCAAGCAAAATCCTGTACCTCCTATCGGAGTTTCTGGTACACGAGAAGCCAGTAAGAAAGAGTCCTAGGTACACTGGGGCTCGGACCATGCACTTCGACTACCTCGCAGAACTTGCGTCGTGTTGGGAAGAGACATCATAATGCAACAACGTAGAAACTCGGGCGTCTATAGATGATAAAGACTACTACAAAGGATTATGCCAAGATGAACTCACCAAACGCGAATTATAGGAGTATGGGCTCAACTTATGCGTAGAATTCCACATAGAACTCTGGGAATTTTCAGGGAAGCAAAGGAGTGAAACAGAGCGTGAAAATTAAACACTCGTGCCTCACGACATGATGTTTTGAAGTTTAAAATGCTCCACAGATACTCAACAGATGCGATCTAGAACACATAAAATGTTGTTGATCGGGGTTGCAGGGAACGTATTGTACGATCATCCTTATCTCTTTAAACTTCCTAGCTTCCATTATTGATGAATAATATTTGACGCACTTGGTAATATTGATCCTGAAGGCATTTAACGACTTCCTTATTATGGTATCCAGCCTTTTGGGAGTGTAAACGCACATGCTCCACTTTGACGTCTGATCCCGGCCCCAAAGGTCGAAGGGTTACTATGACGGTCCCGATGCTCATGTCCATCGTACTTGATTTGCCACCCTGACACGTGCTGAAATAAATCATTGAAACCAAAGAGGAGTGGCAGCACAGACAAAGACATCACAAGTCATTCATAAGGCAATTGGGATCACATAAGTATTAAATGATTGGTACTAGTCATCTCCATAGGTACGTATCAGTCCATTTTGTTTGTTGATAACTTATATTATATTATGCGGTTGCTAAACTACCTAAATCCCAATTGCAAGAAAATTCCTCGATTGCCGAATAAAGCTTGCTCCGAGATCTCACTAAAGAACTCAAAAGAAACACAGAAGCATCGACCGAAGGAGCAATGTGAGATATTAGTCTCCCCGAGTACGAAAATCCAGATGAATTTATCAACTTGAGTGACATGTTCAAGATACATGCTGAGAAAGACTCGCTATGGGTCGAAGAGTGTGCAAAGGTCACCGATGCAAATCCAGGGCAAGTGAAACAATTTGTGGAACACCCAATCAGAGCTCGCACCATGCTGCAATAGCTGAACTCCAGTTTGGTGAAGTACAGAGCGCATGCAGTGCATCTCAGAGGAATATATGCTGCCCCAATGGAACAACACAGATTCCCATGGGCTCAAACCTATGAAGATCTGTTTATCAGCTGGTCTGAATATGAAAGAAGTCACCCTTTTCAAGAGACATCTAGGGTGGACTGTTAAAGAAACTGTTGGATGATCATGCCACATGGTGATTTTTGTTTGGCTTGAACTATATTTAGCCGTTAATTATAGTTAAACTTTATATTATAAATAGAGACATTGACCAATGAATAAAGGGTCGATGGTTGTTGTAAGAACTCTTTCTTTTTTGGTTGTTAAGAATTATTTTGAGACTGCTCTGAATTGAGAAGTCCTTCTAAACCAAAGACAATCTATTTTGATCAGATGTATGTGATTGGACTTGGAGAAGAACTAATTCCTATCTTGTTCCATGAATGATGCAGTAAATGAGTAAGAGCATTTGATTCTGTTGTCAAGTTATCTGGTGCAATGTTTTGTTGTTCTTTTCTTAAATGATGAAGATAAGTCATTGTGTCATTATGTGATGAATGTTATGGTAGATGAATTATTTTGCTTACCATAATCTTGATTACAAGTGTGTTTTTCTTTATGTTAATTAGTGTTCTCAGACAACAATTGAATGCTCATTTGGTTAATGTATTAGTACTAGACCCTTTGGCATAGAATCACTATCTGCATGTTTGAGAAGTGGGTTATCCCAAGATTAGCCTCTTCCCCAATAGTTAAAACTCAATCTTGTTACTTGTCAAGTTGGTTTATACCGGTTTGCGTCTCTCAAACCAGTCACACCCAAGAGAAGATATAGAAAATAATAGTCCCAACTGAAGGAAGAGACTTCAAAAGAAAACATAAAGCCCATTGATAATTTGGCTGGATTGCAAGATCTAGAGAACCATTCCATCTTAAATGCTACAGAGTCTAATTGGGCCTCGGTGGTGGGTTTGGTTCCTACTGTTGAGTTAAGGGATTTAGGCCCCATCAATATAATTGGTGCTAGAAGGAGGGCCTGAGAATGAATGGTTGAATATATAATTTACATAGTTTTCCGAACAACCTACAGATTCGTAACGGTCCACATGCATGGCTAGTCATCCAACATACATCCCACATTTACTGAGTACTCCCAAAGCGGGTGACTCACCCCAGCCCAAGGGAGAACAGTTTTACCCTGAAATACCTTACGCCCTCCCTCATGATGAAGTGAATCAGTTTAGGAGAATCACCATAGCCTACGCCTGACAAATTGGCACGTTTTCCTTGAATACCATCCTCCCTCGGAGAAAACAACAAAGAAGACCAATAGTTAGCACTCCCGATGAAGTTTTTGTACACTCTGTCGAAGACTTAATAGATTTTGTGATTACCGAAATCCAAGAACCTCTTGATCTAGTACCCGAGATGACAGCTGACAATGTCTATGAGCCTAATGACTCTTCGGAAGAAGAAGATATCGAATCCAGCTCCAAAGATATGAAAGGGAAAAAAGGTCATGAGGAGGAAAGAGAAGTTCCACTTCAAGACAACCAACCTTGGTTGGTCGGAGACACCGTGGTCATCCTTAGACGAGTACACAATATTCCCTGACACCCGGAAAAGATGCTCCCCAAGTACGATCCTGAAACTTCAAATTTACCTGAAGATCATATTAAGAAAGTCATACTTGTGATCAGGCTTATGAACATTCAACACGAAGACGTAGTATGAATACGTTTTACCTACACTTTTGAAAACTTGGCTTCCACGTGGTATTTTAATTTGTCGATAGGATCTATAACCAGCTGGACGAAGTTCCAAAAAGATTTTCTAGAAAAATTTGCAGAAGAAACTACTACAGGAGACATGATGGCTGAGTTGTTCACAACCACCATGACCCCAAAAGAGAGGGTCAAAGATTTCAATCAAAGATTCACGACCATCAATAAAAAATTCCAGCCTGCGGTGAAACCAACTCAAGAGTTGTAGATCGAGGCTTATGTCAACGTGCTCACGGCCTCTATTTCCATGTTTGTAAAAAGAGATGCCAAGAAAACCCTTACAGAAAATTTTGAAGAGGCTAAGATGATAGAATTCCAGATGAAAGGATGTAAAGAAGGCCAGGCCTCCCTAGTAAAAAAAGAAAGCCAACCTCCTCCTAGGAGAGGAATCCTTTTGACTAGACCGCCGGGGAAATCGACTGAACAAACTCCCGACAAGGGTAATGGAAATATAGAATATTTGCAGCACATGGTCAAGAAACTATCAAATGAGATTATAGGCATGAAAAGGAGAACATGGGAGGGAAACCAAGACCAAAAACCCTATAAGCCTTTCTTTAAAAGAAACCATCCTTTCAAGGCAATTGAACCTCCCCAACCCAACCTGAACATTGACCTAGGAAATGTTGCATCTGATTATTTCTACACCTATCACCAGGAGAACCACTCTGAAAGCGAATGCACTCAATGGGTCCACACCATGAATTTAATGGCCAATTTTTTTCTAGATGAAGTCTCCCTGACTGAAAAGTCAACCAGTTCGGTCATAAATGTTGTCGATCAGGAAGAAGTTGACCCACCAGGAGACACAACCATGTTGATATGGGATCTTGACATGATCATTCCTTTGGATGATTTGTTTGAGTCTTGAGAACAACCCATGGAAGTTTCGGTAATATAGACACATAGTAAAGGCCAACCCGAATTGAAAGACGTCGATGCCAACTGGGCTTTGCAAAGTAAGTTAACCCCTGATTGCCCAAAAATACCTTTCTCTCTTGTTAAGAAGCCTATAAGTATCCACACCCAGGAATCCCCCAAACAGGATTACAACATAGTGGAAGATTTGAAAAAGATAAAGGCTAATATATCAGTTATGGACATATGTAGGATTCCTCAGCAGGAATATTTTTTGTTGCAAGCTCTGAGCTCGGTAGAAGACCCGGCCATGGAAAATGGCCAAAAGAAGAATCTATCCTCAACAGATTTGGCAAGCAAGCCAATTGTAAATACCTACTCAGGAGGTAGGAAGGAGAGGCCTTGTGTACCACCTTTCCTTTTAACGTTTGAAGTTTTCAACAGGAATCTTCACAATTGTTTGGTCGATTTTGGAGCCTCTTCTAATGTGATGCCCTTGGCCATTTGTAATAAATTGGGTGTTTTCCCTCTCAAAAGTGATAAGCATGTCATACAACTAGACAAAACCCAGGTCAAGGTCATGGGAGAACTCAAATATGTGATGATCAGGATAGCGACACATCCTAATTTTGTGCAGGTGATTGACATCATCGTGGTGTATATCCTTGAGGCATATGGGCTATTGTTAAGCCAAGATTAGTCTAAAAAACTAAATGGATATTTCAATACAGACCGGGCACACCTTTGGCTACCACTGAAGCGATACAAGAACATGGTCAAAATCGATAGGGAGAGATATCTGGAGCATACGGTCACTGATCTGGAAACCCCAAATGAACCAGCCTCTACCGATTTCCCCATCTTGGGAAATTATTCCTATGATTCTTACTTGAACAACTTTTCTCCTCTCATGTCCAATGTTCCGCTTACTCAAAACTCCAAAATAATCTTTCAAGAAGAATCCCCGATGTCGATAAGAGATTCTCTCTTCTGTCAAAACCCCGCACTAGGACTTGTGAAAGAAAAGATCGGAGAACAAAACACCGGTGATGGGAGAGAAAGGAGCGATTGTCATTCACAAATTTGGATCCTCTATTTTGATGGATCTAAATCATAAGAAGGGTCAGGAGCAGGTTGCATCCTCATCGATCCGGAGGGTAAACGTCATTTCTTATCCTGTAGGCTAGAATTCGAGTGTACTAATAACACTGTCGAGTATGAAGCTCTAGTACAGAGCTTAAAGAAAACCATTGACTTGGATGTCAAGGAACTGAAAGTTTTCGGATACTCTGAAATCATTATCAGACAAGTAAGGAATACCATACACTGCAATTCACCTTATCTTAAGAACTGCCAGCAGGAGGTGCATAGGCTGATAGAATGCTTTGAGGCTTTCAATATCATTGCAATCCCCAGAGCAAAGAATATCCTTGCTGACTCCTTGGCTATAGCTTCTTCCATACTGTCACCTTTAGAAGATTATGAAGCCTCTCGATTCACTGTAGAGATGCTCTACAAGCCATCGGTACCTAATAACATTTCCAATTGGAAATTCTTTGAGGGAGATGAACAAATCATAAGCTTCTTAATCAACCAAGACATTTTAAAGATCTTGCTATTGATGATGAAGAGTTCCAAAAGCATTCAACAGTAACCGATCCTCAGGCATATCAACATATGGATCGATCAAAGTCTCACACAATCTCGAAGGGGATAGCTAACTTAGAAAATCTGTTCAATCTAAAGGAACGATTCAAAGGTCCAAAAAATGCAAAGATTGGTAGCTCTTGTCCCCTCCATGAAACTATAAATCTTGGGACCTCAGAGAGCCCAAAGCATGTAAATCTCGGCAAAACCATATCTAAGGAAGAGAGGAAATCCTACCTCAAATTATTCAGGCAATACCAGGATGTTTTCGCATGGTCTTGTAAGGATTTAAAAACATATGATACCCACATTATTCAACACACCATCCCATTGAAACCTGAAGTGAAACCTTTTCAGAAAAATCTCTGAAAGTATCACCCGTCCCTAGAACCTCTCATGTATCAATAATTAAGGAAGCTTCTAGATGCGAAGATAATTTTCCAAGTTAGGCATTCTGCCTGGGTCGCAAATCTTGTTCCGGTAAGGAAACAATCAGGATAAATCCGACTATGCGTAGATTTTCGGAACCTCAATAGAGCTTCAGAAAAGGACAATTATCTAGTCCCACCGATGGAGAAACTCTTGAAAACCATGTCAGGCTCAGAGATCTTCTCTCTACTAGATGGTTTCTTAGGCTACAATGAAGTGTTGGTTTCAGAAGAAGACCATTTGAAAACCACTTTTCGGACCAAATGGGGAACCTTCACTTACAAGCGCATGCCTTTTGGGCTAATAAATGCCGAGGAAACCTTCCAAAGGGCCATGGACGTGGTCTTTCGAGGAATTATCAATAAGTGTGTAGTAGTATATTTAGATGACATAACAGTGTATTCAAGGAATAGAGAAGAACACATCCAACACTTAACTCAGATTTTCGAAAGGTGTCGAAAATATGGTATGTCTCAGAACCCCAAGAAAACTATCTTCGGTGTCGAAGAAGGTAAGTTGTTAGGTCACATTATATCTCAAGCAGGGATTTGCATAGACCCAAAAATAATTAAGGCCTTAGCTCAAATTCTGCTACCCCATAACAAGAAAGCTATGCAGTCCTTTTTCGGGAAGATCAATTTTGTGAGGAAATTCACTCCCGATTTCACCGAAATTTTCAAGGACACCGAATTTAAGTGGGACGGTGAATGAAAATACACTTTCAACAATATTAAAGCTGCCATATCCCGAGCCCCGGTGTTGCGAAGTCTCAACTTCAATAGAGACTTTAACCTTTATACTTTAGCCTTCGACCAATTGCTAGCTGCGGTGTTGACTCGGAAGGATGATGAAAACAATGAAGCCCTAGTGTCATTTATGAGTACCATTCTCCAAGGAGATGAGATCAATTATCCTACTATTGGAGCCGTCTTTGTTTTTTATCCTTTTTTTAAATTTTATTTCTTAATTCTTGAAGTCGAAAGTTGGTTTTTATCTTTTCCTTTATTTTCCCCAAAATCTCAAAAGTTTCATCACGCAAGCAGCGATGGTTATCATACTCTTAAGGCAAGATTTATTTTTTAATCATTTAAACGAGTCTCCCCTTTTATACCTCGGGATGTCTCATGTCGGGAGTTATAAATCACATAGTTTACAAGCCCCGAGGAGAAAAACGGAGAAATAGTTTTAAAAGTTTACCTAGGTCAGTACCGAGAGTAAAGTTTTTCTAAACCATAGTTAGGCACCATTGGGATTTCATGTCTCGGTGTTTTCTCACTACAAAGCCTCACCGTCGTAGCCCCGATAGCCGAAACTGCGAGACTCTTGTTTTATTAACCCGGGTTAATGTTAAAGGTAAAAAGTTTAGCTGTGGTTAATCTCTGTCGGGAATTCGCAACTCGACATGTTTTTCCCTCAAAAGCTATACCTTCAAAGCCCCGAGTCGTGAACTCACGATGTAAATAAAAACATGATTAATTAAACACTTAATCCTGATTACGTTCTTGCTAAACTCAATCTAATCATTGTAGTCTCAGGTTTTAGGGGCTCGAAGGGTTAGAGTGAAAACTCCCGATAAGGCGAACGCCGAAAGATTGATTAAAGTTTAAGAAAGCCTAATTAATTAAACCAAGCCCACGTAATCAGTGTTTTAATACAACAAATAATATGCACAGTCTACGAGGTAATTTCAAATTTTCCTTGCACCAACTTATGTTACGAACCGTCGAAATTTATGACATTAATTAGAAATGAGGTGAATCGACAAGTAAGGATATGGTTTTTATTGCTAAATTTATATTTGAGAATGATTTGACTGTTCTGTTCCTAAAGACGACCAAGTTTTAAATGGTTGAAGATATAGATCTTTTTACTTGTTGTCACAACACTCATTTCTATTTTACGCAAAGAAACTTTCCTCAGCAACTGATTTCTGTATGTATACATATTTCTATCGTAGAAGAACTAAATTAGAATCCCCCTTCATGGCTCCACGAAAAGCGTCTAAGGCGAGTGTTGAGATTTCAAGACAAGGTTCATACAACGTTTCTGATACTTCACCTCGAAGTGTTGACTTTGTCAGGACCTGGTCGTATATTTTCGAGGTTCTATAGTCCAAACTGATAGACTGTTCAGATGATTCCGGCGGCAATGAGAAAGATGACATGGCCACCAAATATAAGATTGTTGTCCAGGCTAAAATGCATAAAGTAGCGGTCAGGCCACGACTGCTTCCTTACTACGATATGGTCTGGTGGGCATTATACCATGTGAATATACCAACCAGAACCATCATCAACGAGCAGGGGGTAACCATCGAGACTTTCAAACCAGAACAATTACAGGCTATGTACAAGTTGCCAACCGCGTCAAACTACACATACAATACAGAGTTTCTGAAAGATTTTAAATAGAAGGAATGTGTGCAATATGATAAGAGCCTATCCGATTTAATCAAAGATTGGGTTTCACACCCTGTGAAGTTCAGGGCAGACAGTAATGGTATCTATTCGAACTCTTCTTTGGAACCACAATTTAAATATATAGCTATGATGACTGGCAGATTATATAGGAGAGAGGACACTACACATTTCTTCCTCCAGTGGGTACCTCTAATACATACAGTTGTCGAAGGTTGTTCTTTTGATTGGGCTAAATTATTGTCTGAAAGCTTGACCAATCGGGTTACGGAATATCGAATGCAAAGGGCAAGCGGGAAAACCACTTCTTTCTTTATGTCTGCGTATATCATGGATGCTGTGTGCTTCGTAACACCTTTTCCCTTAATGAGATGGAGCTGGGCTCCATCAGAGACTGAGCCTATCCACATCTACCTATCAAAGCTTTGGTAAGAAAAAGCTTCAAATTTCATATATGAAGTTTTTAATTGGGTAATGGTACCTATGCATGTCACTATCTTCGGTCATCCGCCACCCCGGATCTCTGATAGCATCGTGGTAAATTTGAGTAGTGTAGCCGACTAGTACGTGGAAGAAGAATTTTCATACCTCAGGGTTTTCGGCACCTCTGTTCCTCCGCATGCCCTGCCTTTATTCATACCCGATAAGATGGCTTGTCGTGAAATCTCCACGCAAACCGTACTCGGTGGTGTAAGAAAAGAACTTAAAGGATATTCAAAGAAGGTATGGACACCATTCCCTATTCATTTGAACACTTATTCTTTGATATATTTCGGGCATGTGAAAGTTGAGGCAGTAGCCCTGGAAGATCTGAAATTGGTTCATGTCAAATTCAAGAAGCACGATCCACATAGTGTCATAAGTAATCACTTAGCCAGTTGCGGACTTAAAAGATTCGAGCATGAGAATTCTCCCCCGGATGACATTTTCCAAGGTACGAGATCTTATGTCGAGGTTTTGGCTCGGATAGAGGCCTTGTTACCCGAAGAGAGAACCGAAGTTTTAAAATTCCAAGAACATTAGCGGAGTTGCCTTCCCCCAGTATTACGGGGTGAAAATCCAATGGTCGTAGAAGTGCAACAAACTAAAGCAGAAGGCTCCAAAGATTCAACACCCAGAAAAGAGGAACACCAAGACAAGGAAGAGCAAACTAGGAGCCCAAAACTAGAAGTAAAGACTCCCAATCCACCGAAAAATCTGACTCCAGTTGTCACTCCAGGGCAATCATCTAGCAGATCAGAAATCCCATCGCCTCCATTACTCCCCTACAGTCAACTAAAGGGACCACAAACACAGGGTGGATTTTCAGTGAAGAATTAAGACCTATAAGTATGGAAGAGCTCCCTCCAAATGAGTTCTTTTTTGATAAAAAGAGAAAAGATGTGGTAAAAAGAGAATTCTATCAAGAAGTAGGATCAACAACCAAGAAATTTAAGGTGTTGATCGATGGGAAAGATATGAAGAAAGAAGAGTTTGTGACAGAAATAGCCGAAACATTAGGAGCATTTTCTATGGCAAACCAATATTCATTCGTGGTTTTGAAAAATCAACAAGCGAAAAAATCGCCTCATCAAAACATTATAAGATAAACTAGCCACAACAGAGGAAGTTGCCAAAGACTAGGCGAACACAGGAATAGAACAAGCAAGAATGGCCGATAAAAAGGAAATCGAGTTGCTCAAAGCTAAGCTCAAACAAGCAGAGTTGGTAGCTTAGACCATCCAAATACAGGTAGGCCAGCAAAGAGACTTGATAGGGAAGCTACAAGTTAGATTAGAATTCGTTGAAAGCCAAGTTATAAATATCGAGATATTCCAGTCCTAGGCTATGGAGATTCGGAGCAGAGTTTCTGCAGCCCAGCGAAGTTTACTTGCCAAGGTAGAGACGATTCGAGATAATTGCTTACTTATTGATCAAGTATTGGAAAACTTATCTGTCAGAGAGAGAGAAGCTAGAGCAGCTCGGGTCGCATTTCAAGAGGCTATAATAGCTACAATAAACAGGTAATCGAGAAATAGTTCCAGGTTTTCCATTTCGGAATAGACCCGAGGTAGTGTTTTGTTGAAAGAATGGGAGTGAAACATATCAGAAGTAAAACAACAAGCCAAGAAGGTAAGGAAATCCTGTGAAGAGGCTTTCGGTTCTATAGATGGAAATCTGTTAGGAATTGATAGCGAGAGAAATGCTGAGACACTGAGCCAAATGAATATAGAAAAACTCTTGCTTGATATAAATGAGAAAGAAGAAAGAGATTCAGCCGAAGTCTTACAAATAACTCTGGCAGACATAGTTCAAATAGATAAATGGATTATTAAACCAAGTGTGCGATTATGCACTATCGACACCGTAGACTGACAGATGGAAGAAAGGTTGCCACAATTAGTCATAGATTGTTATATTTTTTAGGCCAATTGTCAAGCGAAACCTTCTAGGTTGATATCTTGGCTGGTGGAAAAATGTGTCACTTGTACCGAGCATGCGAGGGGGCAGGCTTTTGGTACCAAATAAAGACAGAGATAAAGAAATGAAATGATTGATCTCCTTCTTGTTGTAACTGAAAATACTGGAATGATTGAGATTCCATCATATGTAAATCTGTATAAATATACAATAGAAGGAAAGAACAAGGGCTGGACCTTTTTGGGTCGATTGTAATAGAGGTTTTCTCCCCTAAGAATCAATATAAGGCAAATCCGAAGATTCTTGATTCCGTCACGACTGTGTTATGAGTTTGTTTCCATGTATTTCATATTTAATTTCATTTCATATATGTATCTGGTGAATGTTTCGCTATAACTTAGTAAAACTTCTACTGTAGTGAATCAATTTTAGTTTTCTATATTGTTTACCGTTTTTCCTCTGTACCTGCTATCAGCAGGTACAATACCAGTGAACATTTTAGATTTCTATATATATTTCATGCTTCATCAGATTATTTCTTTATGTTTTTCTTCTTCTGTTTACAAGTGATATTCTCTTTTGATAGGAGCCTCACATAATAGATAGCTCAATGTTTTCTTACACCTCATACACATTTATCAAAATATAACTCAGTTATAGGAAAGGGCCTTTGGTTTGTGCCCTATCTTCACTACCGAAGCTATAAACTTTCCTTTATACGACCGAAATCGAGACAACATCTCAAAAAATATTGAAACTTTTCTCATTTCTTTCTTCCTCTCTGACTGTCCCTGTGACTAGACAGCCTAATATCGAACCTAGACTATCAGACCAAACACATATCACCTTGAATATTTTTGATATTATTATTAAAATAGCCACTACCCAGGTATAACTCGAACGTTCATGGGCTACGATTTAAAGGGACATAAACATCCAGGAATAGTTGGAAACTAGACAATGACAACCTAGAAATCAACCCTAGCTTCCCTTGCCGAAGGTTGACACTTCTTCCTTCTTTACCCCTTACTCACTTTTGGATGCCTAGACACTGTACTTCTAAGCCTTAAGTATAGAATCTGGAACAACATCTTTTTGGTGCCGTTGTGGGGGACCAAAGTTACGAAATCTTTTTCCCTAGGAAAATGACATTTTTCGTTGAAAGTGTCACCCTTTGATAGTGAACAAAGAGTGAACACCTTTTAAAGGCTTTCCAATCCTTCACTTGGTGACTCCACGATTAATAAGTTGGCATCCAGTTGAAGGGATACCAGGCAAAACCCGGATGGTAAACAGACCACACCCGTTACCGATCCCGAGAAGATTTTAAAGGCGAGAGGCTCTCTTAAGCCAACCTCTGCAGTCTATCAGCTTAAATGCCCACAAATGAAGACCAACAGTTCTTCTAAACCTTCAACTTCATGTAGTTCTCTTTTCGACACTAAGGATCTAACATCAACCTTCTCCAAAGTTAGAAGTGAAACCCATCCGATAACCTCCGTGGTACACAAAGGAAAAAACCCTGTAGAAAATTCATCTGCAGTCGATATATCATCGACTCTTCAGTTAAATTTTGTGACCTCACCCAGTCTTGAAGAATATTTTACACACCCAATTTCCACACCCATTGGTTCTCTTGATTACATATCTTGCAAGTCCGAGGAGCCAAGCCCTCACATCCCTTACCAATCATCCTCAGATTTTTCGCCCCACGAAGAAAATAAAGATTCTCTTTTAGTTTTTCATAACCCCCTTTACAACACACCGATCCATTTCCCACTAATACCAATGGAAACTGCCAGAGGGGGAGGTGGAGGGGTAGTCGGAGGAGGTGGTGGGGGTCCTCCTAGAGGAGGAGGTGGGGGTTCTCCTGGGGGAGGAGTTGGAGGTCAAGGTCCTGCCCCCCCTCCCAAAGTGTTTGCTAAAGTGGAAGCAAGATACGCTCCTTTGGTCTTGCCCGTTCCTCTGCACGAACTTCCTGAAAATTATATAAAAAACTTGCCAAAATTTATTGGGGAAGGAGATCTGACCGCGATCGAACACATAAATTTCTTTGATCAATTCGTAGACATCCTAGGTCTCGAGCATGAAGACGTGTATTCGAGGCTTTTTGTCCAAACTTTCGAAGGTCAGGTTCGAACTTGGTTTCGGAGTCTACCTGTAGGATCTATCTTGTCCTATGATGCCTTGGAAGATGCTTTCTTAGACAATGGGGTGAAAGAAAGGACCACTTATACTATTTGACCGAGTTTGGGTCTTTAAGGAAAAAGAATTTAGAAATAGTTATGGATTTTATTCAAAGATTCAACAAAATGTATAACAATATCCTAGCCGAGGTTAAACCATCCCAACCCGCAGCCAAAGTAACCTTCGCGGGAGATTTCAAACCAGATTTTACACTTCTTTTAAGGGAAAGAAGAGGAGCTACCTTAAACCGAATGCAAGACGATGCGGTAGAAATTGAGTCAAATATGATGGTTTTTGGTAAGTTGAAAGCTAAAGTAGAAGCGGGAAACCGAGAAGGTAGATGCTTCAGGGAACAAGCGGGACCATCAGGGTCTAATAGATACACAGATGGCAAAGTAGATGATATGGCTAGAGTGATTAAGGAACTATCAAATAATATTTCTAGGATGGAGCTGGAACAGGCCAAAGCCGATTCTTTCATTAAAAAATATTTTAGGAGGAATCCAAATCCCCCAAACCAACAAAGACCGATAAAAAATGAGGATCGGAAAATACAAAATCCCCTAAAGAATGAAAATTTTATAGGAGGGAATGATCTCCAAGATTTCAGAGACTTGGATGACGATGTCACGAACTTAGGTGATGAATGCGGGCAACCTTACCCGACTAAAGAGGATTACGAAAAGTCCCTGAACACTCAACAACCATCTATTAAAGGTGAAGACAAAGATGATACCGACCTTTGTAGCTATCAAGAAGTTACTGATATGATAATGGTTGAGGCCCAACCTAGGTACAACTTGAGATCTAAGAACAAGCCCATTTCAACTACTCAACCTAAGAAAATTCTCCCAAGAGGTCAAACTTATGAGCCTACCCTAGAAGAAACCGCGTTACCTAGTAGCAAAGCGAAAGTGGTAAATGTGCAAGATCCCGAAGTGAAGAAGGTTAAGACCCAAACAAACGAAATCGAAGCGGCTAATACCAATAAACCTTTGACCAAGATCATGAGTAATAAGTGTGTCCAGATAAATAAGTTGGAGAAAAAGGATTCGAAAGTCTCAACTAGAGAAATAGACAAGGTTAGCAAAGTTTTCAGTTTTGAAAATGAGATAAATAAAATTAAGATACCAATTCCTCTAGTGGAGCTAGCAAAAAACCCAGCTTATCGAAAACACATTACCAAAGTGATAGGCGTTTCAGAGCTAGAAAGCCAATCTGACGTTTTAAATTTGGAGGATGATAAGCCCAGTATCACTTTTGGTTCACATTTTGAAGGAACTAGAGACACTGTTGCTCCCTTTTATATCACCCTAAACGTACATGATTGACTGCTGCATAAATACATGTTAGACTCCAGGGCTTCACATAACGTGATGCCTAAAATTATTATGGACAGACTGGGCCTTGAGATCACTAGACCTTATGGAGATCTCTACTCTTTTGATTCGAGAAGAGTTAAATGCATGGGAATGATAAAGGATTTAGTAGTCACCCTTGCACAGGTCCCAGTTAAAAGAGTTTTGATGGATGTAGTTATCGCTGACATTCCCCCCAAGTATGAATTACTGTTATCTAGGTCATGGGGAGCCAAGCTTGGGGGGTCTCTTCAATTGGATATGACGTACGCTACAATTTCTATGTTTGGTGGGCAACTTACTCGGTTATACAGGGAGACGAGGTTAGCATACACATTAAGAGATCCTCAAAATCCAAACAATTTCCCTATTTACATTGCAGATCAAGATTTAGGAAATTGTATCTTATCCTTCGATGACGGTTTAGATAGTTGCACAGAGGAAAATGATGTAGGTCAAGAATAATCAGGTAACATGACCGGAGATATGTGTGCCACCGGTATCTGGAAAATGTTTTTTGATGGTGCCATGTCATACGAAGGAGCTGGTGCAGGAGTGCTGTTTGTGGAACCCGAAGAAAAGTTTGTTGTCCCCTTCTCTTATAGACTTCAATGGGATATAGATTATACTAACAACGTATGTGAGTACGAGGCCTTAGTCCTAGGATTGGAGGCTGCCAGAAAGCTAAACATAAAAAACCTAGAGGTATATGGAGATGCGAAGTTGATAGTCATACAGATAAATAGACAATACCAGGCTAAGCACCCAAGGTTAAGATCGTACAGAAATTGTGCCTGGGATCTAATAGAAAACTTTTTCTCATCTGTAAATGTCCATTTCATCCCACGCACAGAAAACTTACAGGTTGATGCATTAGCTAAAGAAGCTTCAACTTTCGCTCCTCCTACAACCTTTAAATTGAAGTATCACATAGAGGTAAGACACAGACCATCTATACTAGATAATATCCAGCACTGGCAGGTTTTTGAGGTTGATGAACAAACTAAGAAGTTTCTTGAAGCAGTAGGCAATTTTTTCGAAACTCACACAGATCAAGAAAATCATAGCGATCATTTATGGATCATGCAAGAAGGGGAGGACCCTCAAGATTTCCAAGAAAAAATCGCAAATCATCGCATGCTGGTCCTAAAAAATAACCAGATTCTGAAAGGACTGATCCCTCTAGAAAGACTGTTTGATCAAAACGACATACCTGTAAAATACATCTTACAACCCCAACTAGAAGAAGTTGAAGACTGTGACATAGGAACCAAAGAAGAATCCAGGATGGTAAAAATATCTAAACTCCTCCCTCTTGAAATAAAAGGCAAGTATAAGGACCTACTTAGACAATTTAAAGATGTTTTCGCCTGGTCTTACGATGAGTTAAGAACCTACGACACTACCGTAATCGATCAGAAGATACCTCTAAAGCGTGGGGTCAAACCCTTTAGACAAAATCTTAGGTAGATCAACCCCATTTTATTGTATGTGGTCGAAAGAGAAGTGAAGAAGCTTTTAGAGGCAAAAATAATAGTACCTCTGAGACATTTTGACTGGGTGGTAAACCTGGTCCCGGTTAGAAAAAAGAGTGGGGAAATTAGACTGTGCGTGGATTTTAGAAACCTAAATAAGTATTCTCTCAAGGAAAACTACTCGCTGCCTAAAATGGATCACGTGCTAGAAAAGGTAGTTGGAGCGAACATAATGTCTATGATTGACGATTTCTCCAGGTATAATCAAATTACCATGAATGAACAAGATAAAGAAAAGACGACTTTCACTACCCCTTGGGGTACATTTATGTATGATAAAATGCCTTTCTGTTTGATGAATGCAGGGGCCACGTTCCAACGCACTATGGACATCTCTTTAATCGGTGAGAGAGATAAGTTCGTAGTCATCTATCTCGATGATTTGATGGTTTTCTCTAAATCCGACGAAGAGTATTTGATACATCTTAAACAGACATTCGAAAAATGTCGCAGGTTTGGTCTGTCCTTAAATCCCAAGAAATCACACTTCGCCATGCAAGAAGGTAAAATTTTGGGTCATATTGTATCTAGGGATGGAATTAAGATTGATCCTAAGAGGGTTGAAGCAATAGACACTATAAATATTCCTAGAAATGTAAAATAAATTCAATCTTTCTTAGGAAAAATAATTTTTTTACGAAGATTTATCCCAAATTTCGCTTAAATTGTAAAATTTATCACAGGTATGCTGAAAAAGAATAGTGAAGTAAAGTGGAAAATAGAGGCAAAAGCGTCGTTCTCCCATATTAAGAAAGTCATAAGTGAGGCACCTGTGTTGGCAAGCCCCAATTACCTAAAAGGATTTCTTATTTTCTCATTTGCCTCCAAACACACGCTTGCTGCAGTGCTCCTCCAAAAGAATGAAGAAGGTTTCGAGAAACCGATCGCCTTTTTTAGCAAGAGCCTCAGAGATGCATAAATTAAATATGATATAATAGAAAAGCAAGCGTACACCATGGTAAAATCACTGAAGGCATTCAAAAAATACATATTACACTCCAAGATAGTTGCGTACGTACCTACTAGTTCTGTCAAAGATATTTTGATACAACCGTACAACGATGGGAAAAGAGGATGTTGGCTTGCTAAGATTCAAGAATTTGACCTGGAAATCAAACCTACTAAACTGGTAAAGGGACAAGGCTTGGCCAAAATTTTGGCTGAATCGAATTTCAGAGCTCTGGGTATAAATTGCCTGCAAGAATGTGAGGAAGACATGAACATAAACGAGCTTGATGAGCAAACAAATACAACTAAGATCGAAGAGAAGTTTGTATCATCAGACTGGTACAAAAACATAGTATCCTACCTGTTGACTCTAAAATGCCCAAGTGAACTATCACCATCAAAAGACAGGACTTTAAAGCTTCATGCAGTTAAGTATTGTATTGCCGAGAATCAACTATATTGGAACGACCCTCTCGGTTTCTGGTTAGTCTGCTTAGTTGAATAAAAAATAGAAGGGGTTATAAGGGAATTTCATGAAGGAGTGTGCAGGGGACATCATGCTTGGAGGGCCATAGCTTATAAAATTCTGAGGGCTGGGTATTATTGGCCAAAACTCTTCTTAGACGTTAATGCCAAGGTCTGAGCCTATAACCCTTGTCAACTATTTGCAGGCAAACATAAACTCCCTGCGCTACCTTTAGTTTTGGTCAAAACTGAAGCCCCTTTTTAGCAATGGGGCTATACTTTATAGGCGAGATTAATCCCCATTATAGCACCTAACACAAGTGGATCTTAACTGCCGCAGACTACTTTACTAAATGGGTGGAATTTATTCCAACCAAAAGGGCAACTGACTTAGTGGTAATGGATTTCTTAGAAGACAATATTTTGTCTAGATTTGGCTACCCCCGAAAGATAGTCACAGATAATGCCCAAGCCTTCAAATCTATGGCTATGATCAGCTTCTGCCAAAAGTATAATATCGTTCTTGGCCATTCCATAGTGTATTACCCCCACGGAAATGGACTGGCCGAGTCGTCTAACAAGAGCCTGATCAATATAATTAAGAAAGTGTTGGATGAAAACAAAAAGTCTTGGCATGTGCATTTAAAATATGCCTTATGGGAAAATCGCATAGGCACTAAAAAGTCTATCGGCATTTCCCCTTTTCAGATGGTGTATGGGACAGATGTGGTGTGACCTATAAATATAGCGCTTCCCGTGATGAAATTATGGCAAGATCAGAAAGAAGAACCTAATCATGTCACCAGAAGGATAAATCAGCTAATTGAGGTTCAACAACATAGGTTCGAAGTAGATGAAAGGTTGCAGAAGTACCAAGATGACATGAAATCATTATTCAACCATAAGGAAAATGACAGATATTTCCTCCCACGTGATTTAGTATTAAGGTGGGATGTAAGGAGGGAAGAAGTAGCGGAACATAGTAAATTCGATCACCTTTGGTATGGGCCATTCAAAGTCTCATCTCTCGAAAAAAAAAATGATTTCCTACTAGAAAATCTAGATGGTGAAATCCTCAATGCCCCTGTCAACGGGTGTTATCTGAAGCATTATATGAAATAAGCAGTCACCAAAATAATAAATAAATAAAAAATAATAATGTATATATATATATAAATATATATATATATATATATATATAGAATTTTTACATATATATGCATATACAATATTTCATTACACATGCTATTTTGTTTTTCTTTTTCTTTCATAAATTTTCATAGGTAGCTCTATTTTCAATATGAGCAATATTGGTCAAAATTGTTTTTTAGAATTAAAGATGCAGAATTTTTTACAGTTGACACCTTTAAAAAGGGAAACCCTGATACTTTTCATATTGCCCTTTTTCAGGCTTCTGGCTGTAAATGAAACGAGCGGAAGGAGTAAACATAAAATGGTATATTGGGAAATAAATTGGCTTAAACAGGTGATGGAAAAGATTTTTGACATTTTAAAAGGAAAGTGAAATGTTGAGGTAAAGATAAGATTTCCTAAAAAATTCTATTTTGAAGAGCCCTTAAAGGAAACCAAGATGACCTCATGAGATACGGTAATATCCTCTGAACCAATAAATAAAAGGACATCTATTTATACTAGATTCCAAGGTTGGGCGTTTACGAAAAAGTAAGACGAAATAAATGAGTCACACAAAGTAAAGCATCTCCAAAGAAATCAATTATTATATTATAGTTCCGCAAATCAATTATATTGAAAAACCCAAAAGTCAGTTTTGAAATTCTTGATCCCTGTTTTTCAGTCTACAGGTCTCTATCCGTCACCCTTCTTTCTGCTTTCAGATTTACCTTTTTGAAAAACCAACATCTTTATGGGTTTGCATACATAAGGAGAAAATATTATGTTTCAACCTTGAAAGCTTCAAAGAAGATTGTGGAAAGTGAGTTGGTCTTCACAAAACTCCTCAGTCTCTTACTAAACAAAAGTTATGCATAGGTTGATCCTGACTTTTCTAGGTTATTCAACAGTTTCAAAGGATTGAGGCTTGCTCAAATAGAAAACCCCAAAAATTAATTTTTCCCTTTTTCCATGCGAACGAAGGTGTTGTGAAAGTTAAGGAAGGTTGGTACCGAGTAATCAAAGTAAGTTGACAGACCTATAATGCAAAATATTACACAGATATTAGCCCTCATATAAATTGATTGCCCCCACTTCACACTCTAAAAAAACAAATTATAAGACAGATGGTGAAAGGAAATTCAGAAATGATTGCCCCCATCTAGTCCAAAAGATGATGAAAGGAAATTCAGAAATGATTGCCCTCGTCTCAACATTTAAATGCATAAATATATTTCGAAGTGGTGAAAGGAAATTCAGTAAAAAGGGCCAGACAACTTCACCGGGGTACTGAACAGGCTCACTGGAAGTGAAGCAATATCTGAGATATCTGTAAGGTTGTTATATGTGAATATCACTCTGCTCTGGTAACCAATTTTTTCAAAACTCGATCTACATCCCAAGTTCGGACAAGGCATTCTGATTAAAAGCATATAATTTGTTTCTTTTGATGCAAGACAATAGTCACAAGATCTATTGGGTCTCCTAGAACTATTTTGATGGTCTTAATGCAGACTTGAATTCAGTAACGAGAAGGAGAAAGTCGTGAAAGGGACCACAACTAAGTTTAAAAAGTATCTGAGTTTTGAAAAGCTTTTCACAGGTAAAAAACAAGGTCTCTTTCCCCCTCTGTATCCTTTTCCTAGAAACATTCTCGCTGGATTAAAGCCATTGACTCCATTTACCCAATATAGGCACGTGGTATACTGTTCTTCTCATCTTGCAAGAAAACAGGATCCCTAGTTGGAGCCTATGTTGGAGCCGCCTTTGTTTTTTAGCCTTTTTTAAATTTTATTTCTTAATTCTTGAAGTCGAAAGTTGGTTTTTATCTTTTTCTTTATTTTCCCCAAAATCTCAGAAGTTTCATCATGCAAGCAGTGATGGTTATCATACTCTTAAGGAAATATTTATTTTTTAATCGTTTAAACGAGTCTCTCCTTTTATACCTCGGGATGTCGCATGTCGAGAGTTATAAATTACATAGTTTACAAGCCCCGAGGAGAAAAACGATGAAATAGTTTTAAAAGTTTACCTGGATCAGTACCGAGAGTAAAGTTTTTCTAAACCATAGTCATGCACTGTCGGGATTTCACATCTCGACACTTTCTCACTACAAAAGCCTCACCATCATAGCCCCGATAGCTGAAACCGCGAGACTCTTGTTTTATTAACCCAGGTTAATGTTAAAGTTAAAAAGTTTAGCCGTGGTTAAGCTCTGTCGGGAATTTGCAACTCAACATGTTTTTCCCTCAAAAGCTATACCTTCAAAGCCCCGAGTCACGAACTTGCGATGTAAATAAAAACATGATTAATTAAACACTTAATCCTAATTATGTTCTTGCTAAACTCAATCTAATCATTGCAGTCTCGGATTTTAGGCGATCGAAGGGTTAGAGTGAAAACTCCCGATAAGGCGAACGCCGAAAGATTGATTAAAGTTTAAGAAAGCCTAATTAATTAAACCAAGCCCGCGTAATCAGTATTTTAATACGACAAATAATATGCACAGTCTACGAGGTAATTTCAAATTTTCCTTGTGCCAACTTATGTTACGAACCACCAAAATTTATGACATTAATTAGAAATGAGGTGAATCGATAAGTAAGGATATCGTTTTTATTGCTAAATTTATATTTAAGAATGATTTGACTGTTTTGTTCCTAAGGACGACCAAGTTTTAAATGGTTGAAGATATAGATTTTTTTACTTGTTGTCACAAAACTCATTTCTATTTTACGCGGAGAAACTTTCCTCAGCAACTGATTTATGTATGTATACATATTTCTATCATAGAAGAGCTAAATCGAAATCCCCTATCATGGGCCCGCGAAAAGCGTCTAAGGCGAGTTTTGAGATTTTTAGACAAGGTTCAGACAATGTTTCTGATACTTCACCTCGAAGTGTCGACTCTGTCAGGACCTGGTCGTATATTTCTAGGGTTCTACAGTCCAAATTGATAGACTGTTCGGATGATTCCGGCGACAATGAGAAAGACGACATGACCACCAAATATAAGATTGTCGTCTAGGCTAAAATGCATAAAGTAGCGGCCAGGCCACGACTGCTTCCTTACTACGATATGGTTCGGTGGATATACCAACCAGAACCATCGTCAACGAGCAAGGGGTCACCATCGGGACTTTCAAACCAGAACAATTATAGGATATGTACAAGTTGCTAATCGCGTCAAACTACACATACAATGCAGATTTTCTGGAAGATTTTAAACAGAAGGAATGTGTGCAATACGATAAGAGCCTATCCAATTTAATCAAAGATTGGGTTTCACACCCTGCGAAGTGTAGGGCAGACAGTAATGGTATCTATTTGATCTCTTCTTTGGAACCACAATTTAAATATATAGCTATGATGACGAGGATTTAGCTTATCTTCTATATCATGGGAATTGTCTTGAAAACCTCAACCCCATAGAAAGGAGAGCCCTTGGATTAAAGTCTGCGCAATATAGCCTTATAAATTTGGTGTTCTTCTGGATGAACTATGACGGGCTGTTGTTGAGATGTCTCAAACGTAAAGATGTAGACAAGGTGTTAAAATAACTTCATGACAGTCCTGCCGGAGGACATTTCTCGGGAAACACCACCGCCCATAAGATTATGAGAGCCGACTATTACTGGCCCACCTTATTCAAAGATGCTTATACTTATACTAGAAACTGTAAGACATGTTAAATAAGCATGGGACAAGAGAAAAGGGTAGCAGTCTCGCTTCAACCTATGACTATTTCGAGGCATTTTGAGCAGTGGGGATTGGATATCATAGGAGAGATTATGCCTATCTCTTCAAAATTGCATAAGTACATTCTTACTACCACCGACTATTTCACAAAATGGGCAGAGGCCATCCCTTTGACTCATGTAAACGAGAAGGTAGTAATCCAATTTATAGAACAACAACTGATCACAAGGTTTGGTGTTCCCTCTGTTTTGGTCTTTGATAATGCACCTTACTTCTTATCTACTCTACTGACCGAGTTCACTCTGGACAAAGGAATCATAATCAAATACTCCGCAAATTACTACCCTCGGGGAAATGGTGTGGTAGAATCAACTAATAAGAACCTGGTAAGGATACTAAAGAAGGCGGTTACAGATAACCAAAGGAACTGGCATAACCAACTTCATAATTCTGTATGGGCCGATAGGGTCACACCAAAGGAAGCTATAGGGAATTCTCCATACTTTTTGGTCTACGGGCAAGAAGTCATCCTCCCAAACGGGCTCTATCTACCATCTCTTCAATTGGCCCAGGACTCCAACGAGGAATCCTGATCAACCATGCAACAAAGAATCAATACTCTGCTCATGCTGGAAGAGGAGAGAGAAAAGGCTAAGTAAAAATTCTTGGCTCACCAATAGATAGTGAAAAGATGGTTCGATAAGCATAAGGCTAAATAAAAGAGCTTTGAAGTAGGAGACTTAGTGCTGAAGTGGGATAGGGAAAATGAAACCAAAGGGAAACATTCCAAGTTTCATAGCCTATGGCTTGGGCCTTTCCAAGTAGCCGAGAAAATCTGGGCAGGTACTTATAGGTTACAAAACTTGATGGGGGAACCTGATGCCCTCCCAGTAAATGGCCAAGCCCTAAAACAATACTTCTAATAAAATAAAATAAAATAATAATAATAATAATAATAATAAAAATAATAACCTCGGTTAATAAGAATAAAAGAAGTGTTGGAGATATCTACTTTGTGGTTCGGTAATACCTCAAGGGAAACAAAAGAGGAACAGACATTTTGCGTTTGCCTAATGAATTGCCATTTGTTGACTGCTCAAGACACCCAAAAAAAAGTTTGTGACCATTTATCTTTTTTGGGTACCACTCGATCTTTTGCATTGACTATTTTCATTTCAATATGAAACCGATACCTTTTCTTATCTTATGTGTTTCATAATTGAATTAATTAAAGACTACTTGAATATGCAACAAAGAGTCATCTTAACTCTGGAAGAGACTTAATTACTACTCAAGGAATAGACGACCTAGAATTTTCCCTAACTCACTTGAGAAATTCGGCATCGGAAAAAGTTAAAGGTGGAAAAACATTGTTTGGAAATTCAAAGCAGTATAATGTCGACCGTCATCGGCGTCGACTGATGAAAGCGTTTCTTTCCTACGAATAAAGTCTAGGAAGGATTTTGCCAAAGGTCAATCCATTCGGTTTTGACATAAAGATGTAGTAATAAGAATCACGCAAAAGGAAGAGTGACATCGCTGACCCCCGATGTATTTTCGGCATCAAAGACATTATAATGTGCTAGCCCGCAAAGAAAAACCTTACATTATTTTTTCCTACTTTCGGTATTGTCTGATTTCGGCACCCGTAGTATCTAATCTTCATTAGTGTTTTCGACGTGAGCAAGGTCCCAAGTAAGAATCCTTACCTACCAACAATGCCTTTCATATTTAAATGTTTCTAATGATCCAGGATTGATAACACCACATAAGCATAAATCGATATCATATTTTTACAAAAGGAAATGTATCAACAGACCCACAGTATAACAATGACAATTACAAAATCTAGTAATTTGTGCAATCTAATGATTTGTGATAAGAAAACATAGTTAATTTTTTGTTTTCATCCATATGAAAGCGTAATACATTAAAAACACTTTCGATATTTAGTATTAAATCCCCCCTCCAAGTTCTGGTCACATACAACTAAGCCATACCGATACCGTGACCAACTGGCCCGGTGATAATGAAACCATGAATATCTTCACGACAAAAGAGAAAAAAAGGAAATTTCTCCAAGTGTCACTCAAAAGAATGCAAGGCACCAGATCACCCACTAAGTCTCTCCCACACACGAACCTTTCCCCAGGTTACTACTCGCACCTTGCACTATGTTCTTTTCTTCCGTCGTCCGCTGCGCCTCGCGTAGCTGCACAATTGTATCTTGTGCTTCCCAAAGCCGTCTCTGCATCCAAACCATTCTTCTTGCATGAACCTGCAATGATGGTACCTCCTGGTCTTTTGTAGCCAACTGATGCCCCAGCTCTCTATTTTGTTGGTAGAGTTCGGCTATCGCAAGTTTGGCCCATTCTAACTGCTGAGCGGGATTTTCGATGGGAGAAACCTGTGATTTTGCTTTTCCCTTTTGTCTCCCGCCTCCTATACCGGTAGTCCCACTCAGCTTCGACCAGTAGGTAAACCTCATAGACTCTTCAATGGTTGGATGTACGCTTAGCTTAGCCAGGAGGAGGCCTTCCTCCCCTTTTGTCGTATCATTTATAGGCCTCCCTCTTCTTTGTGGTTTTGGCTTCTAAGAAGGCATGGTTCCCAGTATACATCTTTTAGACGTATCTTCTCCCACCTCGAGCTCTTCTGGAGATGTTGACACCATCTCCAAGAAAAAACTTGTACCTCCTATAGGAATTTTCGGTACATGAGAAGCCAATAAGAAAGAGTCCCAGGTGCACTGGGGCTCAGACCTGGCACTCCGACTACCTCGCAGACCCCACATTGTGTTGGGAGGAGACCCTATAATTCAACAATGTAGAAGCTCAGGCATCTGTAGATGATAAATACTACTACAAAGGATTGCGCCAATATGAACTCGCCAAACCAAAATTACAGGAGTATGGGCTCGGCTTATGCATAGAATTCCCCACATAACTCCGGGAATTTATAGGGAAGTGAAGGAGTGAAACAGAGAGTGACAATTAAACACTCATGCCTCACGACATGATGTTTGAAAGTTTAAAACACACCACAACTACTCAACAAATGTGACCTAGAACATGTAAAACATCGTCGATCGGGGTTGTAGGGAACGTATGGTACGATCATCCCTATCTCTTTAAACTTCTTAGCTTCCATTATTGATGAATGATATTTGACACACTTGGTAATACAGATCTTGGAGGCATTTAACGACTTCCTTATTATGGTATCTGGCCTCTTGGGAGCGTACACGCACACGTTCCACTCCAATGTCTTATCCCAGCCCCAAAGGTTGAAGGGTTACTATGACGGTCCCGATGCTCATGTCCACTTGATTTTCCACCCTGACGCGTGCTGACATAACTCATTGAAACCAAAGAGGAGTAGCAACACAGACAAAGACATCAGAAGTCATTCAGAAGGCAACTAGGATCACGTAAGTATTAAATGATCGGGACTAGTCAGCTCCACAGGTATGTATCAGTCCATTTTGTTCATTGATAACTTATATTACATTACATGATCACTAAACTACCTCAATCCCGATTGCAGGAAAATTCCCTGATTTCTGAATAAATCTTACTTCGAGATCTCGCCAAAGAACTCAAAAGAAACACCGAAGCATCAGTCGAAGGAGCGACGTGAGATATTGGTCTCCCCGAGTCCGGCACTCCAGATGAATTTATCAACTTGAGTGACGTGTTCAAGATACATGCCAAGAAAGACTCGCTATGGGATAAAGAGTGTGCAAAGGTCACCGATGCAAAGCCAGGGCAAGTGCAACAATTCACAGAACACTCGATCAAAGCTCGAGCCATGCTGCAACAACTAAACTCAAGTTTAGTGAAGTGCCAAGTGCATGGAGTAGATATCAGAGGAATATATGCTGCCCCAATGGAACAACACAGATTCTCATGGGCTCAAACCTGTGAAGATCTGTTTATCAGCTAGTCTGAATATGAAATAAGTCACCCTTTTCAAGAGACATCTCATGTGGACTGTTGAAGGAGCTGTTGGATGATCATGCCACATGGCGATTTTTGTTTGGATTGAACTATATTTAGCTGTTAATTACAATTAAAATTTATATTATAAATAGAGACATCGACCAATGAACAAAGGGTCGATGGTTGTTGTAAGAACTCTTTCTTTTTTGGTTGTTAAGAATTATTTTGAGACTGGTATGAATTGAGAAGTCCTTCTGAACCAAAGACAAGTTATTTTCATCATATGTATGTGATTGGACTTGGATAAGAACTACTTCCTATCATGTTCCATGAATGATGCAGTAAATGAGTAAGAGCATTTGATTTTGTTTTCAAGTTATCTGGTGCAATGTTTTGATGTTCTTTGTTTAAATGATGAAGATAAGTCGTTGTGTCATTATGTGATGAATGTTATGATAGATGAATTATTTTGCTTACCATGATCTTGATTACATGCGTGTTTTTCTTTCTATTAATTAGTGTTCTTAGACAACAATTGAATGCTCATTTGGTTAATGTATTAGTACTAGACCCTTTGGCATAGAATCACTGTCTGTATGTTTGAGCAGTGGGTTACCCCAAGCTCAACCTCTTCCCCAGTAGTTAAAACTCAATCATGTTACTTGTCAAGTTGGTTTATACCGGCTTGTGTCTCTCAAACCATTCACACCCAAGAGAAGATACATAAAATAATAGTCCCAACTAAAGGAAGAGACTTCACAAGAAAACACAAAGCCCATCGATAATTTGGCCGTATCGCAAGATCTCGAGAACCATTCCATCTTAAACACTATAGAGTCTAATTGGGCCTGAGTGGTGGGTTTGGTTCCTACTGTTGAGTTAAGGGATTTAGGCCTCATCAACACTATCCTCTGCTTGTGCTTTGTTAGCGATGCTCCTGCATTACAACCTCTCTTTACTGGACCTACAACCTCACAACTAAGGCCTCCACCTATGACCATTCTTCTCCCTATAAATCCTCCCAAAAATGACAAGATTGATTTGAATTTTGACCTTGAAGGTGCATTAGCCAAAATGAACATGACCATTCCACTAAAGGAAGTCATCAAGGTTCCATATATAAAAATGTTCAATTTTTTTTTCAAAGTATCAAATGAGCCAATGTACCCTCCTATCATGTTACAAGTAGACCATTTTAGGGTTCAGTATGATGGATACCCGCCTTTATTCATGACATTATTAGAAAATGAAAAATGCCTTAACAAATGTATGCATGATTCAGGAGAAGGTGCTATCATGATGTCTTTAACCCTTATTCACATTGCAGATTAAACCCTTTTTACAGATCGACACAGTAAAAACCAAGATCAAGCACCTCTAACCATTCAACACATAACATCAAAGTAGATCTAATCATTCATTCATGTATAAAGCACTGAGCATCAATGGATCTACCTATTATACACCAATATTATTACACTAAGCAATTAAATACATAAACAACATTAACATCATAGTACAAATCACATCAACACAGGATATACGTGGTTCACCAGAGTGTGGGGCTATGTCCACCAATCTTCTTCTCTTCTTATTAGTCTCTCCCAATCTTCTTACATGCACCAAGCCAAAATGCCAACTCTGCATAGGACAAGAGATCTGCACACACCTCACCAGATCCTCCTTCCCTGAGTTGTATTAAAGAACAAATCCTTACATAGTCTATCTGCACCCAACACTTACAAAACACTTGCACTTAGCTTTGCAAGCCTTAACACATCTTCTTGCACATAACTAATATTAGCACTAAGCCATTGACCCTTTCTTACATCGCCTAGATACTTAGTTATACATTACAAAAGAAACCTAAGAATGGGTGAAACCTTGGTATGACATCCCATACCCATCACATAAACCCTAAAAACCCAAAAATCCTGTTGAAGTCCCAAAAATGGTCAAACACGACCAACATTTCCACAAAACTTGGTCGAGGGCCAACATGCCCCCAACAATCACTTGTGACTCATCCCGAGTAACTCTGATCTGGGCAACACTTCTTTGAAGGCATCGAGCTTAGCTCGAGCTACCTCGACTTGATGCTTCGCGAGAGCCTCTTGCTATACAAACTCCTGAATGAATTTCTCAGTGATAGGCCCTTCTAGGCATTGTTCCACTCTTGCGACCACTTGTTCCAGCTGTGATCCTTGTCCCTTGATCTCTTCAAAGAGGGTGCAGGCTTCATCTTGCATCGGCTGGAGTTGCTATGTCACCTCCATCACTTTGCTCTGGATGACAGTTACTTGCTGCTGAACTAAACACTACTCTTGTGCCCTCTTCATCTTCTCCACTGCTTTAAGAAGCTTCAACTATGCTTGCACTGTAGACGCCTGTTTCTTCACCTCCTGGAGCTGTGCCTCCAATGTCCTCAGTTCCGAGTCTTCTACAAGGCACTCATAGGTATGTGCACTTCGGTTACTTAGTTTCTTAAATTCTGAAGTCAACGCCTTGATTCTTTCGACTGCGCTCCTAGAATTTTCTTCCCTCTGATCCCGCACTTCTTGCAGAGTGCTCGACACTGCTTGTAGTTCTAACTCAGATACTCTTGATTGAAGCTGCTAAATGGATTCAACGATCTTTCCCACTTGGATCTCAGTTGTATCTTCTTCCATGTTGGCCAAGCCCGACGCAAATCGAAGTGCTCTATCCATTGTCTCCTTGACCGCAGTCTGCTCCGCGAGCAACTGGTATTTTTCTCTCTAAATCTGTTCTATGTCCTCCTCAAGCTTCACTCTCATGTCATCTTTTTCTTGCTGCGCAACCCGAAGTTACTCTAGGGATTCCTCCTTTTCTTGCTTCAAGGCCTCTGTGGCCTATTCTTTTTCTTCCTATAATCGACGAAGGCAAGCCTATGTAGCATCTACTATCCTTTGTAGTTGGTTGGGCTCATCCCCCAATCCTACAACTTCTGATGATGATGGTGCAGTAGACACTGCATGGCTCGAATAGAGAGCTTTTTGTACCCCCTTCAGCTCTACCTTGATTATGTCATACATTGTCTCCTGCTTTGCTTTTTTTCACTACAAGATATCCTCCAAAGCATCTACTACAACTGTGGTAATGAGGTCAATATCATCCACTGTGAGCACATTCTGTGACTGAGGCTTATTGGCTCATGACTTCTTCCATGTTGAGTGTTTTTCGGAGAAACCTTCCTTTTCTTTGATGTCTCAACCTCTGTAAGGGGTTTCTTCGGTGGTGTTACTTCGCCCTTTTCTTTCTTGTCTTCTTCCCCTTCCTCCTCTTGGTTTACTTTGTCACCTTCTCCTCCTCCAAGTGAGTTAGATGCAACTTCCTCTGATGCGTTGTTTATCTCTTGCACTTCTTCCTTTTTCTTCTTCTTCTTAGCACTTCTCGGTCCATCCCACTCCATCCAGGTGACCAAAGGGCTTTCGATGATGTCAGGGTCGGAGAGCTTTATCTGCTCTACTGGTACAAGGAATTCAACTGACCATTACTTGGTTATCTCCTCCATGTCTTCATTAGAAAATTTGTAGTAAGACTGCAGCTCCTCCTTGCTTTCATCCCTGCGCGCAGTGATGTAAATGAAGTGTCGGTCTGCACTGAACTTCGCTAGTGGCCTGTAAGTATGCAAGGTGTTCGAGGTCATTCGGGGGAATGACTCAATGGCACAAGTGAGCTGTAGGTAGTAAGTGTGAAACAACGCATTTGATTTCCACTACTTCACCATGTCACTTGTATACCACAAGGTGGTGAACCTTGTGGCCAATGGTTATGACGGCTCAACTTTTGGGAATGTCACTCTCTCTGGCATCTACCAAGAGACAAATGCTATGAGAATCAATAACCAATTGAAGTGGAATTCATAGCCTTGGTCCTGTGCTTCACGGTAGTCCTTATCTAACTTATTGACGAGGTAGCTCGCCCAATTCATTTGCATGCCCTCGATGCACTTCTCTGCGAGGTCGGTGATGAACCATGTAACTTGTGTTGGTATGTTCTTCCTGACGATCTTGCCAACAATCAGTTGATAAGCTAGGCACACTGTGCCATATTGGATGGAGGCCACCTTCTAGCCTCGCTTCCCCTTCTCCACATCACCATAGGTTTCCTTTATACACTGCGCCAGGGAGCGACCTGCAACCTTCCATGGATATAATTGTTGAGGGTCCAGTCCCTGCACGCTCAGTTCAATGATCATGTGGATCAATTCTGGATCCAATCTCATGCGCCTGTCTAACCAGAGATAACCTCCATGGTAGCACGACAGGAGGATTTTAACGCACACGTTAACCTCTTGATGTTTGCCGAAGTGGGGGATCTTCATGACGTTTAAGATGGTGGACCTTGTGATCTCCTTAATACATGGTTGGGGGACTATCTTTGGCTTCTTCCCAATTGTCTTGGTTAGGTATTGATGTGGTGCAAGAAATGCATAATTATTCCTGTCTCCAAGGTTGAAATCACCGATCTTAAGATGAGGGATTAGTCCTAGCTACACGCTGACTGCGCATATCCCCTTCGAGAGGTACGTAGTGATGAGCGTGTACTCAAAGTCATGTGAGATGCTGTCACAACTAACCACACCAGCCAGAGGTGGGATGTAGTCGGGCAAGACCGACGAGATCAACTTTGTGTTTGCCAGGTTGTCGCAGTGCTTGCTTCTTTTCTAAATCATTGTTCAGCTAGATCGACGTGTAGTTGAGGGGGAGGCTTGAAATCTAGTTTTCAATGAGGCATGTACTCCTATGGACATGACCTTCTCAGCCATAAGGTCGATCAATATTTCTTCTACTGATTTCTCTACTGTGCCAAGGTCGCCCGACTTGCACACTCGTAAAAAAAAAACTCGGGTAGGCGACTGAACACTCAAGGTAAGAAAAACGGGTGTTGAGGTCTCAAAAGCACAATGTGATAGAAATCAGTTCTCTGTTAGCTTGGATAATCACAATTTGCAAAAGTGTCCCTGGTGAGTCATTCAATGGATTAAATAAACAATGTCGTAACGGGTTCCTCCAATGGATCAAAAAGCCTCAATCAATACTATTCCATTCGTTATGGTGTGGTCCCAACGGTCCAATGGTGATCGTTCCGGACATAACTGCATTTCTACCCATTCCAAAGCATCGTTCTAACGGTTGGGATGCCTCCAATGGTCATACTACTTTTCCATGGTGAAGTGTCAGTCTACGTTGTTCTGCTATTCCGGCGAGGTTCAAGTTCTGTTGGCATTCTTTCTGTGAAGTCCTCTCCGGAACTTCTTGCAATTTTTCTAACTTTTTTTTCTTCTTACTGAGCTTTCTGGCCTTCTTTCTTGTGATCTGAGTCTCTGGGTTCCTCTTTCCATTATTTTTCTTATCTTCTCTTAGCATAGTAACTTCGCACTGCTTAGGGTCTGTCAGAGGGTTCATACATGATACTTCTTCTCTTACTGTTTCTGGGGTAGGTGCTCTTCTCTCTTGCATGGATAGGTTCTTTAAGCCTTCTTGTGTTCTTTCAACTTCAACAGCTAGGTCTCTGGCCCTCAATTGCTTTGACTTGTCCTCTTGTTCCTCTCTTAGTCATTCTATTTTTCTGGTTATGAAGTCCCTTAATTCTTTCTTTTTCTGTTCCATGGCTTTCTCATCTTATTTCCTCCGGATTTGATCTTTCTCAATCCAGGTATTTACTAACAAAAGTGCAAAATATCATTGTTCTCAACAAACTTAATGACTTCAAATTCTTTTTGGGTCGATGTTCCATGAGAAATCATAGGTACATGAGTAAGTCTTCCACATAGGGTTATCATATTTCCTTTAAACAATCCTATCCCTCCTAATGAAGGAATCATAGCCGGCTTTCCCAAAATTTCCCAAGTGCTTTATGGCATGATATTCACCTGTGTTTCTTCATCCATAACACAATCTATGTCGAAGTCTCCTATTATTGTTTCTATGCACTTCTTCTCTTTTAAGATCTCTGGTAAACTGATGTCTCTATGATCATTCAATGTTTCTTTCAGCTGTAATAACATAGTCTTTGATTCTTTCTAGTTTTCTAGCATATCCTTGGTTTCTTGACCTTATTCATGGTTTTCTTATCTTAGGTTCATCTTTTCAACTTTAGCAATCTTTCTAGGGCAATCCAAAACCTCATGAACAAGAAATTTATAACAAAGACAAATAGGACCTCTACTAGGGAATTCCTTAGCAAGATGTCCCAGTCTTCTGCAACTATAACAACGTGTCAATCTTCTCTTTCTCTTAAGTGATCCCCAACCTTTCTTGTACTATGCACTGGGATCATAGTGATGGACCTGCAACCTACAAAAATTATTTCTAGGGTCCTGCATCCATTTGTTAGTCCAAAACTTCTTTCTATGCATAGGAATAACATATCTTTCACTAAATCTATCAATTTTATTCAGAACAACTCTTTCTTCTAGCCATGCCCTAGTTTTTAGACTAGGACAAAATCTATCAAACATACCTAGATTCATACTTTCGAAGCAAAAATTTCCACTTATCTTACCCTTACCAGAGCACAAAGCTTTAAGATCTTACCTTTTTTTCTTCAGATCTAGCCTCTCTTTCTTAGCACATAGCTTCACAAGTCAAGTAGATTACTATGCACTACAACAACAGATCTATGCACAAAGCTTTCTCTTTTCTTCAGTTCCTACCAATCATAGTTTCAGGTCCCAGCAACAGAAACATTTGTTGGCACAGGGGCAGACCCAGGGTTCAATGCTTCAACAACGCACCAACAAAACTGTAACTATCGACCCTTTCGGAAACACTTGCGAAGCATATGAATTCTCACTGGAGGTAGAGGCAGGGGGGTTGTAGGAATCAAGTGTCTACAACCTATTTGGGAGATGGATCTGTGATCACAATACTTAATAGAGCACTTAGCAATTAACATTCATTAGAATTTAACTGTTAGCCCTAATATTGACTCATTACCCCTTAATTGGGGCATATTATATTAGTAATGTTATTTGATTTATGTCGGCTTTAGGCCATTAGTTGTAATTATACCTCCTAGTCTCCTATATATACCAAGGAGACAT
>JZKD02S0967805.1:1425031-1443791 GCA_000966675.3 Picea glauca
ATTTTCATTTTGAATCATCTTGTACTTGAACATTTAAGTGGGGTAAAAGGAGGTTACCCCTCGAAGAGGCTTATTATCTGAAATTATCTCTTTTTCAAGGCGTTGAGTACTTTTTTGAGGTTTTTCTATGCTATATTGATATTTGGTTCCTAACATTAACCCTTATTCACATCATAGAATAAACCCTTTTTACAGATCGACATAGTAAAAACCAAGATCAAGAACCTATAACCATTCAACACATAGCATCAGAGCATATCTAATCATTCATTCATGTATAAAGCACTAAACATCAATGGATCTACCTATTATACACCAAGATTATTACACTAAGCAATTAAATACATAAACAACATTAACATCATAGTACAAAGCACATCGACACAGGATATTCGTGGTTCACCCCAGTTTGGGGCTACGTCCACCAATCTTCTTCTCTTGTTATTAGACTCTCCCAATCTTCTTACATGCACCAAGACAAAACGCCAAATCCGCATAGGATAGGAGAATTGTGTGCACCTCACTAGATCCTCCTTCCCTGAGTTGTATCAAAGAACAAATCCTTACATAGTATGTCTACACCAAGCACTTACAAAACACTTGCACTTAGCTCTACAAGCCTTAACACATCTTCTTGCACATAGCTAATATTAGCACTAAGCCATCGACCCTTTCTTACATCACCTAGCTACTTATTTATATATTACAAAAGAGGCCTAAGCATGGGTAAAGCCATGGTATGACATCCCGTACCTGTTACATAAGCCCTAAAAGCCCAAAAATCTCACAAAATGGACGAGATCCCACGATCTCCGCTTCGCCTGGGCACTCCATCTTCGTCCAGCCTGTCGAAGTCCCAAATATGGTCAAACATGACCAAAGTTTCCACAAAACTTGGTCGAGGGCCAACATAGTCATGGAGAAGTTATGCCTAAAGGCCACACGACCTTATAGGAATGTATGTGGTTGTGAATCCAGGGCCATACCCACTCATGGGGTGGTTGAGAATGTTGAAGTACACCTTAGTAGATATCCTGAGAGAATGATCCACATGGATATTGTGGTGGTGGATGTGTGTGGGGAATTCTTTTGTCCAAGAATTTTGCTGCAATGTTGGGAGGAACATTAGAGATGGACCTAACCTACATCAATGTTCCTATGAAAAATGGGACAATTGAACACCTTCCAAATATTCCAATGGCCAAATCCCATGTGCAAGAAATTAATAATGATGTTGACAGCAGTGTAAAACATGAGCCAACCAAGGAAAACCTTCCTATATTTTCTCCGGAGGATTTACCTTTCACTTCAGAGAAAGATTTTGATGCGATAAAATGGCTGAAAAGGAAGAATATCAACAATTGTTAGATAAATATAAGGACAAGGAAGTTGGAACCATTAAATTACTAAGGAAAGGTGATGATGGCATATTGATCAAACCAAGCCAACAAGAATTCCTTGCAGTTGAATCCCACCCTCCTCCCTCAAGACAATATACTAGGGTTATACAAGAAGCAACCAAGCTTGCAAAAAAAGAGTATCAATAGGGAGATATGGTATGAATGTGTGACTCTAATAAAGAAGAGCCTACTAATGTTAAAGGGAATGCACAATTTTGGCTTGGACCTTTTAGAATCAGAATGAATTCGATTAATTATGCCTACTATTTATCCACGTTGGAAGGAATAAAACACCCATTACTGGTTAGTGGGCACCTCCTTAAACCTCGCCATGGGGTAGAGTCTTGACTTCACAAGTAAGTACATGTAAGTTAGGAATTTGCATCCATTGTATATACCATATGCATATCATGCTAGTGTAGTGTAGTTTCAGTTTGTATTATTTCATTTTGTATATATGCATGCTTATGTTTTTACACTATATCATATATGAACAAGGGGTGATATCAAAACCCTAATGATTACTGATACATTTGTTGAGATCTAGTAGATACAAGCCATGCCAGAGATGCCGAGGTTCTCATGCACTCTATAGTGAGAAAATTTCCTCAAGTTAGAGCCAGATGTTATCCCATATCCTAGGGATAACTAAGGTGATCATGTCTCAAGGCCCACAAGTCTATACATGGAGTTTCGAGAGACAAATGACTTGAGCATGGCTCTGGAGGGCCCATCTGTTCTTCAGTGCAGCCCACCTATCAACAGTAGCAGGGTCCATCATACTAGTCTAGTCCTGAAGTAATAGTAAGTCTTTCTCCATGAGGTAATGAGTCTGGGTATCATGGTATGTGTCACTCCAATTTTGAAGCACTTGAATATGTTGCACTGAATTCTCCTTCATTTCATAACATTTGCTTGGAAATTATGCTCTTTAACTTGTTTAGACCTGGGAGGGTGACATGATGTCCTAGTAAACTGATTCCCCTTTAGGATGAGTTTCCACTGGGAGGGTATTGTTGGCACAATGGCAAACCCACGGTTCAACGCTACAACAACGCACCAAAAAAACCCTAACTACCGACCCTTTTGGCAACACCTGCGAAGTAGATGAAGTCTCACCCGAGGTAGAGGCATGGGTGGTTGCAAGACTCAAGTGTCTGCAACCTTAGCTGGGACACAGATCTATGATTATACAAATTAATAGAGCACTTAGCATCGTCAATTCATCAATAAGCAGTCAATATCAACTTCGCAGATAGAACAGAGCATCACAACATTCATCCAGATCTAACGTATTTGAGCAATTAGCATAGATAAATAGATCGGATCGAGGAGATCAAGCACTAAGCATAGTTATATAGATCAGATCTAACATTCTCGCATATCATAAGCACAAAGCATAAGTAGATCTATCTAAACACATCAAAGCACTTAGTAAATAACATGCGAACACATCAAGGCAAGGCACAAAGTAGCATAACACAATATTTATGTGGTTCACCCCCACCTTGGGGCTACATCCACCAACTCTTCTTCTTTATTGTCTTCATTTAATCAATTACAAGCACAGAGCCTCAAAACCCTTACTCCACACAGGACAAAAGATCTACGTATCTCGCTAGATCCTTCTTCCTTGCGTTACATCACTAAACCTTCTACAATATTGCTACAATGACTTGCACTTAACTCTGCAAGTCCCACACAGTCTGCACATAGCACATAGGTCTAGAACTTAACCATTCATACAAAATCACATAGATGCATCTAGATGTTCGATCACATAGATAAAAAACTATCTAATATATCGCCTAGAAATCTATTTATACATTACAAAATAGGCCTAAGCATGGGTAAAACCCATGGGCTGACATCCCAATCCCATTACATATTCCCAAAACCCAAAAAGGACCTAGAAAGGGGCCAAGATCTTATGATCTCCACTTCGTCTTGTGCTCCTTATTCGACAGGCTGTCAAAGTCCAAAATAGGTCAACATGACCAAGGATTTCCAAAAACTTGGTCAACGACCAACATGCCCCCAACACTCACCTGTGACTTGTCCCGAGTCACTCTATTCTGATCAGTTCTACTTCGAATGCTTCGAGTTTGGATCAAGTTGCTTCGACCTGCTACTTTTCTACGGCCTCTTTCTCGGTGAACTCCAAGATCATTGCATCGTTAACTGGATCTTCTAGGCATTGTTCTACTACAATGGAAACCTATTCTAGCTCTGCTCCTCATCTCTCAACCTCTGTGAACAATTGGCATGCCTTGTCTTGTACTAGTTGGAGTCGTTGAGTGAATTCCATAACTTTTCTTTGGATCGTATGGATCTGCTATTGGGCAGTTCATTTCTCTTGAGATCTCTTCATTCTGTCTATAGCTGATAGGTCCTTCAATTGCGCCTGTAGTGTGTCTACGTGTTGCTTCGCTTCCTGGAGCTACAACTCCAGTGCCTGAAATTCTAGATTCTCAGCAAGATTCTCCTATGTATGGGCACTACTGTTACTTAGTTACTTGCATTCCATGGCAAGAGCTTTTAGTATGTCAATTGTGCTACGGGAAGTTGCTTCCCTTAGGTCTCTTACGTCTTGCAAGGTCTCGGGCACTGCGTGTAGCTCCAAATCTATTATGTGTTGTTGTAGTTGCTGAATCAATTCTTCAAGTTGTGCTACCTGCTGTGGGACTCTTTCTTCAGCCTTTACTTCTACAATTGTCATAGAGAGAAGTGCTATGTTGACCTTTTCCTTTACTTCGAGTTAATCAACAAGCAATTGTTCCTTGCTTTACTATAGTTGTTCCTTTTCTTCATCCCACTTCGCTTGGAGAACAAGCCTTTCTCGTTTTGCAGCACCGCGTTGCTATAAACAGTCTCCCCTGTACTTGTGCTAAAGCCTGGGTGGCTTGCGTTGTTTCTTCCTGTGCTCGTCGAAGGCAAGCTTCTACGGAATTAGAAATTCAGTGGAGTTGAGCTGGCTCATCTCCCAGTTCTGGTGTTTCCAATGGCAGAGGCGCAGTGGAAACTACGCGGATGGATTGTAGTGCCTGTTGCACTCCTTGGAGCTCGTCCTTAATTTGATTCTATATTTCCTACTGCTTAGACTCTTGCTTCTCTTTTATCTCCAACAAAGCATCATTCAAGGATGCTATAATGAAATCAAAGTCATCTGATGTGAAGGTAGTCTTAAATTTTGTCTTGGTTGCTTTCACTTTCTTCTGGGAGGAGGGTTTCAGTGGGGAAACCTTCCTTTTCTTTGATGGGTCCTCCTCATCTCTAGGCTGTGTAACCTCACCTTTATTCTGTTCAACTTATGCACCATCTATCTCTCCACCATCACCTCCTTGATATGGTGAGATGGAAGTAGTCTTCTCGGATGCACTGTCTAAATCTTGAACCTCGTCAATTTTCTTTGTCTTGCTTGGTCTAGGTGTATCCTACGCAGCTTCTAGACTGTTTATATTGGATATCTCCATAGGGTTTGCTGGAATGAGGAGGTCTTCCGACTAGTCCTTGGTGATCTCTTCTAAGTCCTCCTTTGTTAGCTTGTATTAGGACTGAAGTTGCTTCTTGTGCTCGTCAGCCCGTGCTATAATATAAATGAAAAGGCAGTTCATGTTGAATTTCATTAAAGGCCGAAACTTGTGGAGATTATTCGACATGATGTGAGGCTTGGAATGGATGGATGTATTCAACTAGTTGTAATATGTATGGAACACAACATATGACTACCATTGCTTGTTCATGTCACTGGAATACCATAGTGTACTGAACTTTGCGGCCAGAGGCTCAAAGGGCTCGATGTTCGGGAAGGTCACACCTTCCTGTATCTCCCATGTGATGAAAATGATCAGGATTAGAAGCTAGTCGAAGTGGAACTCATATCCTTGATATTGGGCTTCCCTGCAATCCATTTCTAGTTGGTTTACGAGGTACTTCACCCAATTCATTTGTAGGCACTCCGCACACTTTCTTGCGAGGTCGACTACAAAACTAGTCACTTGGGTGGGTCAGTTCTTGTGAACTAAATTTCCCGCGATCAATGGACAGGAAAGGCACACTGCACCACTCTGGATAGAATATATATTGTAGCCTTGCATTCCCTTCTCGATATCTCCGTAAGTGTCCTTGATCCTTTGGGCGAGAGCCCGACCCATGGATTTTCTAGGATAGAAATCCTGTGGGTCGATTCCTTTCATGCTAAGCCTAGTGATATGATTTATCAACGTCAGATCCATTGTTATATGATGTTTTAACCATAGATAGCCTCCATGGTAACAAGACAACAAAAATTTGATGCATTCATTCACTTCTTGGTACCTTCCGAAGTGAGGAATCTTCATGACATTGAGCATTGTGGACTACGCAAGGTTCATAGTCCATGACTCGGGAACTATATTCAAATTCTTTCCCTTTGTTCTATTTAGATATTTATGTGGGGCGAGCATGTTGTAGAACTTCCTATCGCCAAGGTTGAAGACACTAAACTTCAACGCTGCAATCTTTTCCTAGCTTGTGTGAACTGTGTGTATCCTTTTTGAGAGGTACACAGTGACCAAAGCGTACTCAAATTCTCTGGGCACATTTTCTCGATTTATTGCACCACTTAGAGGTGGTAGATAGGAGGGTAAAATTCTTGAAATAAACTTAGCATTTGCGAGATCCTCTCTGTGTTTAGTTCACTTCTCATTGGATGGTCAATATGGTCTGGCTCAAGCAATAGATGGAGAGGTCAATGGTCCTCTCATCAACGATGCTTGTACACCTATAGACAATCCTCTCTCTAACATGACTCTTTCAGTCATCAAGTCGAGGAGTACTTATGTCACTGATTATTCAACTGCGTTGAGCTCTTCAGACATACGCACTCGGGATTATAATATTGGGTTCAATACTAACTCAGACACCGCAATGAAATAGAAGACAACAAGGCAATGATCGTTGTGCAATAGCAACTTAGTTTGTGGGCTCAAACTCTCAGTTAGAAAAAGTATTCTTCACGTGTGGCGCAACAGGATAAATAGGGAACTCGACAATGGTTCACTCGTAACGGGTATGAAGCCTCATTAACTCTTATTCGGTTCGTTATGGAGTGGTCCAACAGTCTGGTGTCTAGCCTTAAATACCTTTCTACCCATTCAAGGTGGTCAGACTAATGGATATATCATTCCCAACGGCTATATTGCTTCGCCATGGCAAAGTGCCATGTGTCATTGTTCTGATATCCTGACGAAGCTCCAATTCTGCAAATTTTCTTTCTACAAAGTTCCCTCTGGAACCTGCTATAATTTTTCAATCTTAGCCCTCTTATTACTTAGCTTTCCAACCTTCTTTCCAATGAGATTCGTCTAGGTAAGTCTTTTTCCATTCTGATTCTTATCCTCTTTTGGCATAGTCACTGCGCACTGTGGAGATTCTTGTCTAGGATTCAGAATTAACATATTTTCTTTATCTGGCCTAGGTACTTCATTCTTCTGTGAGGCTTCTAATTTTCTTGCAGCTTCGACATCTAGGGCTCTGGTGTTCACTAGCTTTGATTTGTTCTTCTGTTCTTCAATCAAGTGTGCGATCCTTCTGATCATGAACTCCTTTATCTCTTGTTTCTTCTGCTCCAAAAATTCTTCTTCTTTCTTTCTTCTGTTTTGATCTCTATCAATCCAAGGTTTTCCTAGTAACATGGTGAATGGGGCGTTGTCTTCAAAAATGTAATAATCTCAAAATATTCTTCTATCGAAGTTCCATTAGCGTTCATAGGTATGCGAGCAAGCTTCCCATAGAGGTTTATCAGTTTTCCTCTAAATAGTCCTATTCCTCCTAATGAAGGGATCATAGTAGGCTTCCCTATGGCTTCCCAAGTTCTCTCTATCATAATATTCACCTGTGTCTCTTCATTTAGAACACAATCAATGTCAAAGTCTCATATTCTTACTTCAATGCATTCTTTTTCTTTGAAGATATCGGGTAAGCTGACATGTTGATGGTCATTCAGGGTTTCTCTCATTTGTAACAATACTTTCTCTGATTCTTTCTGTGGTTCTGCTATTTCTGGATCTACCTTAGGGTTTTCTTGATTCAGATTCATTCTTTCAAGCTTAGTAATCATTCTAGGGCAATCCAACACTTCATGGTCCATAGCTTTGCAACAAAGACAACTAAATCTTCTTCCAAGGCATTCCTTCGCAAGATGTCCCCGTCTTCTGCAACTATAAGAGAGGGTTAATCCTCTCTTTCTTTTAAATGATCCCCAACCTTTTCTATACTACGCACTAGGATCATAGGAGATAACCTGCAACAAATTCTTTCTAGGATACTGCATCCATTTGTTAGTCCAAACATTCTTTCTATGCATAGGTATAACATATCTTTCACTATTCAGATCAGATCTATTCATATCAAATATGCTTTCATCTATTAGTGCCTTAGTTTTCAAGCTAGGACATAATCTATTAAACATACCTAGATCCATACTTTAGAAATAAAAATTTCCACTTATCTTACTTCTACAGAGCACAAAGCTTCCAGATCTAAAACTTTTAAATGTTCTTACCTTTATCAGAGTACCTGGCTTACATATCTTACCTAGAATTCTCACTTCTACCTTTCTCAAAGAACAAAGCATTTAGATCTTACTTTGTTTCTTCAAATTGAGCCTCTTTTCTTCAGATCCGATGGCACAAGGCTTCACAGGTCAAATAAAATGCTGTGCACTAGGGCAAAAGATCTACACACGGAGATTTCACATTTTGAGAACAGGTCTTTGCATAAAGATTCCTCTTTCTGAGTTCCCAACAATCACAGTTTCAGGTCTGATACAACACACTTTAGCAGTAGATCTATGCATATAGCTTCTCTTTTCTTTACTTTAGTTCCCAACAATCACAGTTTCGGTCCCGACAACGGAACCATTTGTTGGAACATGGGCAGACCCAGGGTTCAATGCTACAACATCGCACCAACAAACCCTAACTACCGGCCCTTTCGGAAACACCTTTGAAGCAGATGAAGTCTCACCCGAGGTAGAGGCAGGGGTGGTTGCAGGACTCAAGTGTCTGCAACCTTATCTGGGACACAGATCTGTGATTATACAACTTAATAGAGCACTTAGCGCCATCAGTTCATCAATACACAGTCAATATCAACTTCATAGATAGAACAGAGCATCGCAACATTAATCTAGATCTAACGTATTTGAGCACTTAGCATAGATAAATAGATCGGATAGAGTAGATCAAGCACTAAGCACAGTTATATAGATCAGATTTAACATTCTCTCATATCATAAGAACAAAGCATAAGTAGATCTATCTAAACACATCAAAGCACTTAGTAAATAACAGGCGAACACATCAAGGCAAGGCACAAAGTAGCATAACACAGTATTTACATGGTTCACTCCCACCCTGGGGCTACGTCCATCAACTCTTCTTCTTTATTGTCTTCAGTCAATCGGTTACAAGCACAGAGCCTCAAAATCCCTACTCTGCATAAGACAAAAGATCTACGTAGCTCGCTAGATCCTTCTTCCTTGTGTTACAACACTAAGCCTTTTACAATCTTGCTACAATTACTTGCACTTAATTTTGCAAGTCCCACACAGTCTGCACAGAGCACATAGGTCTAGCACTTAACCATTCATACAACATCACATAGATGCATCTAGCTCTTCGATCACATAGATAAAAAAACTATCTCATATATCACCTAAACATCTATTTATACATTACAAAATAGGCCTAAGTATGGGTAAACCCCATGGGCCGACATCCCAATCCCATTACATATTCCCAAAAACCCAAAAAGTACCCAAAAAGGGGCCGATATCCCATGATATCTGCTTCATCTTGCACTCCTTCTTTGATAGGCTGTCGAAGTCCAAAATAGGTCAACATGACCAAGGATTTCCCAAAACTTGGTCAAGGGCCAACAAGTATGTGAAAGGCCATCGTCCATTTCCTCCATACCTACCATTCCATCAATACTTACCACTTTCCATCATTATTCCTCTCATCTTCCCCCACCTTGGTTCAGGCATTGGGTTTACCATGCTAGGAAGGGTTGCACCTTGCCTTGTGGGAAGAAGGGGCTAAAGGCAAAGGGAATAAAAGTAGTTGGCCATAGTTAAAATCCAAAATGAAACCTCTGAGATTCTTTACCTAGGGATTCTCGAGAAATAAATAAAGAACTTCTCAATAAGAAAAGGGGTCCCATAAGGTAAATCAAAACTCAAGTTACTAGTTGGTGGATGGGAGGTCTCATCATGAGCTGGTCTATTAGGTCCATGAGCATGTACTGGTATGACACTGCCATCTGTAATATCCACCGACAAAGCCCCAATTGTAATTATGAATTGTAAACATGTTTGTTAGGTTGGTGAGATGAGTTATAATAAGCTAGGAGGCTTATGTGATGATTAGGCTAGAGAGCCTAGGATGCTAAGGCCATAAGCCTGATTTTGTATATGTAATTGTGCAGATCATTAATAAAAATTACACATCACTGCATGTAGATCGACCACGAAGATAGAGTGATGGGGGACTAAGCTCCACTAGGTAGGGAAAGGGATGGGACTGAGAGGCTAGGAAAGAGGGGCTAAGCTAGAGGGCTTAAACCAAGGTAATATTATAATATATTCATGAAAATGAAAATACTAAAGTGGGAAAAATAAACCCAGTTATCCTAAGTTCCTGGGAAAGGGAACAAGAGCTAAATGGAGTGCATATAGCTCTAGGAAGATAGGTGTTGACTTGGGCGCATGCAGTTAAAGCTGGAAAGTCATCTCATTGGGGGGGTTCACTCCCCATTGTCCCATCCTTCGCCTAACTTTCCTTGCCTCCATCATGGACCTCTACATATTGGACACACCTCTGAAACTAGTAACTCGAGAAGTCGACCTGTGTTTCTTGTGAAGCCCATCATATTTGTACTTTCCAAAACCATGTTTTGCTTTACCGAATTGTGGTTTCTTCCATCCCCTAATCTATATTGAACCTTTTTGTTGTCCTCACCTTCCTGGAATTGAGTTGAATCTGGTTGAAGAAGTGGTTTGTCAGGCCCGTGGTTGAAGAAGCGGGTTGTCAAGCTTGTGGTTGAAGAGGCAGGTTGTCAGGCCTATGAGAAGCTCTCTCCAGGTGAGAGAGTTTGCTGGGAAGTGATTTTATCCTAGAGAGATTCCATCATGATCCAGGTGGATATCGGTGGCCACCCACCTTTTCCAACTAGCTCAAAATAGTTTTATGGCAATTTTGGTAATTTACTATTTTTAGTAGTTTTAACTTCCAGGGCTAGTTTGAGGGCCTAAATGAATGTTTTTTGAGATAGAGCTTCTCAATGATAGATAAAGGCATGATTGAGCCCCCAAAATGAATCTCCTCAATGATACCTTTCCAATGGGCTATCATACGTCTAAAACGAAGATCATATGCCAAAGTTACGACCCTGGGAAGTTGATGTACTAACTTACCCAAATGGGGCCGACATGAATTTTGGTGCTTCATCTCCTAGGGTTAGGTTTTTGGATGTCTAGGGTTTTTGAAATTCCTATTTATTATAAAAATTCCTTCAGGGCCTCATTGTAATCATCTTCTTGTGAATGCGATTAGCCATCACATCTCTTCTGAGAGATATGCTGTCACCATTCTAGCAAGTCTTTCACTCTGTATTTTTATAGTCTCTGTAAATTTATTTCATTAATAGAAATCATGTATTACTGATATTTGTGTTTATGGTTGCATCTCTGATACATTTATGTTATATTATTGGATATCCGTGATATATATATGCATTTCTTTATTATATCTCCGCTCTCCTTTCGTGCCGAAAATAATTCGGATCAATGGTATCAGAGCGGGTTGCTCTTGATCATTTTTTTTTTTTTTAGTGCATGTCCCCGACGAGATCCGAGTATATCAAGTTGGGTCTCGATCGTGTTTCTCTTGAGAACAATATCTCTCTCACACCCAATAAACCCTCAATGACAGAAGAAAATAAAAACGATGGAGCAGACGATCCTATCAATTTGTTGCTTGAGCAAGCTCTCACGCGACAGAGGGACGAAATGATGGATACTTTTTTCCACATCCTTCAATGCCTCCCGATAGCATCAGACACATATTCATCAAGCGACCACTTTGGAGGCAGATCACCTTTTAAGGTACAAGTCAATTTTGATATTCCTATATTTGAAGGCCAGATAGATGCAGATGCCCTAGAAAAATGGTTAAATTTGTTAGAAGGTTATTTCTCTGTTCACAATTTTTGACAGATAAAATATCATCTTCACACTCCTTAAGGCTCTCCCCCATGTCAAACATTGGTGGGAAACTTACTGGGAGAAAGGTTCCACAGAAGAGTTTGGAATATATGGGGTTGAGCCCGCATGGGATCTTTTTGTGGATGCGGTAAAGGAACAATATTACCTTGTTGGCAACTATGAGGACCAGTACATGAGATGGACCACACTACGACAAGAGAGGGGCCAAGTAGTTCTAGAGTTCACCAATACCTTCCATACCTTGTGCACCAAGCTGGGTATCAAAGACTCTGAATGACATTTGGTTTTGAAATACTGTGGGGCTCTACACAGATACATCCAAACTGAAATGGATTTTCTGGACATCTCATCACTCGGTGCTGCTTATCGATATGTTGTTAAAATCAAGTAGAAATTTAAGCACCAGAACAAATGGGAGTTTGGGTCTGCAAATCCACAACAACCAAAGTATGAAGAAGATGTCCCTAACAAGCAGTCTCCAAAAAAACAGTCCAAGCCACAGAAAAAGAAGGGTCACGGGAAGACAAAGAAGGACACCGGGAAATGGTGTCATTTCCACAAAATCCCTTGGCACAACACCGATGAATGTCACTCAAAATAGTCATTGGTGGTCGAGATTAAAGACAAGGAGTCGAACCCTGATTCAGAATATGATTATGAAAATATTTGTAAAAGACAGATCATCGACGCAGACCCCACTGCTATTGTCGCGACTGCAACAATTCAACCAGAAGAACCAACAGATCCTGAAGAGAGGGAGCACCTTTTTCATTCACAGATGTGGGTGAAGGGGACCCTGCTGCATTTTATTGTTGATAGTGGAAGCCAGAAGAATCTCATCTTAGCAGAGGTCGCCAAAAAAATGGGATTGTCAAAAACACCACACCCACAACCATACAACATCAGGTGGCTTCTCCAAGGATGAGATCTTCGTGTCAGCCAATAGTGTTGATTGTCATACGACATCCAGCCCTTCAAATATGAGGTCATATATGATGTTTCCCCACTAGATGTCTATGATGTTCTCTTGGGCCAACCATATATATGGAAGCGCCATTCTATTTATGAGTCTTGACCTCATAGTGTCATTGTTACTTTGGGGGGTCATCTCCACAAAATACCAGAGGTAGTTCTGACTATTGTTCCACCTAAACAGTGTCAGAAGGTAGTATCTCATACTACAAAATTCATCTTCTTCACAATCTGTTCAAAAGGTGAACATAAGGATATTGCAACCACTACAACCTCAACCCAAGCACCTTCTATCCAACAGAAGCAGGTCGACAAGATTGAAGCAAAGTGTAATGATTCCTTCTGCACAAAAAAATATCATGTATCCAGACTGGTTAAAAAGTTCCAACCCTTCCATCCAAATGTTCGTGACAACCTTCAACAAGCTAAGCAATGCAACTTCTCCAGCAAGGCAAGCAACTCACCAAGATGCAGATTCAACAAATGATTTTCCCTCTTCCCTGGACACTCAACGCAATGGATACCATTGCTTCCTAAGGAGGGAGTATTGATCCAGGTGGATATCAGTAGCCACCCACCTTTTCCAACTGGCTCAAAACAGTTTTCTGACAATTTTGGCAATTTACTATTTTTAGTAGTTTTAACTTCCAGGGCTAGTTTGAGGGCCTAAATGAAGGTTTTTCGAGATCAATATTTTCAATGATAGCCTCTAAAATGAGATCAATCTTATCAATTATATCCCCCAAAATGTATCTCCTCAATGAAACCTTTCCAACGGGTTATCATACGCCTAAAACGAAGATCGTATACAAAAGTTACGACCCCGAGAAGTTGATGTACTAACTTACCCAAACAGGGCCCACATGACTTTTGGCACTTCATCTCCTAGGGTTAGCTTTTTGGATGTCTAGGGTTTTTGGAATTCCTGTTTATTGTAAAAATGTCTTCAAAGACTCATTGTAATCATCTTCTTTCGAATGTGAGTAGCCATCACATCTCTTCTCAGAGATAAGCTGCCACCATTCTAGCGATTCTTTAACTATGTATTTTACAGTCTTTGTACATTTATTTCATTAATAGAAATCATGTATTACTGTATATATGTGTTTATGGTTGCATCTCTGATACATTTCTATTATATTATTTGATATCCATGATATCTCTATGCATTTCTTTATTATATCTCCACTCTCATTTCATGCCAAAAATAATCCGGATCTCAACACCAGCTACGAAGCTCTGATAATTCCCGATTCAGCCTGTTGCTGGGACCCTAATTAAAGGGAAGTGGAGTAGTCGATGGAATGTGGAACGGTGAAGGTGCATATTCCCAGGGTGGAACAAGCATGTGGGGAATGAGATTCTGTGGAAGTAGGCTCTTGGAGAGAATCCTTCCAGTTTCACTGTGCAGTTTTCCGTAATCTCATCCTAGTCTACGATTCCTTTTCCCTAGGTAGAGATTAGTCCCATCTCAGGGGTGACCCACTGCTGAGCATGATGAGAAATTTGGTCTAAGGATGGGAGGTTCATGGAAGTTCTGCACACAGTCGTGTTGACGGGAGAAAATGAATGCTCGCCAACTGGAAGAGTCGATCCAGTCCGGGATTGTCTAAATAATCCAAGCCGTTTGGGATGACCCACCCTGACAGGTTTAGCGGCTCCGTTAGCTGATCTAAGTCCTAGGAAAACAAATGAAAACTACACTAAGGAACTAATCTAAATGAAAACAATAAAAACAAACTAAATAATAAATCTAAAATACATAAATACAGTCTATTACCTAAATTATACAACAATGATTCTATAAAATTAAATGTTCAAATATCAACAGAATCAGATCCAATTACAAATATGCAATATTTACAGATTACAGATTTAAATGAAAACCTACGAAAGTCATTTGTAGTCTGTCCTAAGACAGCGAAACTGTTGTTTTTTTATTTTTATAATTTTATGAGAAAGAAATTAAATAAAAAAACTATCTAAGATAAGCAACTAAAACAATAACTCTAACTACAAATCTAAGCTATATATATATCTATCTAAACTACTTAAATAACACTAGTAAACTAACTGTTAAATAACAAATAGCAAACTAACCTGAAGTAACGCTTCAGGTTTGTCCTGTGTGCAATAGTTGATTTAGCTGTTCGGTGGGAGGAAACCCGCACCAGATTATCCACAAGCTTCTCGTAAACAAGAAGCAACTGTTCTCTTCAAGTATAAATGACTGGACAAACAAGACATAAAAAATGACAGCAATTTTATGATTTACAAATCATCACATTTAGATAAATCATTGTGCCAAGATTTGTACAAAATGATTCATTTAATGAAAAAGGTAAACTTGTAATTCATTAAACTGAAGCAGAATAATTGATATATTTTTTAAAATAAGAGTGATCAGATATGGACAACACATCAACCAAATCACATCAACCTGCAATGAATTACGATAGCTAAAGTAGTCTATAATCGACTGCAAACTGATATGAATAAAACTTGAAACAAAAATTTGATATATTGAAAGCTAAAGATGTTACAAGACATCAAATTTTATCCCAGTCTGTATTATAAATCCATAATCTGGTTCTCCCAACAGTGATGATGATGGTCATTACAAAAAATAACAAGTATTTAAAGACCTCCCACAGGGTAAAACATCCCTGTGGGAATTAACAAAACAGTTTACAAAAAATCTGGGGATAATCTCCCAAGTCTGACTAAAGCTAACAACCTATAACAAAACCGTATAACAAAAACATCTCTCAAACTGCCACAGCATGCCAATTGGTCATTGAAATTCGTATGCACGTGAAAGTGGACAAGAATAGACAAGTTTAGGTGATATTTTATTGGTAAAATTAATAAAAATCAAAATTCTAAGACCAGCTACAGAATCTTGCGATTCTGTAGCTGGTCTAATTTGAGCACAGAATTGTTTTAAAATTAATCCAAAACTTAAAGAATTATATTCAAACTATTAAACAAATATTTGATTGCTAATTAGAAACCAAACGAATCATTCAAATCAAAACTTGTATGCAAATAGAAACAAACGAAATCGTGGTCAACCGAATGGTAACAGAGATACATGCACTCTGTTCAACATTTGTTATCACCAATTCGGGGTAAACATAATTGCTTAGATAATTTGAAAGAAATGAAATCATTTTCATGACCCAATTTCAATCGATACAAACTGTAACCGGTTAAACAAATCATTCATGCAATAGTTTCTGTCGCCTCAGCCATTAACAAAATCTTTTTTCAAAATCAAAGCTAACAGAGTCATTTTGCGAATCAATAGATTACATTATATTTATCAAACCACTCACTAATATTGACGCATTACACACATAAAGGATCATGTCAATTCAAGCCTACGGAATCGTTTCAAAATCAAGCCAAAAGAAATGAATCGAGCCAGTTTGGGGCCGACATAATCCAAAAACAACGAAATCGTATCAATCCAAATCATAGCTGTGTCTGATAAATAAATCTCTTGTTCAGATCGAATGCAATCAAAGTCTAAAATGGAAACAAAACAGAAGCATTCCTTAAATATATATTCGAACAGAACTAAACGAAAAAAAAAACCCCATCGACTATATTAATTCAAACGTACAGAACTATTTCAAAGAAAGCCAAATAGAATCACAAACAACCCAATTGCCTATACTAATCTGAGCACAATAAAATTGCATAACCAACTCATATCTATATTTAATTTTAGCAAAATGAATCTACTGTACATGATTCACATGAAATCGTTTTTAGTGATCCGAGTATAACAGAACCATTTTGAATCTATTAAAACGAAAAGATCTAATTGAAAACAACTCCAAACAGTTAAATTAATTCAAGCAAACTTACAAAGAAAAATTGATGTCAAAACACATACCTGGGCAACTCGGTCATGATAATTTTGAATTGACAAAGGCTGTTGTTGCTTCGACGTTCCTGAAGACAATTGAACCGAAGGTCTTTTGTTTCTTCTGACAGACTGCTTGATTTTTTAAGGATTGATCAAGGGTTCAAGAGTGTGAGAGGCTGGACGGGTGAGAGGGATTATAAGGCACGGGCTTGATGAATTCATAGACGTTTCAGCAAATGCACACAGACCCAATACGCACCTTTCAGCCACGGAGAAGATCTGAAACTTGACTTCTAAAACACGAGCTAGATCTCTGTAACAACTCGATTTATGGGGAAACCACCCATTATGAAGGTAAAGGGGATAATTTCGGTTCTGGGTTTTCAAGGGTTTGATCAGATTCAAAACCGTTTACCCAGAATCGCTCATGCCAAAACGTGTCTCTGGGATGCAATTACGGGGTTAAACTAAGCAGTCTCCTCTGGCACTATCAAACCATAGAAGACTCTGAACACCATGGGGGTTAAATTCACCCTACAGGATCTAGGAGAGAGCACACAGTGAACAGGGTAAATGGTGAATGTTTGGATAGGGTAATCACAGGATCGATAGCTCATAGGCTTACCCGTAAACAACATAGTTAACCCAGGATAGGGGGGAGGCATTAATGACCGAATGTGCGAAGGTGGTGGAGCTATCTCAACCCATGCAAAACAGTCATTTCCCACAGTACAACCGATGACGCATATAGCGATTCAAATCACTATTGCAATGTGTTAAAATCAAATGCCATTCAAAATGAAAACTATGGTAAGTCGACCCAACATTTGCACAAGCATAGTTTTAACATAGTTTTAAAACCAAAATAATAATTTGAAATCAACACCAAGGGTTTGATCATATGAAATATGTGTTGTATGAAATGATCACACCAAGGGTATAACCACAACGTCAATGTTCTTTCATGAAACCAATGTGTCAAGGAAATCGATGAAAGACTATAGAACATCAAAAAAACCAATGTATCAAAAAATCGATCATAAGAATATCATCACAGTATTATAAAAATGAAGTCATATTAACAATTAAAGAATGTCAAATGAGTAAAGATCTTGGTATCTTGCCGAATGTGCGACTATAATTAAATTGGAAACGCAATGAACACATAGACAAGAGTAACCAAAATAATCTAGTGACGATTTTAGTGTGACTTTGAAAACAAAGTTTTCACGCTTGCAGTCGTGAAAACAAGAACAAAGGTAAGTGTGCAAATGCACGAAATAATAGTGTCGTTTTATTCCAAATATTGCGATGAAAATCAAGGGTTGCAAAACACTGGTGTAGGCAGCTTATAAGGATAGGATAAAATGTGAATTGGCTGCCAACAATGGCGACACACTGGTAGAAGCAGTTATCTTTGCCAAAAGAACAAATTCAGACTATGATAATGAGAAAAATTCTAACTCAAAAATAACAACTAGAAAATCGTGTAAACATCATCAATGATCAAATATTCCAGCAGTGTTTAAAGGATGAAAACTGATAACAGTCTTAAGACAAGTGAGCCACGATATTAAAGATAAAATCCCCAATACTGTTGACAGAGCCACTCTTTCCAGCAGGCATCCATAGCCTTGACAGGGTTTCCATTTAACCCACTCTGATATCCGTATCCTGCCAAGAAGTTCCAAATCAGAATAAAGGACATTTTAAGGTCAAGAGATTTCATATTTACAAATTTTCATATACCCAACATTGCTTCGTTGCCAGTGGGCCTGTTCAGTACCCCGACGAAGTTGTCTTGGTGTCATGCATGCATTTACCCGCTGCCAGAAGACCTGTTCAGCATCCCGACGGGTCTACAAGCACTTCCCACAGCTCTTTTAATGATTTATTTTGTTTTTTAATGATAAATAGTTGAGCGGGGTGACGCTGAAAATTATGATATTTTAGCATATTTTTTACAGGCCTCAATAGAATTTTTTAGAATGGTCCTTCATTAAGATCCAGAGATGGTTTATTTACAGAACCAACCTTCTAAAGCAGGGAGACATCTCTTGAGTCGTTCCCTTAAGGAACAGGGACAACATGAGAAGATAATAGATGATCGTGACAGGCATTAATTACATATCGAAATCAGTTAGCTTCTTTCAAACAACAGTTTTTTGCCAACACAGATGTAAATTTCAGAAGTATATAATTGATGTTTACACAATTTTTTAGCAGTCATTTTAGTGAAAGAAT
>JZKD02S0967805.1:1446740-1483956 GCA_000966675.3 Picea glauca
ATAACACTAGTAAACTAACTATTAAATAAAAAATAGCAAACTAACCTGAAGTAACGCTTCAGGTTTGTCCTGTGTGCAATAGTTGATTTAGTTGTTCGGTGGGAGGAAACCTGCACCAGATTATCCACAAGATTCTTATAAACAAGAAGCAACTGTGCTCTTCAAGTATAAACGACAGGACAAACAAGACATAAAAAATGACAGCAATTTTATGATTTACAAATCATCACATTTAGATAAATCAATGTGCAAAGATTTGTACAAAATGATTCATTTAATGAAAAAAGTAAACCTGTAATTCATTAAATTGAAGCAGAATAATTGCTATATTTTTTAAAATAAGAGAGATCAGATATGGACAACACATAAACCAAATCACATCAACCTGCAATGAATTACGATAGCTAAAGTAGTCTATAATTGACTGCAAACTGATATGAATAAAACTTGAAACACAAATTTGATATATTGAAAGCTAAAGCTCTTACAAGACATCAACTTTTATCCCAGTCTGTATTATAAATCCATAATCTGGTTCTCCCAACAGTGATGATGATGGTCATTACAAAAAATAACAAGTATTTAAAGACCTCCCTAGGGTAAAACATCCCTGTGGGAATTAACAAAACAGTTTACAAAAAATCTGGGGATAATCTCCCAAGTCTGACTAAAGCTAACAACCTATAACAAAACTGTATCACAAAAACATCTCTCAAACTGCCACAGCATGCCAATTGGTCATTGAAATTCATATACACCTGAAAGTGGACAAGAATAGACAAGTTTAGGTGATATTTTATTGGTAAAATTAACAAAAATCAAAATTCTAAGACCAGTTACAAAATCTTGCGATTCTGTAGCTGGTCTAATTTGAGCACAGAATCGTTTTAAAATCAATCCAAAACTTAAAGAATTATATTCAAACTATTAAACAAATATTTGATTGCTAATTAGAAACCAAACGAATCATTCAAATCAAAACTTGTATGCAAATTGAAACAAACGAAATCGTGGTCAACCGAATGGTAACAGAGATAGATGCACTCTGTTCAACATTTGTTATCACCAATTCGGGGTAAACAGAATTGCTTAGATAATTTGAAAGCAATGAAATCATTTTCATGAACCAATTTCAATCGATACAAACTGTAACCAATTAAACAAATCATTCATGCAATGGTTTATGTCACCTCAGCCATTAACAAAATCTTTTTTCAAAATCAAATCTAACAGAGTCGTTTTGCGAATCAATAGATTAAATTATATTGATCAAACCACTCACTAATATTGACGCATTACACACATAAAGGATCATGCCAATTCAAGCCTACGGAATCGTTTCAAAATCAAGCCAAAAGAAATGAATCGAGCCAGTTTGGGGCCGACATAATCCAAAAACAATGAAATTGTATCAATCCAAATCATAGCTGTGTCTGATAAATAAATCTCATGTTCAGATCGAATGCAATCAAAGTCTAAAATGGAAACAAAACAGAATCATTCCTTAAATATATATTTGAACAGAACTAAACGAAAACAAAACCCAATCGACTATATTAATTCAAACGTACATAACTGTTTCAAAGCAAGCCAAACAGAATCACAAACAACCTAATCGCCTATACTAATCTGAGAACAATAAAATCGCATAACCAACTCATATCTATATTTAATTTTAGCAAAACGAATCCACTGTACATGATTCACACGAAATCGTTTTTAGTGATCCGAGTATAACAGAACCATTTTGAATCTATTAAAATGAAAAGATCTAATTGAAAACAACTCTAATCAGTTAATTTAATTCAATCAAACTTACAAAGCAAAATTGATGTCAAAACACATACCTGGGCAACTCGGTCATGATAATTTTGAATTGACAAAGGCTATTGCTGCTTCGACGTTCCTGAAGACAATTGAACCGGAGGTCTTTTGTTTCTTCTGGCAGACTGCTTGATTTTCTAAGGATTGATCAAGGGTTCAAGAGTGTGAGAGGCTAGACGGGTGAGAGGGATTCTGAGGCACAGGCCTGATGAATTCATAGACGTTTCAACAAATGCACACATACCCAATATACACCTTTCAGCCACGGAGAAGATCTGAAACTTGAATTCTAAAACACGAGCTAGATCTCTGTAACAACTCAATTTCTGGGGAAACTGCCCGCGATGAAGGTAAAGGGGCTAATTTTGGTTCTGGGTTTCAAGGGTTTGATTGGATTCAAAACCGTTTGCCCAGAATCGCTCACGCAAAAACATGTCTCTGGGATGCAATTACGGGGTTAAACTAAGCAGTCTCCTTTGGCACTATCAAACCATAGCAGACTCTGAACACCATGGGGGTTAAATTCGCCCTATAGGAGCTAGGAGAGAGCACACAGTGAACAGGGTAAATGGTGAAGGTTTGGACAGGGTAATCACAAGATCGATAGCTCATAGGCTTACCCGTAAACAACAGAGTTAACCCGGGATAGGAGGGAGGCATTAATGACCGAATGTGCGAAGGTGGTGGAGCTAGCTTAGCCCATGAAAAACAGTCATTTCCCACCGTACAACCGACGACGCATATAGCGATTCAAATCACTATTGCAATGTGTTAAAATCAAATGCCATTCAAAATGAAAACTATGGTAAGTCGACCCAACATTTGCGCAAGCATAGTTTTAACATAGTTTTAAAACCAAAATAATGATTCGAAATCAACACCAAGGGTTCGATCATATGAAATATGTGTTGTATGAAATGATCACACCAAGGGTATAACCACAACGTTAATGTGTTTTCATGAAACCAATGTGTCAAGGAAATCGATGAAAGACTATAGAACATCAAAAACACCAATGTATCAAAAACTCGATCATAAGAATATCATCACAGTATTATAAAAACGAAGTCATATTAACAATTAAAGAATGTCAAATGAGTAAAGATCTTGGTATCTTGACGACTGTGCGACTATAATTAAATTGGAAACGTAATGAACACATAGACAAGAGTAACCAAAATAATCTAGTGACGATTTTAGTGTGACTTCGAAAACAAAGTTTTCACGCTTGCAGTCATGAAAACGAGAACAAAGGTAAGTGTGCAAATGCATGAAATAATAGTGTCGTTTTATTCCAAATATTGCGATGAAAATCAAGGGTTACAAAACAATGGTGTAGGCAACTTATAAGGATAGGATAAAAATGCAAATTGGTTGCGAACAATTCGTTGGTCTTCACAATCCAAAGATAAGTATCAATTCCATGTTTAATGATGTATGTTGTGCATGTCTATGATTATTACAATGTTATCATGTGCTCCTGTTGAATGTATGATTTATGGTCAATTTCACATGAGTTAGTATGGTAGTATTATATTTTATTTCCTTTTATTTAATTAGAAATGCATATAATAGATAAGTACTCTGGGATGAACAGTTAACCTACTATCAGAGCTTAGCAGTCTGTTGGTGGTGTTACATGGACAAGCCTGGGTGGTCGGTTCTGCCACAAAATGGTATTACAGTGAAATTTCGCAGTGGCTTTGCCTGACCTGTTGATGGTTGGGGACGTTACAAATTGGTATCAGAGCATAAGAATGTTTCCTATGTGATGTTGCCCTTGCTGTTGGTGGCTGGGGACATTACAAATTGGTATCAGAGCCAAGGTTTCAATACTGATCTTGGAGGGGCCATGTTAGTGGAAGCTGAAGCAAAAGTTTCATAAAAGAATTGTTGACGAAATGGACAAAATTCAAGTTCAGAGCCCAGTTTTTGACATTGAGCCTGAATTAGGTCATATATGTGGTTATGAAATCAAAAGTTCAGAGCTAATTGTTGTTGAGAAGGATAAAATTTGAATTTTAGAGCATTCCAGAGTGCCAAGAGAGCACCTAGGCCGTGTTAGAATCTTAGGAGGTATAGCGATTCAATAAAGATAGTAGAGAAAAGAAATTGCAGTAACCGGGGGGTTTGGAACCGTAACGTTTGAGGTTGAGCCATCAGATCAAGCGAAGGGAGATCAAGAAGGAGATTAAAGTGAGAGTAAGTTGAGACTCCGCAATCCCTCAGGATCGTTGATCTTGCTAGATTGACAAATCAATGATGGATATCGATCCCACTATGAGTGAGCATCTTTTCATTGCAGAGATCATGAAGGAAATTAAAACATGAGCAAGTTGAGTTTCCGCAATCACTCTTGGTCATTGATCTTCATGATTCCTCAAGGCATGACTGACGATCTTGCAAAGTGAGATGAGCGCCCAAATGTTAATCCGAGGTCACAACTCTCAGTCAAGTATAGAGAAGACAGAGCGAGCTTCGTGTATTTCCTGTCTATCGATCAAAACAAGGAATACGTGTCGGCAAGTTATCTTGTTCGGATCTACAACATTCAGGAGAAACAAGGTGTGAATAGAGTGGAAAATATCAAAGTTCTGAAGCTGAAGCTCCAAAGTCCCGAAGTTTGAAGACAATCCAAACCATTCGTCGAAGGAGACGTGTGTCAGAGAATCGACTTGTTTGGGAATTCAACATTCAGGAGAAATGGAGTATGCTAAGGTGAAATCTCCCGAAGCATGAAGTGCCAAAGTGACGTGGCCTGCTGACATCACTAGGGATGACGTGGACACATGGGATGTGTGCCACATGTCAGTGAGTTAAGAACCGTTTTAAGATTCAAATGCAGTTAGAATGTGACATTTATCACCCACCTGATTGGACCAAGTGTCGACTTCGTGTGTCCTACCATGTAGCGCTCTTGGAGGTGGCAGAAGGTAGTTAAACTTGGCGAAGAATTTATCTGGATCAGGCCCACATTAACTTGGTCATGATATATCAAGATCGAGGGCTGTGAGGCATTGCAGAGATCCAAGTTGCACGACATATAATTCTACAAGGTGGTCCCACAATCCAAACCACTGTTTCCTAGGAGGGGTACATGTCAGCATGGGGAAAATTGTGGAACGATCAACAGGTTACTCCAAAACCAACGACCCATGTCCTCGCAATTGGAAAAGTATAAAGTTTGATGTGAATTTTCAGTATCTTTTAGTTCAAGCATGGAAACCATGGGCCTCGGTGGACGCGTGGCACCAGATCATGAAGTCCGGAGACTTGGCACTACAGAAGAAATGGCTTGTGATGGAATGGTAGGAAGAAACCCCGAAGTTCCATTACGCCGAAGTAGAGTGATGCGATGAAGTCACCGAGGGGACGTGGAAGTATGTGGAAACTCCCGATTCGGGAGTTATGGGTTGTGCAAAGGTGGAATCATCTGAAGTCCCGAAGCCTCGAAGCTCAAAAGTCCCAGAACCCCGAAGCCAGAAGTTCCACAATAAATCCTAGCCGTCGGTTGTTGAGAAGTTGTGGACCGTTAATCCACCCCTCTTCACAAGTTCTCTAATTCAACACTCTGGGAGATTATTGTGATTTTCTTTGAAATCCGTTGAAGCCCGTAGTACTGAAGCTCCTATCCACTGTAGATATTAACAAAGAATGTGGATTGTAGATCCACTATCCTCCGTAAGTTTTCTAGTTCAAGGTTCTGTGATTTTTGTGATGTGAAGAAAAGGAAACCTCTGAGGCTCTAGAGCCCTGAATTTTCAAGGCTCCATATAAGCACCCAACTATTAGCACTTGGTCACAACTGTGGTCCCATGCGAATTAAGGGCTGAAGGAAATGGGGGCTAGTGCCCGAAAACTGTGTTAAATAAGGGAAAAGGGGTTAGGAAGGAAGCATGTGGGTTTCGGCTGGTTCGAACCCACATCAAAAGAATATTGAAAATCTGGGAACTTTATGATAGGGTCCAACAAATATCTAAGAGGCATTAGCTCAGATAAAAGAGATCACTGCACAAGAAGTGCATCAGAGAAGAAGCACAAGTTTTAAAGGATCATAGCTTTCTGCTCAAGGCTCAGAATTGAGCAAGGGAGCCGTGATTGGAAAGGTCTCAGAAAGAGGATTCTAGATGTAATGGTTACATTAAAACAAAAAAGGTGCTAGAGATGTCTTCAGATAGAAGAAAGAAGGAGGAAGGATAGGGGAAATTCTTTATTCTATATATGATATTTTTCAGAAGTCATTGAATTAGATGTTGGGTTCGATAAGCAACATGGAAACCCAAAATGGAATTCTTGTTTAGGAAAGATAGTTCAGGTGACAATCTTTGCACATAAAATGTGAATGCTAGGTGGATAAATCCATCTGCAATACATGATAATGGATGAACCGTAAGTTTGTATGGAGATGCAAAGAATGGGAATAAGGAAGGAAGGTTTTATGGAATATGAAAGTGTTTGGAGATAATATGTGACATCTCCAAGGATTATCCCTACATATTGGAGATAGCACCTCCATTATTACTATCAGAATGCGCAGTGGAAGCATGGCATGAAGGTCATCAAATATGGAGTTGAATAAGAGGAATCCAAATAATAACAGAATGCTGAAAATTAATATCATCATAATATGTGATGGCAAGTGTGCAAAGTAGACAAGGAAAAAATCATGGATGGAGTCAAGTCCATGAACATCCTAAGATAATGGAAGAAGAAATCATGAGATAGATATCCAACTAATATGAATGCATGTCAACACTCCAGGGAGGAAAGCTAGAATAGTAGAGGATTGTTGATGCACTCCAAAGGTGTGAAGGTATTTCCACAAGAGCATGGAGATAACAAGTCAAGAATAATTTAAAAGTGAAATGACTTCTAAAGAGAAATCAATAAGGAACCAGGAAGAAKAAAATGGTTCTATGTATGGTTTTGAATGTAGAGGAGATGGTGCCTGACAAGAATACATATTAAGTGACATAGAGCCATGAGTGACAACCCAAGAGGTTGGAGGTATCACTTGAATTTATGATGGTAAGGTAAAAGAAGGACTTTCAGTTAATTCTATGTAGCGAGCAAAAGAGAAGAGAAGAGTACAAGAAAACCTCAAGTACTAGAGTATTCCATCAGGAAAGGGATGAAGAAGTTCAGTCCTGAAGAGTAATTGGATATTGAAGAATCCAAAGTCTATAAAACAACTTGGTTTGGAATTTAATTCATCCAAGTACGAGTTGGGATAGTTGGATCTAGGAAATTAATGAAAGCTGAAGGTTAATATCAACTTAGTTTGGGACTATAAATGCAAAGGTCGCTAAGAGTGATTTGGGTAGAAAGTGCTCAGGGTAGGAATAATCATGCACAATGATCATAGTGGGAGCACAAGAAGATTCAAGAATCCGAGAAGAATTGAAGACTTCTGGGATCAACAAGGAAAAGTAACACATGGGAAAGAAGTTGTTGAAATTTTGGTAGCAGTAGTTGAATTGGGGTTGGTTGAACAACCATAAAAAAAAAAAAAATTCTTTCATGTTGCAAGTGTTGTTGATGATGTTGCTACATAAGGAGGGAGTAACAAAAATCTGAAGTGTTGGTTATAAGTTTGATAAAATAATCATGAAAGCTTCTATTGCCATCAGACATTCAGGTAGTATAAAATTTATTAATGGTTGTCATGCAAGTATGAGTTTATTACTCTTATTGCATAATTGTTGAAGGGAATTTAGGTAAGAATTTCCTTAGCCAAAGTTATTTTATAAAATCACATGATGATATTATTGAATGCATACCACTGGATGTGGTAAAGGTTGGAGGCTTGTATTAATTCAAAGCTTCTTAGCTTTGAATGAACACACTAACATAGGAGAATGCCATGTTAATTTGATTGTGGGGTAATAACCAAAGAATTAAAATATAAGAACTTGTTATAGGAATGAATGCCAATAAGCTAGTCATGTATGAGACCAAGACATGGTTGGATATGGAAAGGTATGGATATGGACAGGTTATGAGCCACACAGGTACCAAAATATTTCTACCTTCAAATAAAACTTGGGTTGCAACATTTTTGCTAACACTAATGAACCCCACATAATTATATTCTTGGTGTAGTGTTTGGGTCGAAAAGGAAGGCATCCAATTAATTGGGAAGACAATAAGAAGTGTGTGGAGAATGTGTCAACACATTGGCCAGAATTCCAACTTATGGATGGTGAGATACATGACTGAGATAAATAGCATTATGTAATTCAATGCAAGGTGCACTAAATAAGTATGCATTGAGAATTGCACTCATGCATAGTAAGTGATAGAATTGTGTACTAAATTCAATTGTTGAATGTGTTTTGTAAGTACATGCATATATATTATTGCATGGAAATAATTGTAACTAACAACTGAATTGTTGTTAACTCATGAATTTGAGAACATTTAAGGAGTTTCTAGACATTGCAACAGGAAAGTTGCAAGTCAAGTAGTCACATGATTACTGACTACAGAAAATTTCATGTTCAGAAAAAGAAGTAATGAACTTACAGATATTAATTAAGAACATGCATATGCATATAATGATGAGTCATTATATTTTATTAAATTGTTTGGTAATTATGATTGAATTGCTATATGCAGACAATTCTAAGTTCACTACATATGGCAGTATGCAATATGAAGCCTTGCAGGAAAATGGTATGCAATTTGGTGCTTGTGGAAAACCACAAGGAAGGTTGCAATCGTAATATGGAAAAAAACAAGAAGAATTATGAGATAGAATTTCATGTTTTGGGGAGAAGTTGAAATCCCTTTTTGAAATAAGTTTGAGTTCCTAAATGAATTCTTTTATGTTTTCTCATGATAACTGCATGTGTGTGATGCAGATGAGACAATATTGGCTAAAGTGAGAATGTTGGAAGAAGAACTACTAATATAGACACTGGATCCATTTAATGGAGAACCTTTGTGAGAGGCTTTGGTAGTGGGTTGGAGCTCTCCTTGCATGTGAAAGCCTTGGCAAGATGGATCGTTGATGGACTGTGTAGCAGTGAAAGGATACCTGAGCCTGGAAGGGTGAGTTCAAAAAGGAAGAGGCAACTCAAAAATGCTTATGGCATGGTAGTTTCCATAAGGAGGGTGTGTCAAATGGTACAGTGAGATGTATTCTTCTTGAAACATATCTATAGAGTAGAGAAAATGAATTCCAATTGCAATGTGAACAACATAACTGGTGCTTGAAAGTAGAGCACCAGGTGGATAATAGGATTCCAATACCTAAAGCTTGGATATTTTTGAAGAATTTTTGAATTATCTATGTATAAACAAGTTGCACCGAGGAAAATGCAAAAATAAGGGGAGGGGATTGTAATATCCCCTGGCAGAGCCCCAGTTGTAATCATGAATTGTAAACATGTTTGTTAGGTTGGTGAGCTGAGTTGTAATAAATGTGATGATTAGGCCAGAGATCCTAGGATGCTAAGGCCATAAGCCTGATTTTTGTATATGTAATTATGCAGATCATTAATAAAAATTATACATCGCTGCATGTAAACCAACCACGAAGAGAGAGTGATGGGGGACTAAGCTCCACTAGGTATGGAAAGGGATGGGAATGAGAGGCTAGGAAAGAGGAGCTAACCTAGAGGGCTTAACCCAAGGGAATATTATAATATATTCCTGAAAATGAAAATACTAAATTGGGGAAAATAAACCCAGTTATCCTAAGTTCCCGAGAAAGGGAATGAGTGCTAAATGGAGTGCATGCAGCTCCAGGAAGAGAGGTGTCAACCTAGGCGCATGCAGTTAAAGCTAGAAAGTCATCTCATTGGGGGGGTTCTCTCCCCATTCTCCCATCCTTCACCTAACTTGCCTATACTTCATCGTAGACCTCTGCATCTTGGATGCACCTCTGAAACTAGTAACTCAAGAATCTGACCTATGATTCCTGTGAAGCCCAACATATCTGTACTTGCCAAAACCATGTTGTGCCTTACCAAATTGTGGTTGTTTCCATCCCCTGAGCTATATTGAACCTTTGAAGTTGTCCTCACCTTATTGGAACTGAGTTGAAGTTGGTTGAAGAAGTAGGTTGTCAGGCCCGTGGTTGAAGAAGCGTGTTGTCAAGCTTGTGGTTGAAGAGGCAGGTTGTCATGCCTATGAGCAGCTCTCTCCAGGTGAGAGAGTTTGTTGGGAAGTGATTTTATCCTAGAGAGAGTCCAACACTAGCTACAAAGCTCTGAGAATTCCCGATCTGACCTGTGCCAAGACCCTGAAAGGGAAGTGGAGTAGTCAATGGACTGTGGAACAGTGAAGGTGCATATTCCCAGGGTGGAACAAGCATGTGAGGAATGAGATTCTGTGAGTAGTGGGCATAAGTAGGCTCTTGGAGATAATCCTTCCAATTGCACTGTACAGTTTTCCGTAACCTCATCCTAGTCTAGGATTCCTTTGCTCTGGGAGCTTAGTCCCAACTCAGGGATGACCCACTACTGAGCATGATGAGCAGTGTGGTCTAAGTTTGGGAGGTTTGTGGAAGGTCTGCACATAGTCGGTGGTCTTCACAATCCAAAGATAAGTATCAATTCTGTGTTTAATGATGTATGTTGTGTATGTCTTTGATTCTTACAATGTTATCATGTTCTTCCATTGCATGTATGATTTACGGTCAATTTCGCATGAGTTAGTATGGTAGTAGTATATTTTATTTCCTTTTATTTCATTAGAAATGCATGTAATATATAAGTACTCCGGGATGAAAAATTAACCTTCTATCAGATCTTAGCAGTATGTTGGTGGTGTTACATGGACCGGCCTGGGTGGCCATTTCAGCCACAAAATGGTATTACAGTGAAATTCCCCAGTGGTGTTGCCTGACTTGTTGGTCGTTGGGGACATTACAAATTGGTATTAGAGCAGAAGAATTTTTCCTATGTGACATTGCCCTTGTTGTTGGTGGCTGGGGACATTACACTATCTATCTGGTCACCAAACCAAGGTAGTGGCTCTTGGTGGCATAGCCAAGAGAAAGGGGGTCTCATCACAAGCCAAACTTCTCATTTCCATGAAATGCTTATGGGTAATGTTGTCACCTTTGGTCACCACGCTAGGACAGTGTCCCCCAACTTATCCCTTGAAAATAAAAATAAAACAAAAGCAATAAGACTAAGAGAAAAAGACATTGAATGGGATAGAAAACAATGGCATCCATGACAAGGTGAAACTCTCCCTCTACAAAGGCACCCACAGGTAAGACCTACATTTCCCTGTCATCATTGTGCCCTTTTCCCAAACATATCCCCTATGCCACTTCACACACACACTTAGATGACCTAGATTAGTTCTAACCTAGAAACACCCCATACTTAAGAAGGATTAGGCCAATAGGAAATCCTAATACCTTCTCCAAACCTGACTTGTTAAACTACATAACATCTTTGAGCATTTGTCTGGGTAAAGGGGGGGTTTGATGCACATGTTTGGGTAAATTGATTATTAGATGTGATTGGCATTGCTATGATACCTATGACTTATGAGCCCCTAGATGACGTACTTGTTGTTGTTGTAGGACCTTACTTGACAGAAAGGTACATATGGGGGAATGATTAGCTCAGACCTCCATGGGGATTAAAGCCCATAAATGGATGTTGTGACCCCAACCAGGGGTAGAGAGACACCAAAGGATTGCACTAGGAAGAAAGAAGGGTGTTTCCCTCGAGACACTCCAACATACCTAGACCCAGTGGGGTCTTTCCTTTCCACTAGAACATTGACCCTTGAGGGCCCCTGACGTCATCATTTTGACCGTCGACGTCATCCAACCAGGGTTTGGATTTATGAGGGTGATTTGGTGCTAGTTAGCACTTGTGGTAGAATTTAGGGCCTTTGGAGGCCAAATGTTTTACATTTGAGGCCTCGCGTTCCACCTTGGGGGCTTAACGTCACTCTAAAATGGCATGATGTCACCCTTGAAGATGAAATTAGGGTTTAATTGTAGTCATTTATGTAAAAAACTGTATTTTAATGTAATTTAGCTATGTCGGCCTTTTATGACCTAATTTTAGTTAAAGGTCATTGAAACTGTATAAATAAGAGAGAAAAACTCTCATTTTTATCATCAAAACTCATCACACAAGTGGTGAATTCTGAAATTTGTGCCCTCTTTTAGGGTTGTTGGCTGAAATTTTAGACACACTTCTTGGAGGAGGCTATTTTTGGTGTTTCTTGGCTATTTTCATGGTGGAGGATCTTCAACTAGGGTTTGAGTTTGATTATTCTTGGTGAAGTAAGTAGAAAATTTTCATTTCTTTATTGTGAATGAATGCTTATGGTGAATTTACTTGTTTCATATCAAAGATTATGAAATTGCTTCCTTAAAACCCTAGGAGAAAGACATAAGTTATTATATTTTTCTCTATAATTTTCCACTTGTTTAAATTTCTCAAAGAGAACCTTATCAATAAGTAGATACTAGAGCCCTACCATTTTAGCACTCTAGTAACCCTACTTCATTGCCTATTGCATATTTTTATTTCAAATTGTCAAAGGAAAAGAGAAATCGCTAGGGCCTAAGTTTCCTTACTTTCTAGTAATTATCTCTAAGACTTGGATGTTTGAGGCCTTAGGTTACCAACACCTCTCTCATATTCTCCATCTCCTTTGACTAAGTATTATCATTTCTATTTCCCTCTAAGAGTTGTTGTTTCTATCATTGACTCCATTACCCTAGAAGGAACTAGTCTATTCACTACTAGTGATTGATTGATCAAACTACTTTCAAACTATCTTCTTTGGAACATCCACTAACTCCTACTAACCTTAGATTAGCCTAATTCAATAACTAAATCTTTTTGTTGCAAATATTGCTACAACCATATAAAATCAACAAATTAACCTCAAAAGTGACATATATTGCTAGCTAGACATTGCTAAATTTTCTTGTGACTATCTAATATCAATTTGCCTAGTTAAATCTATCTTTTCTAGTCTTTTCTCAAGCATTTTGAAGCATAATTATTATGGCTATTACAAATTTATCATTGTTGTTGTAAAGTTTTACACTGCTGCAATTTTATATCACCTAGTCTATTTCTCAAGAGTTCATTGTCTTAGGAAGCATTGACATCATTTTGGTACTTGGAAAGTTCCCTTTTTCTATTTTTTTTTCTTGTTCTGGGCAGGTACACTTCATTTATATTTTGCTTCATCTCTATAAAACACGAAAAACCATGGAAATTGAGTGACTTGTGAGAGGGGGGAAACTTTCCTGCCTTAGCCTTCTCAAACCCTCAGGTCACTGGGGACGTCGCCCCTGGGGTACATTGATATACTCCTAAATAGAAAGGATTTTCCTATTAAGGTGACAATGATAGGTCACCCCTTGTTACGCCAACATTGTATCTACTTTATTTGGGCTTTGGGAAAGTGAATATTGTGTGATAACAAGTGCCCCAGGGAGATATATTAGGTTACATGATAGGCTGGTAGAAGGAAAGAAAGAATGATAGAGCTCAAGAATGTGGTTGAATTGGAAGATGTCACAACCTCAACGACATAATCGCTCATCCTAAAGAGAGTAGAAGAGGAAACCTTGAAATCTACATGAGGAGAAATGGGTCATAGCTCTGCAAACCCAAATGGAAGTACAAACCCTAACCTAGAAACATCGACCAAACCTGAGGAAATGAAGGGCCAACAATAGGGTCATGATGCAAAGTAGGTATTGGTTGAGGATATCACAAATCAGTCGGATTCCAAGGGGTATGAGGAATACATATCCGAAATAATGATAGAATGACACCTAGTCGTAGGCTAGAAAATAAAGGTGCAAGACGCAGTCGAAATCACACTACCATACATCATGGACGTTGTGGTCACCGTGGAGGATATGCTCGAGAAAGTACCAAATCTTAAATATTTTGACCATGATTTTTTCGACATGACAAATTTTCCAGACTTGAAAGAGGAGAATTATCTAGTAGACATGGGGGAGATAGGACCCCTAGGCAGACCCAACATGGAGCCTTCACAGTGGATAACATAGCTTTACAATTCTGGCATCATGAACCTACTGGACATACCGCACTTTGGGCGTGGTAAGAATGTGGGATTGTGAGTCAAGAAATTATTTGCTAGGGTCCATGGGGGTATCCTGTGGATGGATGGGACAGTCCCCATCGACATGGCTCTGATTTCCAAAATTACAAGGTTTCCCACTGTTGGTGCACAACCCGAAGAGTACTTGGAAAATAAAGCACGCAAAAAGGATATTGTTGAGATAGTAAAGGCATAGTTTGGAGCCAACAGGGGGAACAAGGGTATTGTCCTCAAATACATCAACGATCCTATGAGTTGGTTCACCAGTAAGCTGATGGCTTGCAAGTTGCTGAGGAAATGCAGGAAAGAAGAGGCTCCAACATGAGTCATATCAGTCATCGTGAAATGCACAAAAGGGTTCATGTTTAGCTGGGCATTATACCTCCTAAAATAGTTTTTTATTGACTATCGGGATGCACATGACAATGGAACTGAGTTCCATTATTCTTGGCTCCTCATCCTCATTTCTTTTGTAGCTTGGCAGGAACCAAATTTTTCATATTTTCAAGATAAGAAGGGGAACTTCTACGTAGCAAGGTACGAAACCCTCTGGCAAGTCAAGGATACAAAAAACCAACAAGAAAACAATGCAGTCTTTTCCATGGTTCTGGAAGACATAAACGAGAGAACATAAAATGTATGGAGGATTCATGTTGAGGTGGTCCAGTAGTATGAAGGGATTGCTAGATTTAAGGCATCCAAACATCATATGTGGATCCAAGCCAAAAAGGACCCGAAGAAAAAATGGTTGGAGATGTAGTACAATGTATCGAGAGAAGAGGTTGATTGGATCATCAAAGATTGGCCCACGTAATGGAAGGTGTTAGTAGCAAAGAAAAAATCCAAATCCAAGGAGAAAGCAGAGGCAGGACCATCGACAAATACAAGTACCTAGACTTCCAACACTAGGAAGGATCCATAATGCACTCAAGCATCAGGAAGCAGCGCAACACCAAAAAATCCGAGGAAAGAAACAATATCAAGGGCAGAAGTTAAGGGCAATGCCAAGAATGGAGAAACCTCTCGACCCAAAGAGGAGGAGGAATAAAATAAGAAGAGTCGGTTGCAACCCTCACAGGCGAAGAGAATGGCAGCACAGGAGGAGGAAACATGAAAGAAGATGAAATACCATAAGAAGCCTCCAGTCATCATCCTGACAAAGGATGATGTCAAGATAGTGGCAGAAAAAGTCCAAGACATGGGGGAAGATGTGGTCCACATAGTTGAGGCATAGAGGGAGGAGATCATGGAAACATTAGTGGATTTCCATGATAATCTACAAAGGATGCATATTTTTATAGTGCAACAAGCTACAACACAACAACTGAAGAAGACATAACAACCCCTGCACAAAAGGAATAAGAGGAAATGATGGAGATAGTGGTGAAGGGTAGTGACACCTTCATGGTCACATAAAAAATGCTGCAAGTTGAGGAGGAGACAAAACAAAATCCGGTTGGGGACATCGACCAACTTGAGTTGGTTATGGTGCAGATACCTACAAATGCGCTATATGGGTTACAAGCAAGTTTCATGCAGGAAGTCCAATCCAGAGCCTGTGTAGATGCCACGAACTTGGCATTTGGTAGGGAGGTTGTAGAGGTGCTATAGATTATATGTGACCAGGAGGAGAAGAAACAGGTAGAAAAATTGGAGAAGGGACTGACAACATTCTACAATAGCATCCCAAACTACACATAGGAGCCAGAAGACACACTTGAAGGGAAGTTTCAAAAGATTGCACAACTCATGGAGTAGTACAAAAAGGAGATCTTAGAACTCATGGAGAAACTTACTCCCACTACACCTTTAGAAGTTAGAGAACAAAGGGAACATGAGGCTACTATGCACATCGAAAGTATGGCGCAAGAATATAAGGTAGTGTAAGAACTATATGACATAACTACTCAAATATGGACCAGCATGGAAGAGGACAAGAAAATACAACAATTTGACCATAAAAAAGAGAAGATAATGGATGATATTCAGGACTTAAAGCAACATCAGAAGGAAATGTCTATCCTTGAGAGGATGAGGAATGTGCAGGATATGAATAAACCATAGGCATAGTTGAAGGTTAGGCTGGAAAGCAAGAAAGACAGACTCATCTATAGCCACTACAACAGGACGCATAGAAGATGATCAAAAAATTGCAAGTAGAGAAAGGGACAATAGATAAAATGCATGCAAAATGCAGACAAGTGCTATAAGATCACATTACAGCGTAGAGTGTGGAGAAGTGTTAGGACATGGGCAAACAGGGTTCAACACTCAAGAGCGCACCAACAAAACCCTAACTACCAGCCCTTTCGGCAACACTTGCGAAGCAAATGAAGTCTCACCCGAGGTAGAGGTAGGGGTGGTTGCAAGACTCAAGTGTCTGCAACCTTAGCTGGGACACAGATATATGATTATATCCCTTACAAAGCACTCAACATCAGTCATCCATCAATATTCACCCTTTATTATACTTCACAGAAAACACAGAGCATTGCATCATTCACTAGATCTAACATATCTCAACACTTAACCATAGAAAAATAGATTAGATTCAGTAGATCAGCACTAAGCATCCTCATACATGTCAGATATAACATTCATACACATCTAAGAAGAACTAAGCATGAGTATATCTATCTAAATACATCAAAGCAAAGCAAATGTAAGCACAGTGAGTCGAAGCATAAAGCATAACACACTGATTTACGTGGTTCACCCCCACCCTGGGGCTACATTCCCATGGTCTTCTTCTTTATTATTGTCTTCGATTTGTTACAAGCACAAAGCCTCCAAAACACTTCTTCACATAGGATAGAAGATCTACGTAGCTCGCTAGATTCTTCTTTCTTGTGTTACAACACTTAGCTTTCTATAGCAACCTCACAGTAACTTGCACTTAGCCTTGCAAGCCTTACATAGTTCTCATAGAGAACTTATTCAACATCACATAGATTCACTACCACTTGCACTAAGCAATCACATCTACTAACTACTTCTTACATTTCCTATCCTTCTATTTATACATTACAAAAGTGGGCCTAAGCGTGGGTAAACCCACAGGCCGACATCCCTTTCCCATTACATTATCCCAAAGCCCAAAAAGGGACCCAAAAGGGGCCCGAGATTCCACAATCTCTTCTTCGTCTAGAGCTCCATCTTTGACAGGCTGTCGAAGTCCCAAAAATGGTCAAACATGACCAAGTAACTCCCAAAACTTGGTCAAGGGCCAACATGCCCCCAACACTCACCTATGACTCATCCAGAGTCACTATGGTCTAGTCACTTCTTCTTCGAATTTCTTGAGCTTGGATCAAGCTTCTTCAACCTATTGTAGTGTGACAACCTCCTACTCAGTGAACTCCTAGATCACTGCATCGGTTATTGGACCTTCTAGGCACTATTCTGCTGTGATGACGATATGTTCTAGTGTGGCTGCCTGGATTTCAACTTCATGTAACAGTTGGCATGCCTTTTCTTGGACTAGTTGAAGTCTTTGAGAGAATTCCATCATTTTACTTTGCAGCATGTGTACTTGTTGCTGGGCGATGCGTTGTTCTAGAAATTTCTTCATTTTTTCAACTCGGGTCAAGGCCTTCAACTGTGCCAGTAGCGTATCTACATGTAAATTTGCTTCTTGGAGATGTGCCTCTAATGCCTACAACTCTGGATTTTCTGTGAGGTTCTCATAAGTCTGGGCCCTCCTAGCTCTCAGTTGTTTGTATTCTGAGGAAAAGGTTTTTAATCGGCCAACTGCGCTGTGAGCAGTTGCTTCCCTTAGATCTCTTATTTCTTGAGGAGTCTTGGGTACTATACGAAGTTCCAGATCTGCGATGAACTTCTGAAGTTGCTGGATCACTTCTCCAAGTTGTGCCACTTGTTGTGGAACATGTTCTTCAGTTCTAACTTCTATGACTATCACAGAGCAAAGTGCTCTGTTGACATTTTCCTTCACCTCTAACTATTCTGTTGCCAACTGGTCCTTTCTCTGTTGTAGAGCTGCTTTCTCTTCATCCCACTTCACTTGTAGGGCAGGATTTTCTCATTTGGTGTTACTGTGTTGTGCTAGAAGATCCTATTTTGCTTGCGCCAAAGCCTGGGTGGCATGCAATGTTTCTTCTTTAGCTTGCCAAAGATGAGCTTCGACTTTATTAGTGATCTGGTTTAATTGGGAGGGCTCGTCGGCTATTCTTGTTGTCCCGATTGTCAAGGGCACCGTAGAAACTGCTCAGCTAGAATGGAGTAACTACTGCACTTCTTGAAGTTCACCCTTGATTCGACTAAATACCTCCTCTTTCTTTGCTTCTTGCTTTTTTACAATCTCTATTGAAGCATCATTCAGTGTAGCGACTAAAAATTCGAAGTCATACGGTGTAAGGGTGGTCTTGAAAGTAGTCCAGGTGGCCTTTGTTTTCTTTTGGGATGAGGGATTTATTGGGGAAATATTCCTTTTCTTAGAGGGATCCTCCTCCTCTCTAGGCGGAGTAACCTTGCCTTTGTTTTGCTTGACTTTTGTGCCCCCTACTTCTTCACCATTACCTCCCTGCACTGGTGAGATCGAAGTAGTCTTCATGGATGTGCTAGGGAAATCTTGAACATCACCATCCTTTTGTGTCTTTCTTGGTCCATGTGTATCCGACATAGCTTTAGGGATATCCACGTTGGACATGTTCGCGGGGTCTGTTGGAACAAGGAGGTCCGTCGACCATTCCTTGGTAATTTCTTCCAGGTCTTCTTCTATCAACTTGTAGTATGACTGGAGCTTATGTTTGTGTTTATCAGCGCGTGCTGTTATATATGTGAAGTGGAAGTCTGTGTTGAATTTTATCCAGGTTCTAAACCTGTAGAGTGTGTTTGGGGTAAGGTGCGGTGTAGATTGGATTAAATTCTTCAACTGGTTGTAATAGGCATGGAAGATGACATTGGACTGCCACTGCTTGTTCATGTCACTAGAGTACCACAATGTATAGAAATTCATGACCAGTAGTTTGAAGGGTTCGATCTCTGGAAAAGTGGCACCTTCTGGTAGCTCCCAGGTGATGAAAGCGATGAGTATGAACAACCAACTAAAGTGGAATTCATACCATTGGTCTTGCACATCTCTGCAATCAATCTCTAACTAGTTTACAAGGTACTGTGTCCAGTTCATCTATAGTCCCTCGACACAATTCCATGCGAGGTCAACTATGAATTTGGTCACTTGTGTTGGTTTGTTCTTGTGCACTAGCTTGCCTGCGATCAACTGACATGCAAGGCGCACTGTGCCACTCTGGATAGAGGCTACCTTGTAGCCTCACGTACCTTTCTGGACATCGCCATATGTTTCTTTTATCCTCTGTGCTAATGCTCGGTCTGAGGTCTTTTCAGGGTAAAAGTCTTATGGGTCGGGGCCCTGCATACTAAGTCCTGTGATCTGATGGATCAGGGTTGGGTCCATAGTGATGCGGTGGTCCAACCATAAGTATCCTCCGTGGTAGCAAGACAACAACAGTTTGACGCATGCATTGACTTCCTGGTGTCTGCTGAAGTGTGGAATTTTCATCACATTAAGCAGTGTGGACTGCATGAGGTTCTAGGTCCATGACTGTGGGACAATCTTAGAATTCTTGCCTTTGGTCTTGGTTAAGTACTTATGCGAAGCTATCATGTGTTAATATTTACGATCTCCAAGGTTGAAATCACTGAATTTCAGTGTTGCGAGCTTATCTTGGTCAACACGAACCGTGCACACCCCTTTAGGAAGGTACGCGGTGATCAAAGTGTACTCGAAGTCTCGAGGTACACTGTCATGGTTGATGGAACTACTTAGAGGTGGTAAGTAAGTAGGTAGAATGCATGGGATAAGCTTGGCATTTGCGATGTCATCCCTGTGCTTGGTCTATTTCTCATCAATCGATCGGGATGGAATGGCACGAGTAGTGCAAGGGGAGGCCTGTACTCCTCTCGTTGATGAGGTTTGGACTCCTATAGATAATCCTCGCTTCGACATGACTCTCTCAGTCATTAAGTCAATTAAAACTTCTTCAATTAATTTCTCAGTAGCACTGATCTCGTTCGACATACAAGCTCGGTTCAACTTATCTCGGGTGTGAAATAAATTTAGAGACTATAGTGAATGATATGGGAACAAGGAAATGATCACAGGGTGAAGTAATCTTAGGCTTCAGGCACAAATTCTCAATGAGAAAAAAGTATTCTTGGTGCATGGCGCGACGGACTAAGTAGGAAACTTAGCAACGGTCTACTTTCAATGGGTACAAGGCTGCATTAACTTATGTTTTGTCTATTACGACGTGGTCTAATGATCTAGTGGCGAACCATAAATTCTTTCCGACCCATTCGAAGTGGAAATAGAATGGTTATATTGGCTTCCAACAGCTATATTACTTCGCCTTGGTGAAGTGGCATATGGCATTGTTCTGATATCTCGGCAAAGCTCCAATTCTGCAAAGTGTCTTGCTGCGATGTACCTTCTGGGATCTTCTATAATTTTTCAATCTTAGCCTTCTTCTTACTTAGTTTTCTAGCCTTTTTCCTAGTGAGCTTCGTCCCAGTGATTCTCTTCCCATTTTAATTCTTATTTTCTTTGGACATAGGCACTTCATGCTGGTGAGATTCTTTCCTAGGACTTAGGGGTAATGCTTCTTCTTCACCTGGAATAGGTACTTCAGTTGTCTTTGGGTGTCCTAAGGTTCTTACAGTTTCGACATATGGGTTTCTATCGCTAAGTAGCTTCGATCTGCTCTTATGTTCTTCAATCAGTTGAGCGATCATTTTAGTCATGAAATCTTTTAACTCTTGTTTATTTTGTTCTAAGGTTTCTTCTTCTACCTTTTTTATGTCTTAATTTCTTTCAATCCAAGGTTTTCCAAGTAACATAGTAAATGGAGCATTGTCCTCAATAATTTTGATAATCTCAAAATATTCTTCTATCGAAGTTCCATTGATGGTCATAGGTATCTGAGCAAGCTTTCCACATAAGTTTACGTTTTCCTCTGAATAGTCCTATTCCTCCCAATGAAGGAATCGTGGCAGGCTTCCCTAGAGCTTCCCAAGTTCTTGCTGGCATAATTTTAACTTTTGTTTCTTCATCAAGAACATAGTCAATGTCGAAATCCCTTATTCTTGCTTCGACTTGCTCCTTTTCTTCAAAGATTTCTGATAATCGGGCATCTTTTTGTTCCTTCAGGGTTTCTTGCATATGTATTAATACTTTCTCTAATTCTTGCTAGGGTTCTTCTATTTCTGGATCAGTCTTAGGGTTTCCCTGGCTCAGATTCATTCTTTCAAGCTTAGCAATCATTCTAGGGCAATCCAATACTTCATGGTCCAGAGCTTTACAACATAGACAAATAGGTATTCCACCAGTGAATTACTTATCTAGATGGCCTGGTTTTATGCAATGGTAATAGAGGGTCGGTCTTCTCTTTCTTCTAAATGATCCCCAGTTTCCTCTATACTGCACGCTAGGGTCATAGGAGTTAACCTGCAACAATTTCTTTCTAGGATCTTGCATCCTTTGGTTAGTCCAAACATTTTTTCTATACATAGGTATAACATATCTATCATTATACTTATCAGATCTATTCATATCAAACTTTCTTTCATCTATTAATGCCCTAGTTTTTAAGCTAGACAAAATCTATTAATTATACCTAGATCCATATTCTAGAAACAAAAAAAATCACTTATCTTACTTTTATAGGGCACAAAGATTCTAGATCTAAAATATTTTAACTATTCTTACCTTTATTAGAGCATAGAGATTTTCATATCTTACCTCTTTTCTGTAGATCCGACCTTATTCTTGGCACAAATCTTCACAGGTCGAGTAAAAAGTTACACACTAGGGCACAAATCTACGCACAGAGCTTTCTTTTGCACAAAGATTTTTCTTCCTCGGTTCCTAGCAATCACAGTTTCAGTCCCGACAATGGAACCATTTGTTGGGATGTGGGTAGACCCAAGGTTCAACACTCAAGAGCACACCAACAAATCCCTAACTACTGGCCCTTTCGGCAACACCTATGAAGCAAATGAAGTCTCACCCGAGGTAGAGGCAGGGGTGGTTGCAAGACTCAAGTGTCTGCAACCTTAGCTGGGACACAGATCTGCGATTATATCGCTTACAGATCACTTAGCATCGGTCATCCATCAATATTCACCGTTTATTATCCTTCGCAGACATCACAGAGCATTGCAACATTAACTAGATCTAAGATATCTCAGCAATTAACCATAGAAAAATAGGTTAGATTCAGTAGATTAGCACTAAGCATCCTCATACATGTCAGATCTAACATTCATACACATATAAGAAGCACTAAGAATGACTAGATCTATCTAAATACCTCAAAGCAAAGAAAATGTAAGCACAGTGAGTTGAAGCATAAATTATAACACACAGATTTATTTGGTTCACCGCCACCCTGGGGCTACATCCACAAGGTCTTCTCCTTTATTATCATCTTCGATCTGTTACAAGCACATAGCCTCCAAAACCTTTATTCGCATAGGAAAAAATATTTGCACAACTCGCTAGATCCTTCTTCCTTTCATTACAAAACTTATCTTTCTATAGCAACCTCACAGTAACTTGCACTTAGCCTTGCAAGCCTTACACAATTTGCACAGAGCACTTATTCAACATCACATAGATGCACTACCACTTGCACTAAGCAATCACATCTACTAAATACTTCTTACTTTGCATATCCTTCTATTTATACATTACAAAAGTGGGCCTAAGCATGGGTAAACCCACATGCCGACATCCCTTTCCCATTACATTATCCCAAAGCCTAAAAAGGGACCCAAAAGGGGCCCGAGATTCTGCAATCTCTGCTTCGCTTGGCACTCCATCTTCGACAAGCTTTCGAAGTCCCAAAAATGGTCAAACATGACCAATTAACTCCCAAAACTTGGTCAAGGGCCAATAGGAAGATGGTAGAGCAAAGCACACAGGTTAAAGAGAAATTCACCCACTTAGCAAAGGTGTTTCATGAGTTGCAACTAGCCATCCAAAGTGTGAACTAAGGTGCAATGGCTCGGGACGACCCACATGTCAGTGTTGGGGGCTTGTTAGCGCATGCATATTTTGGAGAGAAGAAAGTCTATTTTAGTCATAGGCCTATTTTTTGAGAGAAATGACTATTTTTGGGGAGCGTGCATTGTAGAAGGAGAAAAAGAAACATGCAAAACAAGAAGGAAAAGTAGCATGTGGAAGAAGGAGGAAAAGCAGCGTGGCACACATGCAGGAAAACCTAGCCATGTTAGGGTTAGGGTTTTGGAAAAGAATGTAATGGCTATAATCCAACAGAGTAGTATAAATAAATACCTATGAGATCTAAGTAGAGGTTGTTCTTGATCAGTGTTTATTGTTGATCATAGGTTGTTGTTGATCAGTTGTTTTTTTTTTCAATTGTTGAGTAGTTCACTGTTATGTTGGTCAGTAGTAAAGGAAAGATAAGTGGTCTGAATAAGCTAGTATTTTAGGGTTATATCATAGGCTGTGGAGCTTGGTGTGGTCTAGTCTGCCTTACAGAGGGCACTTACCCTCCTTTTTTTTTGTAAGCCTGAAGATGTAATGCGTTCAATGTAGATTTTGCTAAAGAATTAATAAAAGAGTAGAAGAGACAAATCTTTGTGGATGTAGCCCTAGGGGGGTGAACCATGGTAAATATATTGTGTTTATGTGTCATGAATGGTTATTTTACTGTTATGTTAATTATTAGTCAAAGAATGAATGATTAAATTGATTAGGACAACATGCATGGATAGTTAGATGAATGAATGAGCACTAGTTTAGATGAAAGAAGAATAATATTGATGCATGAGGAAAAGTATAAGAATACAGTCCCAATCCCTTCCCTGATTTAAAACACCTAAGTATTGCAGTCCCCCATAAATATATCTTGTGTGAGACTATGCTATGCACTATGTGCGCATCGTTTCCTTTTGGTTTAGCAATAGGGCCGATAGTTTGAGGATTTTTTTGGAAACATATTGAGATCAGAACCTGGGTCAGCCCAAGCATCCAACAACCATGCAACTAGTTTGTAAGTTTCTACAAGTTGTGGTGAAATTCATGGTGTATCTTGGATACATTGCCTAAAAATTTCCTTGTACAGATAGAATTCAATGTTGTTGTCAAGTTGTTGTACTTTATGCATCATGTACCACAAGTTCTAATACTTGGTGGCCAAGCATGACTTGCCTCTCATACCCAGAAACTGTGCATCCTCTGGTTCTTTCCATGCTGCTAACACGATCAAAAGTAATAACCAAGAATAGTGGAATTCCATTTCTTTGTCATGTTCTTTCATGCAGTCTATCAGGAACTAGTTAAGTAAAATGGTGCATAGGTCATCATTAACCATTATACACATTTCTTGACCGCATGTATCACTCCTGCGGGCACTTGATCTCTCTTGCACTTTCTCAGCAATTTGCATGCCAATTCTTGCATCACAAATCATACCATTGGGTCACATATAGTTGGCACATCCAACCCGTTCACACCTCTAACTGTGTGGAATTTCTCCTACATCGCCTCTGACAGATCCTGCTCATTCTTTCTATCTTGAAACAATAATGTAGTATCTTTCACCTATGTCAGTAATCCCGTGATTTGCACAATTATATATGTGTTTATAGAAATTGGCATGTCTAACCACAAGTAGTTGCCATGCACATTGGATAATAACATATTCACCCATGCATTAATCTCTTGGCTACTACCAAAGTGTGGGATGTCAAATAGATTCAATAGGCCAACTCGTTCCAACACTTTGGCCCATACCTACGGCTCAACTACGAGCAAGTACATCTTTGCATCGATTTTCCTCTCCAAGTAGTGGTTTGACACAAGTTTGGGGAACTTCATTGTATCTATGATGTCGTGGTTCACGTATTTTAGTTGTGTCACCTTGCCTAGCATATCCTCATCAATGATTACCGCAGATAGGATTTCTGGCATCACCAATTCATACCTAGCCTCCTTCTTTAACTTAACTATTTTGGCATCGTCCTTCCTCGGTGGAATGTAGTCGCTTGGAAACCTTGGCTCTGAAGAAGATTCTCCCAGGGTCTCCTCAACTTCTGGTTCTACTGTTGTTGCTTTAGTGCATGATTTCTTTTTTTATGATGTTATTGCCTTTCACAGTACCATATTTGCAATAATGATACATGTGGCATCTCCTTCAGCTCTGTGGTGTTTCTCATGGCTCTGCAACATTGCTCTCGACTCTCTCTATTGTTTCATCCTCCAAATAAAAATAACGTTCACCCACCGACCCTTGAACTAATTTTGTGGCCCTTAGAAAACTATCCATTTACCTTGCTTCCTAAACTAACTATCTAATCCACTAGTGTTGTGCAATCAATACCCGCTTTAACATTGCATTAATTCCAAATGTTTTACCATATTTTTTCCTCGACCTGCCAATCTATCACAATATTCGTCGACGCTTTCCATTTATGAATACACATCCTCATGATGTTTCGTCATTACTTATTTTTAACCATCATTTCCACTCTTAAATTCCTTTAATTGTCTGTTTGTTTCTTCTCCTGCACAATATTCTGGCTTATTCATTCATCTACCATAGAATATTTTCTTCTATGCGCAATTCACTTTCTTTGCGTGATCCTTTTATCATCACATAATGCAATTCTTTTGTGTACTTACTCTTGTTGTATATTTATCTTGCTTCCTCTCTGGTCTCATCCACAACATACTCCTATTTATTTCTTTCTACAAACTATATTAACTTCTTGACCCTTGACTAACACTTCAAATTTTTGTTTCTTTCCTTCACTTACTTTATTACTTTTTCCTCTTTTTATTTTCTTTTTCTTTTTCTTTTTTCCACTTTTTGTTTATTTTTCTTTTTCTTTCTTTTACTATAATACAATACTATGGTAGATAGCTTCTTGCACATGTCATACTTGTTGGTTGTGAAGCTTGATTATCTTCCTGATTCAGAGGTTTGTTGTATCCATGCTTGGACCCCATTCCCTAATGAGGGGTGTGGGGGGATTGCCCCCCCACAACTGTCTCCTAGGGGGGCTAGGGGAGGCCGACGAAAATTTTTGTAGCCTCCCCATGTCGGGGAATTCGGGGGGAGCACCCCCAAAGTGAAATATTGGGAAAATTTTCTTTGTAAAATATTGTAATTTCGTAGCCAATCTGGACCATTCATTATAAGGTCACATATATGACGGTAGAAGTTATCTTAGAGATTTTTTCCCTAGAAGGAAACCCTCTTTTATGAGGGAATTGTATTGCAGATGTGTATGTGTGTGATTATTGTATTCTAAGAGAGGAGACTGTAAGAAAAAGAAAAGGAAGTTACAACAAGTGTGTTGTAGGTTGTATCCCTTCATTTTCTTGGATAATAAAAAGGAAGTACTAGGAAATTTCTCTGGTGGGCATATCCCACATTGGGTCAACAAAGTATATCTATATCTCTATTGCATTATATATCTTTTGTTTTTTATTTCCACATTTGTTTTATTTTATTTCTCTATGATCTTGTTTTTCAAACAAGACTAGTGTACAGACGGTCGGTCGTCCCTATAAATTTTCAGCCGACTACCATTCACCAGTCCCCCAAAGACTTCACCATTCAACATTTCTAGCTTCAAAACACCAGCTTTTGTCGCATACTTGATCACATATGGACCTAACCAATGCATCTTAAACTTCTCTAGGTGTTGCATGAACTTGTTGTCATATAGCAACATTAAGTCTCCAACTTGAAACTTTTTGTGTTTAATATGCCTATCATGCCATGCTTTTTCTCTTTCTTTCTCGACTTGTTGATGGAATCTTGTGAAAAATTGGTATTCCTCAAGCTGTAACAACTATGAAAATATCCCCTCTACTATGCTAGAGCCCGAAAGATCAATAATCACTGCAACGCACAAGCTTGGCACAATAAATTCCATTGGCATTACTGCTTCTTTCCCATACACCAACCTAAAAGGTGTCTGTGGATTGTCAACTTTTCACTTGTAGTCCTATATTCCCATAATAATACATGGATCCTCAAGTCCTAATCATCCCTTCCTCCATTGTAGATCTTTTTCAGAGAATTCTCTAAAATTTTATTGAGGGATTCTACTTTCCCATTTTCTTGAGGGTGATACAACGTGCTCCTCTCATGGTGGATCTGAAAGTCCTCATTCAATACTGCAATCATATTATTAAGGAAGTGCATCCCTTGATAACTTAGTAAAATCTATGGGTATCCAAATATTGTAACGACATTCTCAAACAAAAATCACACAACATTCTTCGCGCTATAGTCTGTGACTAGTGTTGCTTCTTCCCATCTAGTCAAATACTCTGTTGCAGTGATTATATACCTAGCTCCTAATTTCCTCGATAGTGGATTGATCGGGCCAACGAAGTCTATTTCCCATTTATCAAAATCTTGTAGTGTAACATGTGGATGCAAGGGCATCTCATCCCTTCTAGATGGCTTTCCAACCCTTTGAAAAAAATCACATGCCTGGAAATATTCTTTAGCATCCTTGTGAAGTGTGGGCCACCAGAGCCCTGCACACAAAATATTCTTCATTGTAGATTTACCTGCATAGTGTCCTCCTGTAATACCTTCATGTGATTTTGATAGTATCATTGGCCTTTCATGCTCTAACACACATCATCTTAATATCCCATCTGTACCTAACTCATATAAGTTTCATGTGATTAGTTGATAGTCCATTGCTTTAACCACTAACTATTTCTTTTGTGCAACTGTCATGTTTGATGGAGCCATTCATGTACTTAAGAATTGCACAATGTTTGTGAATTACTCATCCACCATTTGAATCACAAATAAATGTACATCGAGTAAACTATCATCTAGATTCCCTGCATCTTTTCTTGATAGAATGCACGATAAGTGATCTAGACTTGCATTCAATTTTCCTAGCTTAACAATAACTTCAAAGTCATACTCTTGAAACAAAATTAACCATATGAAAATTCTCCCCCCCAACACCAGCTTTCCCACTAGGTATTTTAGTGCAAAATGGTATGTATACATATTGAAATGAGAACCCAATAAATAGTGTCTAAACTTCTACATCGCACACATCATTTCCAACCCCTCTCGTTTTGTTGTGGTGTTGTTCTTTTCTGTTGTTGAGAACTTCCTCCTTGCAAATGAAATTGGGTGGTCTAACTCTCCTTCTCTTGGATGAGATAATATTGTGCCTAAATAAATGGACGACGCATCCACATGAACATGAAATTCCTTCTTCCAATCTAGGAATATCAAAATTGGCACAATCACTAACTTCTTCTTCAATGTGTCCAAACCTTTCTGGAAGTCCTTATTTCATTGTATTTTTTCTTCTTTCTTCAAAAATTTCTCCATGGGTGTTGTAACTTGATGCATATCATGTAATGAACTTCCTATAGTATCCTAAATGGACCACTATTTCTCTCAATTGTTGTACTGATGTAGGTGGTGGTAAATACAAAATCACTATAATCTTGGAAGGATCCACCAGTAAGCCTTGCTTACCAGGGATGATTTTAAGGATGGAAATTTATTTTAAAATGTAGAAACCTTGGTGAATCTTACTAATCCTTCATATGTAAACTATAAATGTTGGGTGAAATTTTTGTAAAAATATTCAAATTTCTAAATATTTTATATAGTTTTAACAAAATTTTGGTGATTTTTAAGGTAAAATAATTTTATCCTATAGAATTTGAGCGAATCATTTTTAAAATAGCGAATCTCATTTTTGGAAAAACCATGGAAAAATAGCCCATGAGCGAAATTTAGCCCCTAAAATCATCCCTGTTGCTTACATACCACATGAACCAATAAAATTCCAAAAGGCACATAAAAAATACAATTTTTCAAATTCAATGAAATATGACATTGTCTACACCTATACAACATTAATCTCTAGAACTTAATCTATAAAAGGTGTCAGAAATGGATCGTGCAGACATGCATCATTTCACTTTCTTAGGTCTACACAAATTTTGATTCCTCTTGTTTCTTATCTTCTACAACCATTGGAATTATCCATTCAGTTTCTACTATTGGTTCAATGATTCTTGCTTCTAACAATAGATTTATATTTGCCTTTACCTTCTCTTTATACTTCAGGTTCAGTCTGTAGGGTATCTTTCTTATTGTCTTAGCATCTGGTTTCAAAGGGATATTCATTTCTCCTAACTCATCATCTATCCCTTTCATTTCTGAAAACGTGGTTGGGAATAGATCATGATACTCGTGGAGTAAGTGTGAAATCTTTTCCACAGTTTCATCATTCTAGTAGTCCCCTATCTGCGCAAACTTTGGATTCTATTTTGTCTCAATATTCACCTTACGCCTCCTTAATGGTTGTGCATACGTAGCAGATCCAAGCTCTAGACCTTCTACTACACGTTCTCCCTCGGTTTCAGGTATTTTTATATTTATTGGATCTTCCTCATCCTGATCTTCCTAAGCAACATTATAACATTCCAGTATTTCATGAACTGTCACAAAATCTCTATGCAAACTACACATAGGTACTACATCCATTGGCCTTTATACTGAAAAAATCTTGTTTGTAATGGCCTACAAAGTTGCATCTACCAATGGTGATTCATTTTCAAAAGTAAATTTTATCTTAAACCTTTAGGTTATCTCTTCCTAGTTTGTTGTTTCTTTGCTCATTTCTAGTTCCAGGTACCAGTTCTTGGGGATCGTATTCAATGTACGTATGAACCTATGTGTCCATTCATTTCGCGGTATCAAACTCCATATCTTTTTGATGCACAATACAATATGGAAAGTTACTTATTCCTGCATATTTTTGTGCAATATACTCAACCTCGGTACCAAATGTAGCTTGCACTTGTTGGATTACTTAGAGGGGGGTGAATCAGTAATAGAGCAATTATAATCTTTTTTAACCACAATGTATCAATGTTATTTGTCTTTATGATCAATTTACCAATATCATTCAATCATGTGCTGAATAAATAAACCATGAACAATGACTAATCACACACATACACAATACACCAGTATTTTACTTGGAAACCTAATGTGGGAGAAAACCACATAATGTTTTTTCATATGTGTATTTAATAATTACATTCATTGGAAGCACCAACTTGCTTTTTTTTCCAGCTACAACTGGAAGGAGGCTCTGGCCCCCTATTTTCAGGCTACAACTTGAGGGAAGCTCCAACTCCCCAATTATTTGACTACAAACAGAAGGAGGCTACAACCCCTATGTTCTATGGCTACAACCAGAAGGGGGAAACAACCACCTATCCTTGCCCCATCAAACCACCCTGAAATATAAGTGCCAAATGTAGAAATTGAATATGTCACTTCACAACCTGTTCTGTCAAATTTGTCACTAAGAAACTTGTCACTCTATACTCATCAACCAATCTGATCTGATCACATATACCTCAAACACTATACCACAAGTTTGTACCTCAAAACATGTGCTAGAACCTCACTATTATACAGCCTCTATATGTACCAATAACTTCAACAACATACCTCAACCAAAATCCCTCAAACATAAACCAATACTAAACTTCAGTAGATCTGCCTCAGATCAACTCTACAACAAGCCCTAAACTTCCAAGAGGGCATCTGATAGATTTACAAGGAAATTTCTCAACTAGATTCATAGATTCAACACTATAGATATGAAAACCATACCTTTTTCTTCTTGTAGCATTATGATGCTGCGGTTTCGCTGTCACGATTCTGCTGCCGCGATTTTTCTACCACACTTTTTCTGTCGCGGTTTTTCTGCCGCATTTTTTCTGCCGCACTTTTTCTACCGCGATTTTTCTGCCGTGATTTTTCTGTCACACTTTTTTTGCCACACTTTTCATACTACGGTTTTCCTTTCGTGATTTTTTTGCCACACTTTTTCTACCGCTATTTTTCTGCCGCACTTTTTTTGCAACGATTTTTCTGTCGCACTTTTTCTCTATCAATAATACCTACTCAAATAACCTTTCAAAAAATAGATATTCAATGATATTCAATAGGTGCTAATGGGAGAGCCTTTCTCTCTTATTTATACTTCCATGTAGCTTCCTCAAAGGGTTACCTTCTCACCAACTTAACCCACTTTCCTTGTCTTAGGGATAATCCACTTCTAACCACTTGTCCATTTTTAACTCACTTTGCTACAAATAATAAATTCTTCACTTCTAGTTGCAACTAAATTATTTTTAATTATTTTCTTATTGCAACAACTTAACCCATGACTAACTCCTATTTTCACCCACTTGACTAGTCAACTTCTTCTAGGAGCTTTCTAGAATTAATTTGACTTCGTTGACCTTCTATATAACTCATGAGGGTTCTCCAACTTCACCAGACCATAACTCTCTAACTGTGAGGAGTTATGTGACATTCCACATATCACCGAAAATGACATGAAATGTACTATCCATCTAGAATAGTCTTACCTGCAAATATATTAAACTTCATACCATTATACATCAATCAAATTGAAGTCCCTTAATCATACTATTGGGGCTACCATAATTTTCCACTGGACTTGCTTCAAGGGTTGAAATCAATGACAACCAACCCAATTAATCAACAATCTCCCCCTTTGGCATTGATGGCAACACTATGATGAAATACTTAATTCATATCACTCATGCTCCCCTTGTGACCATCGCTCCCCCTGGAACCATGCCTTTTTTCTCTCTCTCCAGGCATCTAACTCTCTATTCTACATCTGGTAAATCTCCCTCCACCCCCCCTTTGACATCAATGGAATAGGTAACTTCCTGTCTGGAGCGACTCCCCCTAAATGAACTATCCTTGGGGCTACTCCCCCTGACAGAACTCTTCCTAAAACTACTCCCCGAACATGAATTGTCCTCTTTATGGTGCTTCCTCGTGTAAATCTAAGACATATAATATAAGCATTAAAAGCATTCATTTTGGAGAAGAAATTACTCCGAGTCTTTGGCGAAGATACTCAAAGGCTTCCCTTGGAAGCAATTTTGTAAATATATATGCCACTTGTTCTTTTGTTCCCACATATTCAACTCCGATGTTCTTCTCTGCAACCTGTTCCCGTATAAAGTGATACTTGATTGGAATGTTTTTCCTCTTGGAGTGCAACACTGGGTTCTTTGAGATAGTGATGGCACTTGTATTATCACAATAGATTGGAATGGGCTCATCATACTCAACTTGCATATCTGTCAGATTTTGTTTTATCCATAGAACATGTGTACAACATGTTGTTGCTACAATATGCTCAGTTTCGACTATATATAATGATATTGATGATTTTTTCTTGCTTAAACAAGATACCAAACACTCACCCAAGTAGAACACTGCTCCACGGGTGCTTCATCGGTCATGAATGCAACCTACCCAATCTGCATATGTGTAGGCAATAAGTGATAAATCATTTCCTTTTGGATACCATAATCCAAACTCTTATGTACCCTTGAGATATCTGAATATCCTCTTTACTGCTAGAGCATGTGATTCCTTTGGTGCTGCTTGAAATATTTCCACTTGTCCAATTGCCTACATTACATATGGTCTAGTTGTTGTCACATAAAGTAAGTTGCCAATCATTGAATTGTGTTTCCTCTGATCTCTAGACTTTGAATCATCATCTTTACTTAACTTGCAACTGGTTTGCATAGGAGTACTGACTAGTTTGCAATATTCCATTCTGAACCTCTTTAGCATTTATCTAATATACTTGGTTTGAGAAATAAAAATTCCCTGGTTTCTTTGACATATATCAAGACCCAGAAAGAAGGATATTTCTCCAAGTAATGACATTTCAAATTCATTCTGCATATACTTTGCAAATTTCTGGCTCAACTTGTCATCATCACTTCCAAAAATAATATCAACAACATAAACTTCAATTACTAAAATACTATCTTGAGTTACCTTGATATAGAGGTTATTGTCTGCATTTTATTTCCTGAACCCTTGCTGCTATAAGTATCTGTCTAGTCTGGAATACCATGCTTTGCGGGCATGATTAAGACCATACAAGGCCTTCTTTAATCTGCAAACAAAAATTTTTTATAACTGAAATCCTTCTGGTTTCTCAATGAATACTTCTTTTTATAGTTCTCCATTCAGAAAAGTTGATTTCACGTCCATATAATACACTTTACTATTATTTGAACATGCACAAACTGGTATCAATCTGATTACTTCCATTCTGGAAACTAGGGAAAAATTTTCTTCAAAGTTGATGCCTTCAACCTAGGTGTATCCTTTACATACTAATCTAGATTTTTTCCTAGTGACATGTCCATCTTCATTCAATTTATTTCTAAAGACCCATTTTGTGTCGATCACATTCTTGTACCTTAGTCTTGGAACCAATTCCCAAGTGTCATTTTTCTCTATATGATCCAACTCTTCATCCATGGAATTTATCCATAATTCATCCTTGTTGGCTTCTTCAAAATTGTGTGGTTCAATCGAAGATAAGAGTGGTAGGTGCAGTTGTTATGGTGAACAAATTCTTCTTCTAGTCTCAACTCTTGCATCTTTGTTCCCAATAATCTGATCTGACGGATGAGTATTTTGTATTCGTTTGTTACATGTCTGGAGGTACTTGTTGTTCTTTCTCTTCTACTTCTATTTGATCTTCTTCATCTCCCCATTATATTTCTTATTCATCCTTTACTTCTTCTTCGTAAACATGTTCTATTGACTCTTTTTCTTCTTCCTTTAATCTTCATCCACCTGTCTCATCAACCATTACATTGATGCTTTCCACAACTTTGTTGAGCCATAGATTGTAACATTTGTATGCTTTCCTTGTACTTGAATAACCAAAAAGTATTTCTTTGTCTACATGAGGATCAAACTTTCCCATTATTCCATATTCTATTTTGATGTAGCATTTTCTTCCAAAGACTCTAAAGTGCTTCATAATTGTTGGTCTTCCTTTCCATAGCTCGTAAAGAGTTTTTTCACCATTTCTCCTGAGCATTGCTCTGTTTTGAATGTGAATTGTTGTATGCACTACATGTGTCCAAAACAAATCTGTCAACTTGGAATCCATTAACATTGTTCGAGCCATTTATTTTACTTTCATGTTCTTTCTTTTAATGACCCCATTATGTTGAGGTGTCCTAGCAATGGATAATTTCCTTTTTATTCCATGCTTGCTGCAGAAATCCATAAATTCCTTTGAAATAAAATATCCATTATCGGATCTCAAGCATTTGATTTTTGAATCCATTTCATTTTCAACCATTTATTTGTATACCTTGAAGTTTTCAAATGCTTCTAACTTATTCCTGAGAAAACAAACTATGGTCATTCTTGTATAATCATCAACCAATAACATAAAATATTGCTCACCTTTTAAGACCTTTGTTCCAGTTGGTCCAACTAGATCAATATGCACAATTTCCAACGGTCTTGTCATTGAGTATTCCTTTGATTTGAATCTGGTCCTTGTTTGCTTTCCTCATTAACAACATAGATGATTTTAGGGGCTAAATTTTTCTCATGGGCTAATTTTCCATGGTTTTTCCAAAAATGAGATTCGCTATTTTAAAAATGATTCGCCCAAATTCTATAGGATAAAATTATTTTACCTTAAAAATCGCCAAAATTTTATAAAAACTATATAAAATCCTTAGAAATTTGAATATTTTTGCAAAAATATCGCCAAACATTTATAGTTGGCATATGAAGGATTAGTAAGATTCGCCAAGGTTTCTACATTTTAAAATAAATTTCCATCCTTAAAATCATCCCTGATTAACAATGCTTGCATAATGTGTTGGTTGGCTTCGTGATCTAGGGAATTTCTCTGAATGCTTCCTTTTTGCTGATTTTGATGAGGTTATCGAAGTTTATGTGACCCATTCTTCTGTGTCATATCCAAACTTCATCTTCCTTCCCTAGACAACACTTTTCATTTCCAAATTCACTTAATACATATATGTTGCTTGGAGTTCTTACAACTATTGCAACCATTTTTTCTGAACCTACTTTTCTTATCTCAAATTTCTGTGAATTGAACATAATCTTGTGACCTTATTCACACATTTGACTTACACTTAGAATATTATGTTTCATATCTTCCACTAGTAGAACATTTTCTGCCTTGGTATCCTTGTTTCCATTTTTGAATATGCCTTTTCCAATGATTCTAGTTGAGTCGTTGTTTCCAAAGGAGACTGATCCATCTCTTTCCTTTCTCAATGTTAGAAACTTGTCTGCATCACCTGTCATGTGATTTGAGCAACCACTGCCAACATACCAACCACATTTCTTCTACTTATCTAGTAGAGCGAGTGTGAATTCTTCATTTCTATACTGATTATGCTTTCTTATCCATTTTCTCTTTTGAGGTTCTTGTCTGTGATTGTTGTTATTATGTTGTGATTCTCTAGGAGGGACTGACATTGTAGTGTACCTTTTCACTACCGAGGTTTCCAAACCTCTCAGTTACCATTCTATACATGGACTTTTACATAATTCGTACAGACATTATAAACTCATGCATTTAAGCAATTAAACACACTTAAATCTCAGAGTAAAATATATAAGTTGCTGCTACAATTAAACAAGCCATAGCATTCAACAGTAATTCATTCACACAGCAGAAAACATGATACATAAACAGCATGGTCATGCACAACATGATTAAAGCATAATTCAGAATACTTATCTTTTAACAGCTGTAGAAAACACCAACCAAGTGCAGGCCTTCCACGAACCTCCCAGCCTTAGGCCACACTGTTCATCAGCTCAACAGTGGGTCACACCCGAGATGGGACTGAGCTCCACCCCAGGGCAAGGAATCCAGACTCAGGCTGAGGTTACAGGGAAAACATCACAATCACCAGGAAGAAATCTCTCCCAGGAATCTCCCATGCTCACTGCCCATAGACCCTCATTCCCCACATGTCTATTCCACCCCAGGAGAGTGCACCTTCTCTGTCACCTGGACAGTCCTTCGGTTGCCAGTCTCCCTTACCTTGGGTTACAGGAATAGACCAGACCGGAAGTCTCCGGGCTCTATGGCAGCTACAAGGTTCCTTCCAGGAGTTCTCTCCTCCCTCTGCACACTCTCTCACCTGGAGGATTCGCTCACAGGCCAACAAGCCTCACGTAGTCCAATACTGCGTGGTCACCACAACCCACGGGGAACACAGACACAGGCTTCCCCAAGCCGGTTCAGCAGTCACAGGATGATCTCACGATGTTGGTTATGGAAACGCGTGACAATAATCCACGCAGGAAATAACACAGACTCCCTGGTTTCGAATGGGTAAAGAGTGAACTGGCCTTTTAGATGGACACAATCTTCTCGGCTCTCAGAACAGAGGGTGTACATGTATTTTTGCAGAGAAAACACAGGCTTTATGGCTTTTAGAGATGAACCAGGGTATTCTGGCAGATGTCATACCGGTTCCACGCTCAGAGGTTTGGGTCAGAATGGAGAAGTTGTCCCCCCCGCGGTTCAGCTCGGTGATTATATTTGCATGCACCAGGGTTGACACTTGTCACCCTGGGAACTGCATGTGTTCCACAGCGTGCATCCCCTTGCACATTCCCTCCCTTGCCAGGAACTTAGGATAAAATAATATGCACATGGCTCTTTTTTTTTTGGAAATAATATTAAGATATTATTCCAGGCCTAAGTCCCCTAGGCTTAGCCCCTAGGCTCACACTCAGCCCCTTTTCCCACCTTTCATACCCTAATCCCTTGCCCACTCTGTGGATGCTCAGTCCCCCATCACTCATTCATCGTGGTCGGTCTGCACCTGGCGGTGTTTATATTTTATTGATGTGATGCATACATACAGATACAAAATCCAGGCCCTTGGCCTTCAACCCTTAGGCTCTCTGGCCTAATCAAACACATAAGCCTACTGGCTTATACAAAACTTGGCTCACNNNCCTATAACACATATTTACAATCTCTTTCAGATCATAGTTTACATCGGGGCTCGGCCTTGGGGACACTACAATCCCCCTCCCCTTATTTTTGCACTGTCCTCAGTGCAACTTACACTACCTCTGTGTGTCCTTCAAAATTTTCAAAAAGATGCGGGTACTCTACCCGCATAACTTCTTCATGTTCCCGTGTCACGTCCTTAGGACCGTACCAGATCCACTGGACCTTTACAAGCTCTATAGTTCGAGTCCAGAGCTGCTTTCTTTTCCTGTCCAATATGCGCATAGGACGCACTTGCAGGACACCTTCTGGTTCCACCTAAATCACAGTCCAATCGATAACATGATTAGCATCAGGTACATATTTCTTAAGTAGTGAAACATGAAACACATTATGTACA
>JZKD02S0967805.1:1487159-1510653 GCA_000966675.3 Picea glauca
CCATACTCGGCATTGATTAACTGGAGTTTTGGCCTCTGTTGTATTCTGAACACGCACTGTGCAATCCAATTCAAAATTGTCAGGCCATTAAACTTCATGAATAATCCACAACATTATAACTAATACGAACAAGAACGAAAGACATTTCAACTTCACAAATTTTTCCAAGCTCTGTCTGGCTCTGCAATTTCTAGGGTTTCAGAACTTCAGAATCTCGATGCACGAAGAACTTTGAAATTCTCCTATTTCCCTATTGAGAAATTCTCCTCCCACAGGAAACTCTTCGAGGTCTCCCTTCCTTCTATCGGGGTTACCTCTATCGAGGTTTTGAAACCGACAGTGTTCTGGTGGGTTGAATCCCCGATTTCCGATTTCCGATGCGCTACCTTTACACGTTATCCCTTGCTATGGGCTCTACACCATGTGACCACTGACTCATGACCCCGGCCTTTTCCTTATCGGGGTTCAGAGTTTCGCGAATCGAAATGTGCCAAAAATCTTGACAACGGAATCCCCGATTTCCCGATTTTCGATGGACTCCGTCCATGCTAGCCCTCCGGGCTATACCCTCACCATACGACCACTGCCCATGACCGTGATCAATCCTCCTATCGGGGTTTCAGGATTTGTGATGTTGCGAAGCACATGCATTCACAACCCCCGATCCTCCAATTCCCGATGTGATTTTACACTGGCTAGCTCTCCTGGCTCAACCTCTAGTCCACATGACCATACTATATGACCTCCACCTTACCCCGTCGGGGTTTCGGCGGTTTCAATGTCAAAGCACATATGCTCACGGGATCCCCGATATCCCGATTCCCAATATGCCAACGCGCCTTTTTCTTTAACCCTTCACGGTTAAGCCCAGGTCCATGTGACCTCTCCTTTGTGACCGTACTCAAAGCTCTCATCGGGGTTTTGGGGTTTGGAGTTTCAAAGTGTATGAATTACTTGTCACCGGGGTTCCCGATTTCCCGATGAACTTCAAACACCGATGGACTTACTCCTTGTTGGGACTTTCCCCGATGGCAGATCTCTGCCACATGTCCCCTAATATGAATGGTCCAGATCTTGTCGCGAAATCACGGATCACGATTCCGTGTGACAAGATTTCTATGTGCTCGAGAACTCCGATTCTCCGATTTCCAACTCTCTCCAGGATTCTGACACGTGTCCTCCTTGAGATCCTACGGCTATGATTTCTTCAGTGTTTCGAGACTCACAAGGTCTCGGTTCTCTTGACTTCTAAACCCCCGATTAATCCAATATCCCGACGCCTCTCTGGGACTTCTCCTCGACCCATGAGGACTTAAACCCTGTGCAACTTCTGTCAACTCGGATGGTTGACGGGTAATCCCACAGTGATCTTACGACTCACGATCCTCCCGAGTTTAAACTCCTATGCAGTGTCCAAAGGCTTTAAACCTTGTGCACATTCTCCATATCTGACGGTTACAAGGGTTCGCCTTCCCTCTCGAACATATCCTATGGTTCTAACACCATTGGTGTAGAGACTTATCTTCTCATGACCATAGACCACCTCGGCTGCAGTTTCACTACACCGCTAAACCTCCTGAGCTTGTAAGCGCGGTCAAGCAACTACTTGACATACTGGAACAAACCAACGTCCAAAATTGGTCCTCCAAACAAAATTTCCCCTCGCATTCTCAGTCCAAAGATTGCTCCACTGGCCCATCTAGGCTCAGTGTCGAAACCTTCGCTCTGATACCAATTTGTAGTGTACCTTTTCACTACCGAGGTTTCCAAACCTCTCAGTTACCATTCTATACATGGACTTTTACATAATTCGTACAGACATTATAAACTCATGCATTTAAGCAATTAAACACACTTAAATCTCAGAGTAAAATATATAAGTTGCTGCTACAATTAAACAAGCCATAGCATTCAACAGTAATTCATTCACACAGTGGAAAACATGATACATAAACAACATGGTCATGCACAACATGATTAAAGCATAATTCAGAATACTTATATTTTAACAGCTGTAGAAAACACCAACCAAGTGCAGGCCTTCCATGAACCTCCCAACCTTAGACCACACTGTTCATTATCTCAACAGTGGGTCACCCCTGAGCTGGGACTGAGCTCCACCCCAGGGAAAGGAATCCAGACTCAGGCTGAGGTTATAGGGAAAACATCACAATCACCCGAAAGAAAGCTCTCCCAGGAATCTCCCACGCTCACTGCCCATAGACCCTCATTCCCCACATGCCTATTCCACCCCAGGAGAGTGCACCTTCTCTGTCATCTGGATAGTCCTTCAACTGCCAGTCTCCCTTACCTTGGGTTACAGGAACAGACCGAACCAGAAGTCTCCAGGCTCTATGGAAGCTACAGGGTTCCTTCCAGGAGTTCTCTCCTCCCTCTGCGCACTCTCTCACCTGGAGGAGTCACTCATATGCCAACAAGCCTCACGCAGTCCAATACTGCGTGGTCACCACAACCCATGGGGAACACAGACACAGGCTTCCCCAAGCTGGTTCAACAGTCACAGGATGATCTCACGATGTTGGTTCTGGAAACGTGTGACAATAATCCACGCAGGAAATTACCCAGACTCCCTGGTTTTGAACGGGTAAAGAGTGAACTGGCCTTTCAGACATACACAATCTTCTTGGCTCTCAGAACAGAGGGCGTACATGTATTTTTGTAGAGAAAACACAGGCTTTACGGCTTTCAGAGATGAACCAGGGTATTCTGGCAGATGTCGTATCGGTTCCACGCTCAGAGGTTCAGGTCAGAATGGAGAAACTGTCCCCCCCACGGTTCAACTCGGCGATTATATTTGCATGCACTAAGGTTGACATTTGTCACCCTGGGAACTGCATGTGTTCCACAGCATGCATCCCCTTGCACGTTCCCTCCCTTTCCAGGAACTTAGTATAAAATAATATGCACATGGCTCTTTTTTTTTTGGAAATAATATTAAAATATTTTTCCAGGCCTAAGCCCCCTAGGCTCACACTCAACCCCTTTTCCCACCTTTCAGCCCCTAATCCCTTGCCCACTCTGTGGATGCTCAGTCCCCCATCACTCATTCATCGTGGTCGGTCTGCACCTGGCGGTGTTTATATTTTATTGATGTGCTGCATACATATAGATACAAAATCCAAGCCCATGGCCTTCACCCCTTAGGCTCTCTGGCCTAATCAAACACATAAGCCTACTGGCTTATACAAAACTTGGCTCACCAACCTATAACACATATTTACAATCTCTTTCAGATCATAGTTTACATCGGGGCTCGGCCTTGGGGACACTACAGACATTCTACAATCTTTGGTCATGTGTCCAAAGTTGTTGCACTTGTAGCATTCCACTTTAGTTCTCAATGATTCAAACCTATTGTATCTTCTTCTCTGTGTTTCACTAGACATTCTTGGATAACCATTTTGTGTATGACTTTCAAAGTTGTTTATGTTCCTACTATTAGCTCTGCAATTTATATCTTTATGTCCAAAATTATTGCATTCATAAAATAAACCAAAAAAGATAGTTTGATACCTGGTAGTTGAATATATTCTAAAAGGAGTTACTCTTCTGAATCCTTCTTCTTCCTAAGGCCTGTTTATTTCTGACTGACATTTATTCTGAAATATGAATCTTCTAGGTGGAGGAGTGTCCTTGTGATATTACTTGTAGAACTTCCTATCCCCTCTAACTGTTTATGCATAGATTTTTGGATATGTTTCTTGATTTTTCATTTTGGAGCTTGATCCCTTTTCTATATGATTATATCCAAGTTTAGAATTGTCATGATTAGGCCTTTGACTGTTGATAATTTCATCCAAAACTTTTGAGTTGTTCTGCATATTTTTCTTTTGAAGATCCTTTCTCAATGTGACAATCTATGCTTCCAAATCTCCAATGATCATGTCTCTTTCTTCTAACTGTTCTTTGAGTGCTTCTTCAATTATTTTATCTTATTCTATTTGAACCTTCAATTATGTGATCGTCTGCTCTAGTTCTTGAGTGTCTTCTTTCTTGTCTGGTTATGCTTGGAGCTTCTTGTTTTTCTTCTTTTCTATTTTTATAACTTCTATAGCACTCAACAGTTCTTCTTAATAGACAACTTTTGCCTCTTCATATTCTTCTTCGGTGTTTTTTTAATCAGAATCTTCTATTTCCATGAATAAAACTCTTTCTGTCTCACTTTCACTGACTTCATCTTCATCTAATGAGGAGTTGTCTTCTTTGGTGCATAAGCTTTTCTTGGAGACTTTCTTTTTGGTTCTTTTTCCTTTATATGTTTTTTCTTTATTTGAATCATATTCATCATTTATTTTATTTTTCTTATGAGGACATTTTTTTATCAAAATGACCAATACCATCACAATTAAAAAAAATCAATGGAAGATTACCTTTATATCTTTTGTTGGTTCCCTTTTTCAGTTTTCTGACGAAGTTGGCTACTTCTTCGTCGTCCTCTGATATGTCACTATTGTTGTTATCTTATTTTTTTTTTTTCTTGCCCTTTTGATTTGACTTCTTGGATGATTTGAATGATGCTTCTTTTGTACCTGGATTCTCTTGTTCGGTTCTCATTTCGTAAGCTGTGAAAATTTCGTGTAGTTCATCCATTCTTATTGAGTCTAGATCTTCTCTTTCTTCTAGTGTTGATATATTAGGAACAAATATCATTAGAATATATCTTAGCACCTTTTGAACAATTATATATTCATCAACTTTTTCTCCCAATCCTATGATTGCATTCAATGTTTCATCAACTCGTAAAAAGTAAGCTACAATATTCTCATGTTCCTTCATCTTTAGTTGTTCAATTTGACTTTTGTAAGTTTGAAGCTTTGTTTCCTTGACTTTTTCATATCCTTCATAGATATTCTGAAGTTTTTCCCAAATTTCTTTAGCGGATTTGCAATGCATGACTTTTTCAGATACCAAATCACAAAGACCATTCAAAAGTGCATTTTTTGCCTTTGAATTATTTACACTGAGTTTCTTTCTATTTTCATTTGTTGGTTGAACTGCTAATTCTTTATATCCATCTACAACTGATTGCCAAACCTCAAATCCTTGTGCTTTCACATATGTTTTCATCCTTCTACTCTAGAATCAATAGTTATGTCCATCAAATTGTGACATTCCATTTTTATACATACGGTTTCTCTCCATGATCTACCTTTCAGTGGTTAAACTGATTTCTGAAGGAACATGGCTCTGATAATAATTGTTGGATTACTGAGAGGGGGGTGAATTAGTAATAGATAAATTATAATCCTTTTTAACCATAGTGTATACATGTTATTTGTCTTTATGATCAATTTACCAATATCATTCAATCATGTGCAGAATAAATACACCATGTATGATGAGTAATCACACACATACACAGTACACCCGTATTTTACGTGGAAACCAAATGAAAGAGAAAACCACATAATGTTTTTTCTTATGTGTCTTTAATAATTATATTCATTGGAAGCACCAACTTCCTTTGTTTTCCAGTTGCAATTGGAAGGAGGCTCCAACCCCCTATTTGCAGGCTACAACTTGAGGGAAGATCCTACTCCCCAATTCTTTGGCTATAACCAGAAGGAGGATACAACCCCCTATGTTCTCTAGATACAACCAGAAGGTGGACACAACCACCTATCCTTTCCATGTCCAACCACCCTGAAATATAAGTGCCAAATGTAGAAATTGAATATGTCACTGTCACAACCTATTCTATCAAATTTTTCACTGAGAAAACTATCACTCTATACTCATCAACCAATTTGATTTGATCACATATACCTCAAACACTATACCACAAGTATGTACCTCAAACCATGTGTTAGAACCTCACTGTTATACAACCTTTATTTGTACCAATAACTTCAACAACATACCTCAACCAAAAGCCCTCAAACATAAACCAATACTAAACTTCAGTAGATATGCCTCATATCAAATCTACAACAAGCCCTAAACTTTCAAGAGGGAATCCAACATATTTATAAGGAAAAATCTCAATCAGATTCACGGATTCAACACTACACATATGAAAACCATACCTTTTTCTTCTTGTAGCATTCTATTGTCACGGTTTCGTTATCGCGAATCTGCTGCTGCGATTTTTCTGCCACACTTTTTCTGTCGCGTTTTTTTTGCCACGGTTTTTCTACCACACTTTTTCTACCACACTTTTCTTGCCATGATTTTCCTGCCGCGATTTTTCTTTTCACACTTTTTCTGCCGCACTTTTCCTGCTGCGATTTTTCTGCCACACTTTTTCTGCAGCGACTTTTCTGTCGCACTTTTTCTACCACACTTTTTCTCTATCAATAATACCTACCCAAATAACCTTTCACAAAATAGATATTCAATGATATTCAATAGGTGATAATGGGAGAGACTTTCTCTCTTATTTATACTTCCATGTAGCTTCCTCAAGGGGTTACTTGTTAACCAACTTAACCCACTTTCTTTGTTTTAGGGATAACCCACTTCTAACCACTTGTCCACTTCTAAATCACTTTGCTATAAATAGTAAATTCTCCACTTCTAGTTGCAACTAAATTGTTTCTAATTATTTTCTTATTGCAACAACTTAGCCCATGACTAACTCCTAGTTTCACCCACTTTACTAGACAACTTATTCTAGGAGCTTCTAGAATTAATTTGACTTCTTTGACCTTCCAGATAACTCATGAGGGTTCTCCAACTTCACCAGGCCATAAATCTCTAACCGTGAGGAGTTATGTGATGTTCTGCATATCACCAGAAATGGCATGACATGTACTATCCATCTAAAATAGTCTTACCTACAAATATATTAAAATTCATACCATTATACATAAATGAAACTAAAGTCCCTTAATCATATTTTTGGGGATACCAGAATTTTCTACCGGACTTGCTTTAAGGGTTGACATCAATGAAAAGCAACACAATTAATCAAAAACATTAATCTTCTACATTGTTTCCAATCTTCTATTCCTTCTTTGTGTGAATCCCAACATCTGGTTGCAGTGGCAATCTAATGCCAACAATCTTTGTTATTCAGGTATATGAAACTTAAACACCTTTAAAAAGATCCTATGTTAGTAAAACCATTATACTTGGGTGGGTCATATAAATTTGTTCCAATCTGGTGCAACGATCAAGTAACATGGCCACATCATTTGGTTGATACTTCATGCATCCTTTACTGCCAGTGTTCCAAACCTTCCTCTGAATCTGACGCACATGAGCTAATGCTTCTCCAACTTAGGGCACCATCTATAGTCAGAATAACGTAGTCATCCATTCATGTAGTCTTATTATACAATTTATCAATTTCATTCCTTTTAACTAGTTATATATACCTCTTTCCTTTTGTCAGATCCAACGGTGCGGTAAACCTTCAAGTGCCCTACTTCAAATATCATTTCCCTTTTCTTCATATTAATAATTTTTTGATTGTCAAAGTCACATTCAATTCCCATTAGTGATGGATATGGCTGACTATCATCCACGATATCGATGACTTCTAAATATGTTATACTGTGCACCACATTTATATTCATAGGTATTCCTAAAAATTGACCAATTGGTACTATCTTTTGTTGGTCAATCTTAACTATATGGGAGACCAAATTAACTTCGACTTCCCCATCAATTCCCATGTTTTCTTTGGTAAAACATTTACATCATAACCCAAGTCTAAAATGACATTGTCCATGTCATATTCCCCAATCTGCACATTTAATCTGAAGTCTCTGCTTGTCCTCTTTTTGTGTAGTACCTGATTCGCTACTTTCTTCGTGATAGGAAATTCCCTTTATTATGCATAATGATCAATCATTTCACGCAATGCATTCAACACAGTTTCATCTTTCATCAATTCTAAACAAATTTTTAGAAATTATTTCAAGGCACTTACCTATTGGAGTGACATTTTTAGGATAGTATGATCATAGACCGAAGGCATGTCAACCACAGGAGGGACAAATGATGTCAATCCTATCCACTCCAATCCTATTATCTCCTTCATTGTTTTCTGATATGTCTCTTTTTCTTGTTGTGGTTCAAATTTCGACATAGGTCCTGTTGATTTCCTCACCCATTGCTCAATCTGTGTCCCTTTATTCATCGCATCAGCCCCTATCATAGCTCCTCCGCCTATGACAACTATTATTCTGGGTCCTTCGTCATGCTTCTCTGCTGATATATTTTTTACATTTTGATTCAGGTTCTGGTTCCCTCTTTCCTAATATTTTGCAAGTAATTATGGATAGTATTTTGTTGCATGATCTAGTGCTCTATAATATGCACAGGTTGTATAAGGATTCAGGAAGTCACAAGCTAAGTGTCCCAGTTGATTATAATTGTAGAAAATTATTGGTCCTCTACATCCTCTGCCAAATCCCTCTCAACCTCAACCTTTTCCAAATCCTCCTTGGCAATCCTCCTCGGCCTCTTGGAATAAATCCTCTCTGATTGTTATACGATGGAACACCTCCTTCTATTGCAGTATTTTCCTCCTGAATTCTATATGTATATGAGGTGTTCTCTCTCATCAGGTCAAATGCAAGACATTCCTTCTCTTTGTTCCCTACTGATCACTTGCAAAAGTTACAAAATAAATTACAACATGTACTTTGGTATTTATATAGCAATGGACAATTATGCGGATGATGTCCCCATTTCTTTCATATTTCACAATACACTCCTCATGGTAATGGGTCTGGTTCTCCAATTTCCAAATATTGCACAAAGGTTGGACATCCATCCTTATGGTGGCCTTCATTCCTACACATAATTGTTAGGGAATGTAGGGCCCTTCCACACTAATCCTATCAGAAGAGAAGAAGAATTTAATCAAGAACATAAATGAAATAAGAAATCACACAGTACACCGAGATTTTACCATGGAACCCTTAACCAGGAGAAACCGACATTCCTTTGAGCATCTACTCTCTTTTTGTCTTTTTCAATCAAAATAAAATATTACATGCCTAACCTTGGTCCACACCTACGACATAATCGACATCATACCCTCTTGCATGTGCAAGAACAACCCTGTAGCCAAATCAAATTACATATGCATGACCAACAACCTATACCTACACATGCATTAACCTGCATAAGTGTATTACATGATTCATTCATTAGCCTTTACGACCTTACAGAATGTCTCTTTATAGGATTTAAAATAGGGAAAAACCTAAATATTGGTGCCAAAAAACAATTACAGATCCATGCATATCATTGTCTACAAATCCCACAAATATTTGGATTTTGTTACAGTCAACTTCCAAGTCGGTTTAACAGTCAACTACCGGTCGGCCTTCATTCGGTCTCTAGTCGGTTGTCTCACACCCGCACTTCGGCCTCTTGTTGGTTGACTTGTCGTCAATATCTTCGAACTTGTAGTGTCCTTGCTAACAGAACCCAAAACTTATTACATTTAAGCATAAATTTATATCTAATATTTTTTTTTTACGGTTTTATATTCAACAACTAACAAACTAACAGTTCACGATTCAGCAAATTATAATTGAGCAACCCGATATACAATTCATATATATGTAATTAAACATACACAGCTTAGTAAAATAGTGAACCATCATATCGATAATGACATAAATACCTCTCAATGATGTTGTTTCCCCAACTCTTTCTATCCTCGCTGATCTGCCCAAACTCTGCCTAAAACTAAATCTTTCCCCGCTGCCAACTAGGAACAGAGCCTATCTGGCTCCCTAGCTCCAATATTCCATGAGAATTCCTGGCCCCCGAGCCCAAAACTCCCAGCAACCGATGCTCCCTTGTAACAGTCCAACAAATTCCTCCAGCCTAAAACCAGAAAATGCAGTTTTCCAATACAATCTTCCCCCTCTCTCGAAAATTCTTCCTGCCCCCCCAAAATCCAAAATCCCCCCTCTCGAATGTCTTTTCCCCCTCATATCCCCCCATCCATTCACCTCCTCTCCCTTCAATTCCAACCACCTTATCCCTCCATTCAATTCCAACCACCTTATCCCTCCATTCAATGCCAACCATCCCTCAATAGGTTAAGTTTTCTATTAAATAAATTAAAATTTATCAAACTTTAATTTGTTACCCAAACATTAAATGAGTTAATTAATTAATTAATTAATATACATTAAACAATAATTAATTAATTAATATTATTAATAAATAATCATTATTTAACTAATATACATTAGGACAGTTAATTATTTAATTAATTAAACTTAATTAACCTTAAGCAATTATTTAACTAGGGTTCTTACAGACTTCGACTTTTCTTCGTCGACTTCCTCGACCTTCAATCATCAATCGATCTACCTCGACTCGACTTTCACTGCAAAGAATATAACAATCCAACATTCTCCCACTTGTTGTTTTCTTTGTTGAAATAGGAGATTCCTAAACTTTCGTTCATAGATCTAGGGAAGCAATGGCCATTGCCTCTCTACACCAAGAGAACTTCACAACACTCACAATCTTGATCAACAAGTCTGCTATGTTTTCCAATGTGTCTACTTTCTCTAGTAACACCTTGTTACTTTCCACCATATCTCTTACAAAATGGTATTATACATCAATGTACTTAGTATTTGAATGATAAGCAGGGTTCTTTGCCAGGAATTTTTCACTTTGACTGTTGCAACTTACCTTCATAGCTTTCTCCTCAAACCTGATTATTGAACACAACCTTTGAAGCCATATCGCTTCCTTGCTTCCATCGGTGGCTGTCATGTATTCAACTTTTGTTGTTGAAAAGGCTACGACTGCCTCTTGCTTACTCATCTATCTTATTGATCCACTGAACAACTTGAAGACATATCCACTAGTCAACATATGTCAATTCATATCTCCATCCTAGTAAGCATTGAAAAATCCATGTACATCTACTTTACCACTATCACCTCTAGTCTTTCCTTGGTATCATATAGCATAGTCCTTCATGCCACACAAATACATGAATACTCTCTTGAAAATTGTCCAGTTATCCTTTCCGGGTGTCGACATGTACCTAATCAACACTCCCACTACATGGGAAATTTATGGTCAAGTGTAGAGCACACATACATTAGACTAACAACAACACTTTCATAGGGAACAAGAGCCATGTCCTTTATTTATTCATGTACCTTTGGACATTGTTCAACATTAGGCCTTACTCCGACTAGAATTGGCACCTTCAACATTTTGTAATCCTGCATGTTGAATATTTTTAGAACTACTTCAATATAATTCATCTTGTTCAACCAGATCTTTCTAGCAGCTCAATCTCTCTTAATCCCCATTCCCAGAATGATGTTAGCTGCTCCGATCCTTCATGTCAAAATTGAAGGATAGTTTCTTCTTCACCTCCTTTATTGAATCCATGTTGTTTCCAATCAGAAACATGTCATTAACATACAAAGCTACATATATCAAAACATCCACCCTCTTCCTTGGAATATATCTAGTGATCAAATTTGCTTCTCACAAATCCCAAACTAAGGATGTAAGTGTAAAACTTCAGGTACCACATCCTTGGTGATTTCTTTAGACCATAAAGGGATATTTTGAATTTTCACACCAACTCTTACTTTACCTTTAGTAAAAATCCTCCAGGATGTTTCATGTAGATTGATTCTTCCAAGTCCCCATGTAGGAACGTTGTCTTCACATCCATATTTACTATATCTAGATCGAATGTTGCAGCCAAATACATTAGTACTCTAATGGAAGTTGGTTTTGCAATAGGGGAAAAACATCACCGAAGTCGACTCCCTCGACTTGGGAATAACCTTTCCCTACTAGTCGATCTTTGAAATTCTCTACTTGTCCTGCAACATTATTCTTCTTCTTGAACACCCACTTTCTACCAACGGGCTTCCTTCCACTAGGTAACCTGACCAAATCCCATGTCTAATTCTTGTACAAGGATTCCATCTCCTTGAACATGGCTTCCCTCTAGATTTTACCCTCTATTGAGTCGACTACCTCACTAACTGACTTAGGCTCATTGTCGATGGAAGTTATCACGAATGTGGAATGGAAGTCAGGAGGACTATACCTCTCAACTAGTTTCATTACTCTTTCTAACCTCCTTATAACCATAGTTAGTTGTTCCATCTCTTCCTTAGATTCATCTGACTCATCTGAATCATATTCTTTGTTCCTCAGTTCAAACTGCACCGTCTCAGGATTACTCTTGGTATGAACAACTTCATTAGGCTCGAATTTACCTCTGACTTCTCTGAAGACCACATCTCAACTATGCACTATTCACCTTGATGCAGGATCTCAGATCTTATACCCTTTCATCCCTTTTTTATATCCAATGAAAATACATTTGACTGCCTTCTTGTCTAACTTGCTTCTCTTTTCCTTGGGAGCATGCACAAATTCATCACAACCAAATACTTTTATATGTGCATTGATGGCTTCTTACCATACCATACCTCATTTGCATTCATTTCGACTAGTGCTGGCGAATGAGGCATATTTACCAGATATCTTGCAGTTTTAACTGCCTCTACCCGGAATTCTTGTGTGAGCCCAGCACCACTGAGCATGCTCCTTGCCTCTCAACTAGTTTATTTACTCTTTCTGACCTCCTTATAACCGAAGTCAGTCATTCCATATCTTCTTTAGATTCATCCAACTCATCTGAATCATATTCTTTGTTCCTTAGTTCAAACTGCATCGTCTCGGGATTATTATTGGTATGAACAACTTCATTAGGCTCGAATTTACCTCTGACTTCTCTGAAGACCACATCTCAACTATACACTATTCACCTTGATGCAGGATATTAGAGCTTATACGCTTTCATCCCTTTTTTATATCCGATGAAAATACATTTGACTGCCTTCTTGTCCAACTTTCTCCTCTTTTCCTTGGGAACATGCACAAATGCGTCACAACCAAATACTTTTATATGTGCCACCGATGGCTTCTTACCATACCATACCTCATTTGGATTCATTTCGACTAGTGCCGATGAATGAGACATATTTACCAGATATCTTGCAGTTTTGACTACCTCTACCCAGAATTCTTGTGCAAGCCCAACACCAATGAGCATGCTCCTTGCCTTATCCATCAACGTTATGTTCATTATCTCAGCAACTCCATTTTTCTATGGGGTATATGGTGTGGTATTTTGGCGTGCTATGCCACACTACTTATAGAACTAATTAATTTCCTTTCCATATAATTCACCACCATTTTCAGTCTTCAACACTTTATTCCTTTTCTCTGTATGGTTTTCCACAAGAGATTTAAACTCCTTAAATATCTCAAAAAGCTTTGATTTCTTCCTCAGAAAATATAGCCATGTCTTCTTGGAAAAATATTCTATGAGGGAGACATAATACAGGGATCCATAAAGTGAAGGAACTGTAACCGGGCCAAGCACATCACTATGCACCATCTCTAGAATCCCATTTTCCCTTGTCGCTTCAGATGGAAACCTCACCTGACTTTGTTTACTGTATATGCAATGTTAAAAAAAGTTGACTTCTAAACTACATTCAGGAAAACCTTCGACCATACCTTTTCTTTTCATAGCTCAACATCCTTTTTCTCCAATGTGTCCCATTCTCTTGTACCATAACCTGGTTGGGATGATCTCATCATGTCTTGTCGAGTCAGTTTGAATCGACTTGGCTCTATTTGAGTTGAGTTGTGTTGACATCGATTCGAGTCGAGTCACAATCGAGTCGATTTCAATAGAAACAATGCTGATGCATCCATTCGAGCCGAAATTCCATAACAAATTGTATAGGGTACCAATATGAACTCCTCTCATTAAGACCATCTCACCTCTAACCATCTTACACAAATCCTTCTAAAATAGAGTATGCATGCCTACATCACTCATCTTGCTGACAAATATTAGGTTTCTTACCAAACCCGTAATGTGTAGCATACTTGGAAGGGTTATTTTCCTCCCGTCCTACAATGTTAGTCAAACTCTTCCCTGTTCGACAATTCTAGTTGTCGATTCGTCCCCCAAGAAGACATCACCCCCATCATATTTTTCATATTCACATAATCATTATATATGTTGTGTCATATGATAGGATTGTTCTGAGTCAATCAACCAAACATCTTGATTTGAATGTGTACTGGTCGATTCCAGATACACATCACCTCCCTTGTCCAAGGTTGATGCTAGATACACATCACCTCCCTTGTCCAAGGTCGACACTAGATACACATCACCTCCCTTGTCCAAGGTCATCTTTCTCTCAATCGACTACTTCTCATCGAATCCAACACTAACTTTTGTTTCCTTCGACACACAATATGTTTTGTAATTCCTAGCTTTACTGCATTTCCATCATCTTCGTGTCGACTGAACCAGGGATTTATATCTACCCTTCGACTTGAAATTTCCACAGGAGAATATGACTTTATCTTTGTCTACCAGTCGACCTCTCACTACCAGAGCATATTTGGTCGATCCTTCCATGTTATTCCTTCTCATTTATTCCAAAAGTAGGGAAGAAACCACATCCTCTAGCACTGGTGTGGTTGTATTAATCCCAATAGCCACAACTAAGCTATCCCAAGAGTTTGAAAAATAACATAATAGGTTGATACATTTCTCCTCATCGGTGATCTTAATATCCATAGATGATAACTATCTTAACACGGTGTTAAACGCATTTAAATGCTCAATCACTAAACTTCCATCACTCATCCTCAAAAGATACAATTTTCTTCTGAGAAAAAACTTATTTACCAGATATTTTTACTGGTATAAGCTTCCTATCTTGTCCCACAGTTTCTTAGACAAATCTTCACTTGAGACATTCAACAACATTGAATCTGAAAGACAAAGTCGAAACACACTTCTTTCTCTTCATTTCATTTTCTCCCATTCTTCCATCGACATGTCTATTGGTTGGGTACCTGGATAGACCATTGTCCATTGGTCTTGATCCATAAGAAGATATACCATTTTAAGCTTCCAAAACTCAAAATTGTAGCCATTGAATTTTTCTATCTCTATTCTAGAACTACTCGCCATTCTTTACCATGATATTTAACATAATTTATGACTTAATAATCTTACTGTCCCTAAAGTTTATTTCTCAGATTCAAGATTGTAAAATCAAGATATGATATACTCCCTAAAGAATAACATCGCTCTGATCACTCACTTGTCAGGGAAAACTTAAGCTATGATACCACATGTCAGGGAATACAGGGAACTTCCACACTAATCCTAGTAGAAGAGAAGAAAAATTTAATCAAGAACATAAATGAAATAAGAAATTACACAGTACACCGAGATTTTGCCCTAGAAGCCTTAACCGGGAGAAACCAACATTCCTTTGAGCATTCTTATCTCTTGTTTTCTTATTCAATCAGAATAAAAGGTTACATGCCTAACCTTGGTCCACACCTAAGACACAATCAACATCATACCCTCTTACTTGTGCAAGAACAACCTTGTATCCAAATTAGCTTACATATGCATGAAGAAAAACCTATGCCTACACATGCATTAACCTGCATAATTATATTACACGATTCATTCATTATCCTTTACGACCTTACAACACGCCTCTTTATAGGATTTGCAGTAGGAAAAACCATAAATATTGGTGCCCAAAAATGGTTATAGATCCATGCATATAATTGGCTACAAATCCTGCAAACCTTGGTTCTGTTACAATAGAATTCCAAGTTGGGATACCAATCAACTACCAATCGACCTTCATTTAGTCTCTAGTCAGTTGTCTCACACCCACACTTCAACCTCTTGTCAATTGAATTATCGTCGATATCTTCAACTTTGACTTTTCTCGGTTGACTTCCTTGACCTTCGACTTGCTATCGATCCACCTCAACCTTCGACCGTCAATTGATCTACCTCAACTCAAATTTCACTACAAAGAATATAACAACCCAACATTGATACACCATAATTGTTCCCTCTTCTCATTTCCTTTCGTAAGCTCTGCTAATTTGATTATAGGAAACTAATTGTGTTTGGACTTGATCCATTCCCCGCCATCTTTTATAGGGGATGCTTCCAGCTTCATTGCAATCTCCAAATCTTCAGGTTGCGATGCAACCTTTTTTTGTATCAAAAGAAAATGTGTGGCAATAGTCCTGCAATAAACCATTCTCTGTGTTGTTGATCTAGAATTTGGAATGTCAATCTACCCATAAAATCCTTAAATCTTCGATCATAGTCCCAAACTAACTTAGTCTGCACTTGTTTGATTTCATTCAACTCTGTAATGTATTGTAATGTGATGCTAGAGAGCTAGTATTTTGATCTAGGTGATCAAAGAGAGGTCGGTGTGCTAAGTGCTAAGTGTTAATTTCTAAGTGCAATTGGTAACTGTAATTGCTTTGTGCATAATGTGTGAGGCTTGCAGAGCTAAGTGCAAGTGATTGTAAGAGATTGTGGAAGGCTTTGTGTTGTAACTCGGGGAAGGAGGATCTAGCAAGGTGCATAGATATCTTGTCCTCTGCGGAGTAAGATCTCAAGGCTTTGTGCATGTAGCTGATTGACTGAAGATAATAAAGAGACGAAGAGTTGGTGGATGTAGCCCTAGTGTGGGGGTGAACCATGTACATCATGTGTTGTGAATTCTTTGTGCTTTATGGTTGCTTTATTGTTTATATGATTAAATGCTTAGTGCATTGTTAGATGATGAATGAATCTAATATGGTAGCTTAGTGATGAATAATGTGAATGAATGGTAGATCTGATCTATGTTAGTATGCTTAGTGCTTGAATCTATTGGATATAGGGGAATGTTGCACTAATTTATTATTAGGGTTTAACTGCGCTGTAAAATAAGGCTGGATATTGATGAACTATGAATGCCAAGTGCTATGTTAAGGTGTTACAATCATAGATTTGTGTCCCAACTAAGGTTGTAGACACTGGAGTCCTGCAACCACCCCTGCCTCTACCTCAGGTGAGACTTCATCTGCTTCACAGGTGTTGCCGAAAGGGTCGGTAGTTAGGGTTTTGTTGGTGCATTGTTGTAGCATTGAACCCCGGGTCTGCCCCTGTGCCAACAAATGGTTTCGTTGTCGGGACCTGAAACTGTGATTGTTGGGAACTAAGGAATAATAAGATATGTGCGAAGATCTGACCTGAAACTGTGAAAGCTCTGTGCGTAGATATGTTTCCTTAGTGCACAGTACTCTACTTGGATTGTGAAGCTCTATGCTAAGAAGAAGAGTCAGATCTGAAGGAAAGAGGTAAGATCTGTAAGCTCTGAACTTTGTTTAAGGTAAGAATAGTGGATTTTGTTTTTTGTTAGATATGAAAGCTTTGTGATCTGAAAAGGTAAGAACAGTGGGAATTTTTGTTTCAAACACATGGATCTAGGTATGCTTGATAGATTTTGTCCTAGCTTGAAAAGTAGGGCACAACTAGATGAATGAAGATTTGATATAAGTAGATCTGATAAGAATAGTGAAAGATATGTTATACCTATGCATAGAAAGAATATTTGGACTAACCAATGGATGCAGGTTAGCTACTATGATCCTAGTGCGTATTATAGGAAAAGTTGGGGATCATTTAAAAGAAAAAGAGGATTAACCCTTTGTTACAGTTGCAAAAGACCGAGATATTTGGCTAAGGAATGCTTTGGTAAAAGACCTAGTTGTCTTTGTTGTAAAGCTATAGACCATGAAGTTTTAGATTGCCCTAGAATGATTGCTAAGCTTGAAAGAATGAATATGAGACAAGAAGACCATGAGAAAGGTCAAGAAACTAAGACCATGGAAGAACCCTAGAAAGAATCATAGACTGTATTGTTGCAAATAAAAGACACCCTGAATGACCAGAGAAATATAAACTTATCAGAGATCTTCAAAGAAAAATAATGCATCGAAGCAAGAATAGGAGACTTTGACATTGACTGTGTTCTAGATGAGGAAAAATAGGTAAATGTCATGATAGAAAGCACTTGGGAAACTTTAGGATAGCCTACTATGATTCCTTCATTGGAAGGAATAAGATTATTTAGAGGAAAGTTGATAAACCTACGTGGAAAGCTCACCCAAACATCTATGAGTGCTCATGGAACTTCGACAGAGGAAGATTTTGAGGTTGTTAAATATATTTAGAACAATTCCCCATTTCCTATATTACTAGGAAAACCTTGGATTGAAAGGGATCAAGCCAGAAGGAAAGAAGAAGAAGTCTTAGAGAAGAAGAAGAAAGAGTTGAAAGATTTCATGACTAGGAGGATCACACACTTGATTTAAAAGTAGGAGAATAGATCGAAGATATTTAAAACCAGAAACTTGGATGTCGAAGTTGGAAGAACACAAGAAGACTCACAGAAGACTGAAGCACCTACCCCAGATAAAGAAGAAGTATTGCCCCTGAATCCTAGGAAAGAATTTCAACGGCGTGAAGTTACTATGACAAGAGGAGATAAGAATGAAAAGAGGAATACCGAGACGAAGCTCACTGGAAAGAAGGCTAGAAAACTAAGTAAGAAGAGATCAAAGATCGAAAAGTTACAGAAGGGTCCAGAGGAAACCTCACAAAAAGAAAATTTGCAAAATTGGGACTTCGTCGAGATATCAAAACAGCGCCACATGGCACTTCACCTAGAGAAGTAATATATCCATTGGAAATAGTATAATTGTTAGACTAATGCCCTAAACGGTTAGAATGACATTCATGGTCAGAAAGATCACCATCAGACCATTTGGACTACATCGTAACGGATAGAACTGAATTAATGAAGGCTTCTTTCCCATTGGAGAGACCCGTTGCCTAGTTATCTACTTATTCCATTGAGCCTTGCACCGAGAACACTTTTCCAACTGTGATTATCTAAGCTTGCAAATTAGTTGATTTTGCACAGTGATCATTGAGCTATCACTGTCCATCTTGTTGCATTGAGTAGTTACTCTTCAAACCTGAGATATTAAACCATGAGCGTGTATGTCCAAAGAACTTAGCGTAGTCGAAGAGTCTGTGAAGGAGGTACTCATCGACATTATGACTGAAAGAGTAATGTCTGAAAGGGAAATTTCTATGGGTGTACAAGCGTCATCGACGAGAGGAGTGCAAGCCTCTTTGTCGACCGCTCGTGGATCTGGGCCATCCCGAGTCGTCACAGAAAAGAGAACCAAGCACAGATATGACCTAGCAAATGCAAAGCTAATCCCAACCATCTTACCCGACTACATCTCGCCTTTGGCCAGTGTGATGAGTTGTGATAGCGTGCCAAGATATTTTGATTACACCATGGTTACTGCGTACCTCCCAAAGGGGATACACATAGTTAGAGTGCAGCAGGACAAGATCGCAACGTTGAAGTTCATCGAATTCAACCTAGGAGACCGTGTAGTAGGACAAGATCACAACCTTGAAGTTCATCGAATTCAACCTAGGAGACCGCAAGAACCATAGTATGCTCACCCCATATAAACACTTGACCAGGATGAAGGGGAAGAACTCGAAAATAATCCCCCAGATGTGGACGATGAACCTCGCATAGTCCACCCTTTTAAATGTAATGAAGACCCCACATTTTGGATGGCACCAGGAGGTTAACGCCTATGTTAAGCTCCTGCTCTCATGTTACCATGGCGGCTACTTATGGCTAGACCACCATATCACAGTCAATCCGATGTTGATCCATAGGATCACTGGATTGAGCATGCAAGGACCAGACCCACAGGACTTCTACCCAGGAAAAGCTACAGATTGCACCTTAGCACAGAAGATCAAGGATACCTACGATGATGTTGAAAAGGGGATGCGAGGCTACAAGGTAGCCTCCATCCAGAATGGTGTAGTGCACCTAGCATGCCAATTAATTTCAAGAAATATAGTAAGGAATAGCATACCCATGAAGGTCACAGGGTTTGTCGCTGACCTCGCTGGGAAATGTGTGGAAGGCCTACTGATGAACTGGATGAAGTACCTAGTTAACCATCTGGAATTAGACTGTCGCGAAACACAGGATCAGGGCTACGAGTTCCACATTAGCTGGCTTATGATCCTCATCGTGTTTATTTCTTGGGAAATGCCGGAAGGTGCGACCTTCCCAGACATTGAGTTGTTCGAACCACTTGCTGCAAAGTTCACCGCGCTCTAGTACTCGAGTGATATGGGAAAATAGTGTCAGTCAAACACGGTCTTTCACACATATTATCTCCAATTGAAGAGAGCTATCAAAGTTGAACCTTGCATGATGCCAAACACCCTACAACGGTTCTGACCCCTCATGAAGTTCTATGTAGATCGACACTTCATCTATATCATTGCGCAAGAAAATGAGCATAAGGAGGAGCTTCAGTCGTACTACAAGCTCATAGAAGAGGACCTTGAGGAGATAACTAAGGACTAGTCAGCAGACCTCCTTATTCCCACTGATCCTACAGAGATGTTTGACCCTGAATTTGATAGCTCAGAGGTTGCTCACAAAGAACATGACACAACCAGAACTAGCAGAAGGAAGAAGACCGAAGAAGTCCAAGACTTAAGCAGCGCATCAGAAAATATTGCTTTAGTATCACTTAGCCAAGGGGGTGATGACAAACTAGAAGAGATAAATGGCAAAGAATATGAGCAGAAGCAAGGCGAAGTAACACTTCCTAGAGATGAGGTTGATCCCTTAAATAAGAGGAACGTTTCTCCCCCGAAACCCTCTTCCCGGAAGAAATCTAGAGCCACCTTGACTAAGATGCAGATTGTGCTCACTGTCGATGACTTTGACTTCATCATCGCAGTTGTAAACGATGCCTCACAGGAAATCTTGCAGAAACAATAAGCTAAGCAGGAGGAGATGTATGACATAGATGAGGTTGAACTCCAAGGGGTACAACAGGCCCTTTAGTCCAGTCATGCAGTGTCCACTACGCCCTTGCCGTCAGAAGAACCAGAGTTGGGAGATGAGCCATCCAAACTCCACAGACTAGATGATGTGAACGAAGCTCTCCTTCATCATGCACAGGAAGAAATAGAACAAGCCACCCAGGCCTTGAAGTAAGTGTAAGAAGTAGTCGTAGAACAATGCCGAGTTGTGGAGCAGGAGAAGGTTGCTCTCCATACAAATTTTGAAGAGGAGAAAGCATAGATTCAGCAAGAAAAAGAACAGTTGCTTCCAGAGAAACTCGAAGTGAAAGAAGCAGTCAATAGAGCACTTCGCTTTGTGACAGGCTTCAAGCCAAAGGCAGAAGATCGAGTCAATCACTAAGTAGAGTAGCTCGTGGAAGCTATCCAACAACTACAATAAAGAATAGCAAACTTAAAGCTACGAACAGTGCCTGACACTCCGTAGAATGTGAGGGATCAAAGAGAAGCAACTTCTCGAAGCGTAGTTGAGAGAATAAAGGCCCTTGCCATGGAATGGAAACAACTAAGTGATCACAGTTCCAAGACTTATGAGCGACTCACTGAGAATCCAAAACTCAAGGCACTGGAGTCATAGCTCTAGGAGGTGAAGCAGCAAGCAGAAACAATACAGGCGTATTTGAAGCCCCTGAAAACTGTTGAAAAGATGAAGCGATCCTGAGAACAAATCACTGCTCAACAGTAGGTCCACACCATTCAGAGAAAAGTCATGGAACTGACTCAGAGGCCCCAACCTGTACAGGAAGAGGCTTACCAATTATTCGCAGAGATTGAAGGCCGAGGAGAAGAACTGGAGAAATTCATCACTACAGTTGAATAACACTTAGAGGGACCTGTCAACGAAGTTGTTATCCAAGAGTTCCTTGAGTAGGAGGTCGTGGCACAACAACAGGTTGAACCATGTTGAGCCAAGCTCAGAGATTTTGAGGCAAAATTATCCAGAGCAGAGTGACTCTGGACGAGTCACATGTGAGTGTTGGGGGCCTATTGGCCCTTGACCAAGTTTTGAGGATCCTTGGTCATGTTTGACCTATTTTGGGGCTTTGAAAAGCTGTCGAAGGTGGAGTGCAAGACGAAGTAGAGATCGCGGGATCTCAGCCCCTTTTTAGGGATTTTTGGGTTTTTGGGCTTATGTAACGGGTATGGGAATGTTAGCCCATGGGTTTACCCATGCTTAGGCCTATTTTGTAATGTATAAATAGATGTCTAGGCGATGTAAGGATAGGTGCATCTATGTGATGCTAGAAAGCTAGTATTTCAATACAGGTGATTGAAGAGAGGCCGGTGTGCTAAGTTCTAAGTGTTGATTTCTAAGTGCAAGTGGTAACTATAATTGCTTTATGCATACTGTGTGAGCCTTGCAGAGTTAAATGCAAGTGATTGTAAGAGACTTTGGAAGGCTTTGTGTTGTAACTCGGGGAAGGAGGATCTAGCGAGGTGCACAGATCTCATGTCTTCTGCAGAGTAATATCTCAAGGCTCTATGCATGTAGTTGATTGAAAAAAGATAATAAAGAGACGAAGAGTTGGTGAACGTAGCCCCAGGGTGGGGGTTGAACCATGTACATCCTGTGTTGTGAATGTTTTGTGCTTTATGGTTGCTCTCTTGTTTATATGATTAAATTCTTAGTGCATTGTTAGATGATGAATGAATCTAATATGGTATCTTAGTGTTGAATAATGTGAATGAATGCTAGATCTGATCTATGTTAGTATGCTTAGTGATTGAATCTATTGGATCTAGGGGAATGTTGCACTGATTTATTATTAGGGTTTAACTGCGTTGTAAAATAAGGTTGGATATTGATGAACTATAACTACATTGTAAACTAAGGCTGGATAATTGATGAACAGATCTGTGTCCCAACTAAGGTTGTAGACACTGGAGTCCTGCCACCACCCATGCCTCTATCTCAGGTGAGACTTAATCTTCTTCACAGGTGTTGCCAAAAGGACTGGTAGTTAGGGTTTTTTTGGTGCATTGTTGTAGCCTTGAACTTGGGGTCTACCCCTATGCCAACACAGACCCTTAAAGAAATCCCTTTCTGTGACACTATACAAGTGGGTAAAATCTACTGCAAATTCTCTAATATAACCCCCCATTATACTATTCAATGAAACATAAACTACGCAAGAATTAGTATTACTTACTGAATTCAATTGTCTTACCAACTCAGGGGTCTAGTTCCTCGAAGCTACAATTTGGTATCTTCCATTATTCTAAACTAACCTTTCTAACCATTCAGCTAAAATATTTGAAAATTCACCAAAGAAAATATCATGTAGATTTATGTACACATACCTTTGGAACCATTCTTCATCGTTAATCTATGGGTTTCTATTCTCTCCTTAGGAAAATTCTCATACCTTCCTTTCAATCCATTCAGGGATCTCTTTCATAGTCGGCCTCCAAAACATTCCCTCAATTAAATATTCTGGGTCCCGACAATGGAACCATTTGTTGGTGAGCAGTTATAAGACCATAGGTTCAAGTTATTCATCCAAAAAAAAACCTTTAGATACCATCCCTTTCGACATCACCTCCATGGAAGTGAAGTCTCATCTGAGGGATCTACTGGGGCTACATGAACCAACTTTCTATAGGGATGAGGGGATGTGATACTCTCAATCATAACCATTAATACTCATTCACGATGTGTGCAGTATT
>JZKD02S0967805.1:1533311-1570593 GCA_000966675.3 Picea glauca
TGAATACCATTAATTTAAAATGAAATGCATCATGCTAAAACACCCATACATCTAACAAAATTAATTTAAACATGAATGCAATTTATTGAACTCATATTCAACTTATTGAACTCATATTCAACAACATATTAGTATTGCTCAAACTCATAGTAAACACACAACAATTAAAACCCATAATAACTTGCAATACATTGCAAATTTAACAAGCATTTAACAACATTTATGAATTTCAGCTAAATATGCATACACATAGTAGCGTATAAGTTCACTCAAGAGCATAGTATATGCACAACAAATAAATCCCATAATTAAAAACAACATAGCAAAGATAAACACTTAACTTTTAAACCAAATTTGCAACCCACTACATAGGACAAAAGTTCCAGCCATCCGTAGATTTTCTGCTCCAAATCTCAGCAACAAATTACCCCTGAGATGGGCCTACGAATCCATAAGAAATGAGTGTCTTTCTATTGTCCACTAACAACCCAACACAACCCATAGCAAGCTAATTCTCCTATATCTATCTCAATCCACCAACCCTCTTCCCCTCAACCTACACAACGCAAGGAATGGGATCCCCCTTCTTTGCACCACAATCCCTTAGGCCTTCCCACTTCCCTCCAGGGCTTCAACATAGGTTGGTTAGGAATCTCTCTTTTTGGGGATTCCAGGGATGTCAACTGTAAGGAAAACTCACAACAACAAGCTCATTGTTGTAAGGTAATGTCTTGCACATAATCTCACTCTACAGGCCTTGCAACCTACTTTGTCATGCATTTGTAGCTCCAAAACAACTATTGTACATGTCCATTATGGATTGCTTCAAGCTCCAGCACTTTGTTCTCTCTTGTTGTCCCAAAGACTAACTATAAAAAAAACCTACTTTTCCCATACGAATTTCCTTCTTTTCTCATACTCGCTTGACTCTCACTCTTCCCCAAGAGGATTTACTTTCCTTTCACACTTCTCTCATGCTTTCTTATAGTCATCCCATGCTCTCAATAACTATGTAAAGTGACTTTTCACACCCACCGTCTTACATGTGATTAATGATTGGGGATTTCATACACTCAAGAGGAAATTAGAAGGTTTAATACACAACCGTAATTTTAGAAAGTGAGTTTGAATTAAAACCAATGAATAATTCCCCCTTGAACCCCTCTCATAGACCTTCTCCTCTCTTGTGGAAAATTAGCTCCCATTACTTTCTATGTTTCCATCTGCAGCCAACGTTATATTTTATTTTATTATTATGATATACACTGCTTACATATTACATATTAAGGCTCATGGCCATACATCATATTTACATTATACATCTCTAAACTAGGGATTAAAAATGGGGTTGTTACAGGTAATATCACAAGCCACTTCTTGTAGTGTATGAACTCATCTAGGACGTTGTGTTGAATTGGTGTAAGTACATGTTCAACAAACTCAACTAGAGAAGGGTGAGTAGGTAGATGTGGATTTTCATCATCACCGTTGTCATCAAGAAGAAGAAATTGTAATAAGAGCACTAGTAGAAAATTTGTAAGTAGAAGATGGCACAAGTGCCAAATTAAGGATGCAAGATGAAGACGACACAAATTATGAATAATGAATGCATGTTGAAGATGACGCAAACACCAACTTAGGCATGTAGGTTGAGATACATTCACCAAACTTGAAATCTCTCTTAATAGTAATTTCTATTTAATGAAATTGAAAAAGTCTATAACCTTTTACATCTTTAGAATAGCCAAAAAAAAATGCACTTACGACTCTTAGGTTGCAATGCTTTCCTTTTCCCATCAAGAATGTGATCCCATGCTTTAGTACTAAACACAAAAAAGTGGCTTGCATCTGGTTAAATATTACTCCATGACTCTTCTAAATAATACCTTTTAAATCCTTTGCGAGGGTGTGATTAACTATGTAATTTGCACAATTTTACCATTACAGTAACATATTGAAATTTCGAGCGGCCATAGAAGATAGTAGAAATATAGGGTTCAGACAATAGCGACCATAGTATATTATGGCATGAGCACCAGAGGGGGGGGTAAGGGTACCCCCTCATATAAACAGGTAGTGGTAGATAGAGGGAAGGGGCCAAGGGGCGTATTTTTTAAAGCACCAATGACAGGAACCTTGGGATCAAACCCAGGGAAAGCTACGGAAAGGAACCAGGGAACATAAGAGAGCATGGAAGGGGAAGCCAAGGAAACCCAGAGAGAAATTCCAGACACACAGAAGACCAACCAGATGGAAGCGCGCAACCCATGCAAGCCCAAAATAACAATGATACCAAAGGTGGTACTGGTAGATCCACAGACGCAACTTACAGAGATTAGATGAAAGCACATGCGCTAATCTGCAAGTTCATGGGCCTGTGGCCAACAGAGAGAACGTTGCTGATGTAGGTGTGCCTGCTAGGTGCATCCACTCACAGGATCTTTCCTCCTTCCTCGGCCTGAAGAACTGAAAGGTTCTTCTATTTCCCTATCGAGAAATTTTCACCCACAGCACTCTGTCACGGGATCTCCCCTTCTTCTATCGGGAAATCAATGCTGGCCTTTTACTTTGTTATCGGGGTTCCTCCTATCGGGATTTTGTTACTTGAAATGTCCAAACAATTTGTTTTACCGATCCCCGATACGCTCCCCTGCTGCCTTAGCCTCCTAGGCTAAACCTTTAGTCCACATGACCGCTTTCCATAAGATCGCAGCCTTATATTCCTTCTCATCGGGGTTTCTGGCTTCAGAATCCCGATGCACTCAAATTCTCGTTAGCCCTCCAGGCTAAGATCTTGGTCCACGTGACCTCCCCTTATATGACCGTAGTCATATTCCTCATCGGGGTTACGGGGTTTCAAATGCTGAAAAACACTTGCCCACGGGATTCCAGATTCCTCGAATCCCGATTCACTGCTATACTGACAGCTGGCTCCCACAATGGCACTTCCCTCCTTTCTGACGTGCTGACAGCTAGCCACACGATGGCATCTTCCTCCTTGTTGGGGTTTCAAGGTTCGCGATTCCAAAATGCATAAACACCTTGTCACCAGGATCCCCGATATCCTGATGACCCAAACACCGATAGACAACTTCCTTGTCAGGACTTTTCTCGATGGCTCCGATTGCTTCCACGCGTACTCCCCTGAAGGATGGTCCTGGTTAAATCTCGGGATTTCACGATTTCTGATAGCCTGGATGCCTCATCCCTAGGACTCGCGAAATGCCGAACTCCGACTCCCTTCAGATTTCTGACACATGTCCCAAGTGAATGGACGGCTCAGATCAGTCCTCGTTGTTTCGAGACTTTACAAGACCATGAACACTCACTTACCTGAACCCCAATGACCAAATCCCTGATCTAGATGACCCCATGACACGTGTCCTCCCTGATATCATCCATTTGTGGTCTTTCCGCCACTTTGGGGTTCTTACTCTGCCCACGAGGGTTAAACCCTGTGCAACTCCTGTCAGATCCGACGGCTGACGAGTAACTAATCAACGATCCAATGGCTCACGACCCCTGGAGCTTGAACTTCGAGCGTGGTCGTAACCTCCTTTCTTCTTTGGCAGATCCAACGGCTGACGGGATTTCACAAATCCTCTCCTCAAGATCCTGACCGTCAATTTCTTCCCTTTGGTGATTCCTAGAGAATAACCAAGTATCCCTCTGCGGAACTTGTCCACCTGCGATGCAACTGTGCAATGCCTGTTTTAAACACTCCATGGCACAAACTTCCAGTGCTTCTCTTTGACGAGCTTGAGAGCCTTATCCCTCCTGAGCTTTCTCACACCTTCAACCTCAAAGAGGGTCTTTGCATGCACTCCTTGCGGCAGTTCTCAACCACTTTCAAGTGTTGAGTTCTTTCGACTCTGCGCACGCCTGCAGCAGCAGTCCTTCAATACTTCGCTCAGTTTCATGAATGATACTTTCCTTAGCCTGCGCACTCCTTGCACGGCTCATATAACCCAATTTCACTTCTGGGTGAACGAGAACAAAATTTAAACTATCTGAGCCTTCTGTCAATGCACTCCTTGCGGACGAATTCAACTGCACTCCTTGTAGGAATCCTTGCTCAGATAGAGAAACAATTGAAACTCATTCCACTTCCTCTCAGACTTCAATCTCAACACATGAAATCATATACACAGCATAACAGCAAATGCATAACAGGAGGTAAATACTCATGGGCATAGTATTCAACACACATACACAGAGAACAAACACAAAACCATGGATTTGAATCAATCTTTTCTATTAATCCAAATAACTATACATGGGTGTTTATGCATAGCTCTCTGCTTCTCTTCTATGCTCCAATGCTTCTAACTATTCCTTAATAATGTTACAATGCAAAATGAGGGTGTCTATATCCTGTTTCCCTCTTGCGCTCTCGAACAGTCTAATCTAGAATTAAATTTCTATCTACCTGCATTAACTACTATAAATGTCTCCATCTACTTCAAACGAGAGTGGGGCGCTCAAGGTCTAATTACATTATACCCAAGGCGGCTTCATTAAATGATCTCATTAATGTTCACGCAACAGTTTCAAGGTGTTTTTCAAAAATTTGTGTCGGACGCCTTCCAGTTGTCTTCTGCTTTTGCGCTAGCTCGCTTGACATGGGAGATGCTTCTGCATCATACTCCCTCACTTGAAAATTTTCATGGGCTCCTGTCCATGAGCTCCTGCACGGTCTGTCCATGCTTCAGAATCTCTGCTTCAGTCTCCCATCTGGCATCTTCAACTGGGTGGCCCTTCCACTTGACCAAATATTCAAAGTATTCTTTCCTTCTGGTCTTCTTACCCACTCGTTTATCCAGTATCTGTTCCATATGTGGCTTCTCTGCAACTGGCATCTGCTTTTTCCACTGAACCTCCGTCTATTCACCTTCTACTCCTGCTTCCTCAAGTTTATATGGGTATAAATCTGAGACATTGAATATTGGAGAAATTCCGATCCCATCAGGTAATTCAATCTCATAAGCATTCTCTCCAATTTTCTTCAAGACCTTGCATGGTCTGATTTTCTTCATCTTCAATTTATTGTATGTTCCCCTTGGGAACATTTCTTTCCTCAAGTGCACCAGAACCAAGTCACCAACCTCGAATTGGATTTGTCTTTTATGCTGATTTGCTCTCTGCTTATACTCCTGACTTGAATTCCACAATCGCTCCTTCACCCGAATGTGAAGTTCTTTCATTGCCTCCGTGAATTCTTCTGCACTAGCGCTCCTAGTAGCAGTCTGTTCCAAATATCTCAATTCAGAAACTCCTCTTGGCTGCGTGCCATATACAATCTGGAACGGACTCTAGCCTGTGCTCCTATTCACTGAGTCATTATAAGAAAACTCTGCCTGTGGAAATACATTGTCCCAAGTATTGTGGTGCTCTGCCACCAGGCTTCTCAGCAAGTCTCCCAGACTTCTGTTCACCACTTATGTCTGTCCATCCATCTGAGGATGATAAGCTGAACTAAACAACAAGTTAGTCCCCAGCTTCTTCCATAATGTCCTCCAAAAGTGCCCTAAGAACTTTGTATCTCTGTCCGAAACAGTACTCCTTGGTAAGCCGTGAAGTCGAACGACTTCTTTGAAAAACACGTTCGCGATGTGAGTCGCGTCACTGGTTTTCTGACATGGGATAAAATGTGCCATCTTGGAAAATCTATCCACTACCACAAAGATCGAATCAAATACTCTTTGCGTCCTTGGAAATCCCAATATGAAATCCATGCTAATTTCATCCCACGGCTTTTCAGGTATGGGCAATGGTTGATAAAAACCCGCATTCAGCTTCCTCCCCTTTGAATGCTGGCAAATTCTGCATCGGTCCACGAATCTCTTGACCTCTGCTCACATCCCTGGACAAAAGTATGACTCGCTCAGCTTCGCGAATGTCTTATCGTGACCGAAGTGTCCAGCCAATCCTCCATTGTGCTTCTCCTTCAGCAAGTTCTCCCACATGGAGCAATTTGGAATACACAGTTGATTGCCTTTAAACAACAATCCTTCCTGGATCATGTGTTCGGCCCATTTGCTGCTATCTCTGAGAACTGGATTCTCAGCTGCTTCATATGCTTCCTTAAATTCTGGATCATCTGCATACATGTCTCTGAGATCATCAAAACCTAACATCTTGACTTTGAACTCCTACAACAGCAAACACTTCCTGCTCAAAGCATTAGCAACTTTGTTAGCAGTACCAGAAATATGTTTTATCACAAAAGTGAAATTCTGCATGTATTCAACCCATTTAACATGCCTCTGGTTCAACTTTTCCTATTGAGTCACAAACTGCAATGCATGGTTATCACTATATAAAACAAATTCCTTCAGAATCAAATAGTGCCTCCATTTCTTCAATGCCTGGATGATGGCATAAAATTCCTTATCATACATGGAGTACTTCACCTTCGCTTCATTCAGCTTCTCACTGAAATATGCAATTGGTCTGTCATCTTGACTTAAGACTGCCCCAATTGCAAATCCACTTGCATCACATTTTACCTGAAATGTCTTTTGAAAATCCGATAACACCAGAATTGGTTGTTCTGTAATCTTTCATTTCAACAAATTGAAACTCTTCTCAACCTCTTCAGTCTAGTGAAAAGATTTGTGTATTTTCTTCACTGTATCCATCATTGTTGCACTAATTCCACTGAAATTCCTAATGAATTTTTGGTAGAAACTAGCCAAACCGTGAAAACTTCTCACCTCAAATATGTTCCTCGGTGATGGCCAATTGTTGATCACTTCCACCTTATCTGGATCCATCCTCAAATCATTTGCCGAAATAACAAATCCCAAATAAATGAGCTCTGTCTTCATGAATGAGGACTTCTTTATGTTTGTCAGCAACTTCTCTTGCTGTAATCTCTTCATCACAATGGCTAAATGCTTCAGATGTTCAGCCTCCATTTTACTGAAAATCAGTATATCATCCAGATATACGATAACAAATTTTTCGATGAAATACTTCAGGACTTCATTCATCAACCTCATAAAGGTACTTGGTGAATTTTTTAAGACAAACGGCATAACAAGCCATTCATACAAACCTTTGTTTGTCTTGAATGTTGTTTTCCATTCATCACCTTCCCTCATGCGAATCTGGTGATATCCGCTTTTCAAATCAATTTTTGAAAAGAATTTTGCTCCACTTAAGAAATCCATCAAATCATCCATTCTTGGAAATGGGAATCTGTATCTGATAGTTATCTTATTAATCGCCCTTGAATCAGTGCACATCCTCCATCCTCCGTCTTTCTTCGGACTGAGTACCGTTGGAACAGCAGACGGACTCAAGCTTTCCCTAACCAAACCTTTGTCCAACAACTCCTGGACTTGTCTTTTGACCTCCTCATTTTCTTGTGGTGTCAATCTGTACGCGACTTTGTTTGGTAAACTGGCTCCGGGTATGAGATCGATATGATGACTCACACTCTCATTGGTGGCAACGAATGTGGTAATTCGTCCACTACTATATCAGCGAACTCTTCCAGTAGTTCCTAAACTTCTCCTGGAAAATCGTCCACTCTTGTGCTGGTCAAAACAATTCTCAGTTTTCTGACCACAAAGAATTGTGGATCCTCCTTCTTCTTAACCTCGGTAAGAAGTTCCTTCCCACTCATGAGAAGTACTGTGTTACTCACTTCTGGCTTCACCTCCTTATCTTTAATTGGAAGCAACATGTGTGTCCTCCCACTCTTCTCCAGGGTGTATGTGTTCATCCTCCCATCATGAATCACATTTCTATCATATTGCCATGGTCTACCCAGCAATAGATGACAAACATCCATAGGAATAACATCAAAGAGTATCTTATCATTATATCCTCCTATCTTAAATTCAACTAAACAATGTTTGGTGACATTTACCTTATGTCCTTTTTGTAGCCATGAAACTTTGTATGGACTTGGATGATCAGTCGTCTCCAGCCCCAGCTTTTCTACCATCTCGGTTGAAAGGAGATTATTTGTGCTACCGCTGTCCACAATGACCTTGCATGCCCAACCCTTGGTCTTGCAAGATTTTCTGAAAAGTTTGGTCTTTTGGACTAAACTTTCCACTTCTTTCTCTAGTGTTAAAAGGACTTTTCGCATCATCAGCGATCTTCCGCCTTCAGCATCTTCTGTCTCAACATCTCACCTCTGTGTCTCAGCGATGTGAGTTTCTCCAGTTTCTTTCTTTTTCTCTGGACACTCGTAAGACTTGTGCCCATTCTTTCCACATGTGAAGCATGTAATTACTCCACCTCTTCCTCTTCCTCTACCTCTGGTACGAGGAAACCTATTATTATCAGCATATCCTCCTCTCTGCTCAATATGTTGTTCTCTTTGTTCAGTGTATTGCCCTTTTTGTGAGCTTCCACCTCTCTCTGTCCGAGTCTGAGGTTTCTTCCAGTCATCTCTAGCCGTCTTGGTTCTTTCCTGGGCAACTGATTTTCCTCTGGGTTGACTCCTACCTCGGCCTCTTTGAATCTATTTTCGTCTCAGCTTCTCTTCCGCCCTCAAAGCCATCTGATAAGCATCTTCTACCGTTCGGATGGTTGCCATACTCATTTCATCCTGAATGTCGTATCTCAGTCCATTCATATACCTGGCCACTTTTTCATCATTGCTTTTGCGATGACCTGCCCTGATATTCAACCTGTAAAATTCCTCAGTATACTCCTTTACTGACATCAACTTCTGTCTCAGGTTCTGCATCCTCCTGAATAGAGAAATTTGATAGTCCCTGGGAATAAATTTAGCCTTCATCTTTGCAATCATCCTGTCCCAGCTCTTAATTTTCTGCTTGCCTTGGCAACGCCTGTCAGCTTGTAGTTCATCCCACCACAAGGATGCATGTCCCTTTAATCTTGTGGCGGCATGCCTGACTTTCTTGTCCTCTTTGATATATTCATAGTCAAAATAGGTGTCTAGAGCTCTAATCCAGTCTAGAAGCTCTTATACATCCAGATTTCCCTCATAAATTGGAATGTCCATTTTCACCTTTGCACCCATTCTTGCAACAGCTTTAAGTAAGCGCTCATTTGTTGCATCCTCCACTGGGATTTCTTCTTCTCCATGTCCAGCATCATCTTCACTTTCGGATTCACTGATATCTCCTACATTAGCTCTGCACCTTTGTCTTATATCCATGTCCATAATCATAGCGCGTAAGTCATGCAGATCTCTTTCTACTCCTAGATTCTACACTTGCCTACCCCTTCCTCTGGACATTTCCTTTTCCTCCCCTGGATCGGGTAATTGTCTATCTCTTCTCCTTGGCAGCATAGTGAATTCTCCTTGTCTCTGCTACAGAAAGCAAAGAAGATTTTCTAAGCTCTGATACCACTTGACATGTATCAGAGTGCTCTTTACCTCTTCCTGCTTCCCTTGCCTGAAATATACAGACAAGAATCAGCTCGGATACCACTTGACGCATGCGCGCCCACTAGGCACGTCTGCTCATAGGATCTTTCCTCCTTCCTCAGCCCAAAGAACTAAAAGGTTCTTCTATTTCCCTATCAGGAAATTTTCACCCACAACACTCTGTCACGGGATCTCCCCTTCTTCTATCGAGAAATCAATGCTGGCCTTTTACTTTGTTATCGGGGTTCCTCCTATCGGGATTTTGTTACTTGAAATGTCCAAACAATTTGTTTTACCGATCCCCGATACGCTCCCCTATTGCCTTAGCCTCTCAGGCTAAACCTTTAGTCCACGCGACCTCTTTCCATAAGACCGCAACCTTATATTCCTTCTCGTCGGGGTTTCTAGCTTCAAAATCCTGACGCACTCAAATTCCCGTTATCCCTCCAGGATAAGCTCTTGGTCCATGTGACCTCCCCTTATATGACTTCAGTCATATTCCTCATCAAGGTTATGAGGCTTCAAATGCTGAAAAACACATGCCCACGGGATTCTCGATTCCTCAAATCCCGATTCGCCGCTATACTGATAGTTGGCTCCCACAATGGTGCTTCCCTCCTTTCCGACATGCTGACAGCTGGCCGCACTGTGGCATCTTCCTCCTTGTCGTGGTTTAGAGTTTCATGATTCCAAAATGCGTAAACACCTTGTCACCAGGATCCCCGATATCCCGATGACCCAAACACCGATAGACGACTTCCTTGTCGGGACTTTTCCCGATGGCTCCAATTGCTTCCACGCGTACTCCCCTGACAGACGGTCCTGGTTAACTCTCAGTATTTCACGATTTCTGATGTCTTGGACGCCTCGTCCCTAGGACTCGTGAAATGCCGAACTCCGACTCCCTTCATATTTTTGACATGCGTCCCAAGTGAATGGACGGTTTAGATCAGTCCTCGTTGTTTCAAGACTTTACAAGACCATGAACACTCACTTACCTAAACCCCGATGACCACATCCTCGATATAGACAACCCCACGACACGTGTCCTCCCTGAGATCCTCTAGCTGTGGTCTTTCCGCCGCTTCAGGGTTCTTACTCTTCTCACGAGGGTTAAACCCTGTGCAACTCCTGTCAGATCCGACGGCTGATGGGTAACTGATCAACGATCCAACGGCTCATGACCCCTGGAGATTGAACTTCAAACGTGGCCGTAAACTCCTTGATTCTTTGGCATATCCAACAGCTGACGGGATTTCACAAATCCTCTCCTCAAGATCCTGACCGTCAATTTATTCCCTTTGGTGATTCCTAGAGAATAACCAAGTATCCCTCTACGGAACTTGTCTGCCTGCGGTGCAACTGTGCAACGCCTATTTTAAACACTCCATGGCACAAACTTCCAGTGCTTCTCTTCGACGATATTGAGAGCCTTATCCCTCCTGATCTTTCTCACACCTTCAACCTCAAAGAGGGTCTTTTCACGCACTCCTTGCGACAGTTCTCAACCTCCAAGTGTTGAGTTCTTTCGACTCTGCGCACACCTACAACAGCAGTCCTTCAATACTTCACTCAGTTTCACGATTGAGACTTTCCTTAGCCTATGCACTCCTTGCATGGCTCCTATAACCCAATTTCACTTATGGGTGAACGAGAACAAAAGTTAAACTATCTGAGACTTCTGTCAACGCACTCCTTGCGGATGACTTCAACTGCACTCCTTGCAGGAATCCTTGCTTAGATAGAGAAACAATTGAAACTCATTCCACTTCCTCTCAGACTTCAATCTCAACACATGAAATCATATACACATGATAACAGCAAATGCATAACAGCAAGTAAATACTCATGGGCATAGTATTCAACACACATACACAGAGAACAAACACAAAACCATGGATTTGAATCAATATTTTCTATTAATCCAAATAACTATACATGGGTGTTTCTGCACAGCTCTCTGCTTCTCTTCTATGCTCCAATGCTTCTAACTATTCCTGAATAATGTTACAATGCACAATGAGGGTGTCTATATCCTATTTCCCTCTTGCACTCTCAAACATTCTAATCTAGAATTAAATTTCTATCTACCTGCATTAACTACTATAAATACCTCCATCTACTTCAGACGAGAGGGAGGTGCTCAAGGTATGATTACATTATACCAAGGTGCCTTCATTAAATGATCTCATTAATGTCCGTGCAACAGTTTCAAGGTGTTTTTCAAAAATTTGTATTGGACGCCTTCCAGCTGTCTTCCGCTCCCGCACTGGCTCACTTGACATGGGAGATGCTCCTGCATCAGTTGCGCAACTGGATTAAGTACCATTGGAAGCCAAATGGGGAAGTGGAACTTCATCTTGGCTCGAAAGGATTCTTCACAGCCATTTTCATAAACCTGGAGGATAGGAATAGAATCTTTGAAGGAGGACCATACTTCCATGCATCAGCAGGACTATACATGCAACCCTGGAAGGAAAATTTCTCCCCCGAAAAAGAAACCTTCAAAAAGGTACCAGTCTGGCTGAGACTCTACTCCCTACCCTTAGACTACTGGTTACCCTCAACTTTTGAAGCTATAGGAAACAAATTGGGGAAATATATAAAGACAGCATAAGCCACCCTGAGAGGGAGATATACATATTATGCAAGAATATGTATAGATATGGATGCATCGGGAGCACTTCCAAAAGCCATCAACCTCGAATTCAGAGACGAGGAATGGATCCAAAACATTAATTACAAATAGATCCCTTTCAGATGTAGAAGATGTCATGAACATGGTCACCTGATCAGGGAATGCCCCCTTAATAAAAAGAAAGAAACGAAAAACCCCAAACAACAGTAGGATGAGGAAGGTTTTGTAAAACCAAACCCTAGAAGTAGAGAAAACAAGAAGCAAGGCAAAGCCTCAATAGGGAACCTGGAGGCCCGGAACAAAACAGAAGGACGGGACGGATCTACCAAAGAAGCAAAAGGTGATCAGGACATGACACCAGTTCAGGAAGTCAGAGAACAAAATATCAATGAGCCCAACGATAGACCAAGTACTCAGAAGGGATAGGGAAGTTGTGCAACCCCAATGGAGGGTGAAATCAGAGATGACAACACCCCCATGCAAGAAACCAATGGAGATGCAGAAATGACCCCAAACGAAGTAGGCATAGAAGATCTTGATCTCAGAGACCTTGTGGAAAAAGAAGGGATAGATCTAACAAATATACTGGAACAATGGAAAAAACAAGGTATAGAGAATGTATGAACAAAGCAACTAGACCACATCCAGTACCTATTCCTACAAAGGGAGGGCACCAAAGCACGTGGAAAAAAGCGTACTTATGGGGAGACTGGACACCTAGGAGTTAAAGCAGGCAAGGGACAACCACAACTATCACCCAAGTAGACGCAGAGGAAAAAAGGAAGGAAATCAAATAGTGTAGACCTGCAGGATCTCGGAGCGTTACTGATAAACTAGGGTAAGATCAAGAAACTCTTCCCTAACTCCCCCATGCATGTTTAAAATGAAGGTCATAACCTAGAATATAAGAGGCCTAAATAGCCCAAGAAAACAACGAATCCTTAGAAATAGGCTAAAGAAGGAACAACCAGATATTTGTTTTATTCAAGAAACAAAGTGTAATACAGACAGAATGGAAACCATCAGTCAACAACACTAGCACAAGTACAAAATGATGGCCACTGGAGGCCAACAAATGGTAGGGGGAATCCTGACCCTGTGGAACCCTCAAGTACTCAGCCTAATAGCATATGAAGCAACCAGAAACACTCTTATGGTACGCATGCAAATCATCGAGAACGTAGAGGAGCTTATATGCACTAATGTGTATGGACCCCAGGCGTCAGAGGAAAAGAAAGAAATGATCAGAGACCTAGAAGAGCTCAAAACCAAAGCAAAAAACCTCCAATGGATCCTAGCAGGAGACTTTAACATCATTATGTCACTTGCGGAGAAAAAAGGAGGGATAAGATGATTGGATAGAGAAGTGGAGGATTTCTCAAACTTCATCGACACCGCGGAGATGGTAGATTTGAAAACCAATAACAGCCAGTTCACCTGGAATAATAAACGGATGAATCAACACTAGGTAGCAACAAGACTTGACATATTCCTAGTGTCAGAGTCAATCATAATGCAAGGGATGAACTTAGACTACAATATCCTACCCTGGGGGGAATCAGATCACTGGCATGTACAACTAGAAGCAAGATTCCAGACCACACCAAAAAATAGGCCTTTTAGATTTGAGAAATTCTGGCTGGAACACCTTTCTTTCCAAGAAAGAATAAAACAATGGTGGAAGGAGGAGCAACCAGAGTAAGGGACAAGGATGTTCAAACTCTATAAAAAAATCAAACACATCAAACATAGGCTCAAGAAGTGGAACAAGGACACCTTCGGGAATATAAACCTAGAAAAGAACAATATAGAAGGGAAAATGAAAATACTCTAGGAAACCTGCATCTTGGAGGTCTACATGAAGGAACGGAAAAAGGAAGAACTCCAGTTGAACCAGGAGTGGGAGCAACGATGTCAGCAAGAAGAAACCCTCTGGCGAAAAAATTCCCGGATCAGATGGCTAAAGGAAGGGGAATGAAACACCAAGTTTTTTCATAGAACAATGATGACCAGAAGAGCCCACAACAAAATCATGAAGATCATGGATTAGGATGGAATTGAGAGAGAGTCACATAAAGACATAGAAACAGCTCTGGTAAACCACTTCCAGGGGATAGCCCAGGAACCCAACCAAGACAGAAAGGTGGCCATACAAAGGATAATACAGCATATCCCACGACTGGTTACTGAAGAACAAAATAACAATTTGAACAAATCCATAGCAGAGGAGGAAATCGACCAAGCACTCCAAGAAAAGCCCAATGGGAAAGCCCTAGGCCCGGATGGATTCACGGTGGAGTTCTTCAAAGCCTGCTGGGAAATTATCAAACATGATGTGTATAGAGTAGTGGAATACTCCAGAAGGCAAGCCTCTATTCTCAAAGAACTAAATGCCACAATGATTACACTCATCCCCAAAGAAAATGAAGCCAAAACCCCAGACAAATATCGACCGATAGCACTTTGTAATGTGGTGTACAAGTTAATCTCCAAAGTCATAGAAAATAGACTGAAACCCCTCCTACCTACACCGATTTCACAAGAACAGGTTGGTTTCATGGAAGGAAGACAAATAATGGACAATATCATCCATGCCCACAAACTCATCCACACCCTGAAGCTTCAGAAACAAGGTGGAATGATAATACAACTGGACCTAGCTAAAGCTTATGAAAAAATTAGCTGGCATTATATGGTCAGGACCCTGGAAGCCTTTGGGTTCACCCAACACTGGATCAACTGGATAATCATCCTAGTTTCAATTACAAGCTACTCACTCCTGGTCAATGGAGCCCTTGCCAAACCGTTCGGGCCAACTAGAGGCATCAGACAAGGAGACCCATTGTCCCCCTTCCTTTTCATTATAATGATGGAAGGTCTCATCTGAAGCATAAAGAGTGCAACTGCAACAGGGAAAATAACTGGGATCAAACCCTTTGTGACTTGTCCTACCTCCACACACCAACAATTTTTGGATGACACCACACTTCATAGCATACCCACAGTCAAGGAAGCGAAAGCGTACAAATGAATCCTAGATGAGTTTGGGGAAGCTTCGTGAGCTAAGATAAACCGGTCAAAATCTATGATATTTTTCTTTAATACCAACCACGCAATCTAGAGAAATTTGGCCAACATTATGGGCTTTGAACGCAAAACACTTCCAACCAATTACCTGGGGATCCCACTAACAGATAAAGATTACAAATTGTCTGCTTAGGAAGGCGTAATCAACAGGCTACAAGATTGGGTCAAAAACTGGACATACAGATCCCTCAACCTAGCCGAAAGACTCATCTTAACCAAGTCAGTGATGTAAGCTATTCCAACCTTTATGATGTCAGTATTCCCAACCCCCAAGGGGATACTACAAAAAATAAGGACAATACAAAGAGATTTCCTCTGGCGAGGAGCGGAAATAAAGAAAAAATGGGCATTGGTGGCTTGGGAGAAAATTTGTAAACCAAAAAACAGTGGAGGCTTGGGGCTACATGACCTGCAAGTGACCAATGATGCATATGGGGAAAAACTTTGGTAAGGTTGGGTCAAAGAAACCACGACTCCATGGGTAAACCTATGGAAGGAAAAATATGCACCGAACATAAGCAATCAGGAAAAAATTTGCTTCAGAGGCACCAAGGTAGGGTCTACTATCTGGAACCTAGCATGGCGCAACAAGGCTTGGATTCAATCACACAGCTTTTGGGAGGTCAGAAATGGTAGAATGACAAGATTCTGGGAGGACGCTTGGCAACATGAACCTAGATTTGAAAAACCCGGAAGGGAGGAAATCCAATGGGAGATGCTTACGCAAGGAAAAACCAGAGTCTACCAATACCAGAAGCAAGAGATAGATCGCAACAAATGGAGAATCTGGAACACTCTCACCCCAAAGAATAGAGACCAAACCGCAACAACAGTACAAGAAGTGGAGGAGGAACTGGTGAAACAAAAAATAGCAGTTGTGAAAGGAATGGACCAGTTGATATGGGGACACAAGGATGGTGGGGAATTCAACCTCAAAGAAGTATGCCACTACATTATGAACCAGGACCAAGAAGGCCTGACACAACAATGGGTTAAGCTCTGGAATAGCCCATAGTGGCCAAAAATAAAAATCTTCCAGTGGCTAATACTCCACAAACGAATCTTAACATGGGAAAACCTCAGGAAGCGTGGTTTCATAGGACCCTCCAGATGTCCCCTATGTGAATAAAAAGAGGAAACAACGAACCATCTCCAGGATGAATGTACCCTCACAGCAGAAGTCTGGGACTGGATGGCCAACATCTTCCAACAATCTAACAAGATAAGAGGGGATATATCTGCAACTATTAATACTTGGAAAGAGAACTACAACGATAATGAAGAGGTGAATCTCAGCTGGACCCTCATTCCTGGAATGATCATTTGGGAAATCTGGAAAGAAAGGAACCGGCACATCTTCAAGAACAAAAAATGGACAGTAGAAAAGATCAAGCAAACCATCATCTCCATGACAAGAGAAACAGTACAGAGCTGCAACTGCCAACTGAGTAGTCTGCAACTCAAAGCCCAGGATCTCAGAATTCTTGAGGCCTTTCGACTAAAGGAAGGACATAACCCCTTTCAAGTGAGATGGCCAGCACAACTCCAAATAGGTGAGCGCAACTGGAAACCGCCACCAAAGGGTTCCCTCAAGCTGAATTTTGACGGGGCGTCGAAAGGCAACCTAGGCCGGACAGGACTAAGAGGAGTTATCAGGGATAGTCAAGGAAATATCATTCAACTGTATACTGGGAGTTTGGGGAACTCAACTAACAATGCAGCAGAGTTTGGAGCCCTAGAGACTGGCCTTGATATTCTATGTTGGGAAGTAATAACCAATACTATAGTGGAAGGAGATTCCATGATAGTAATAAACACAGTAAGGAAGCTCCAAAACGGTACCAAAATGGGCAAAATCCAGAAACATTGGCACTTGGCGCAGTCCCTGTAGAGAATTCAGGAGCACATGCAGTCAGGGATTGTAGTAGAGTTGCATTGGGTATGAAGGTCAGCTAATGGCCTAGTGAACAGAATAGCTAGCGAAGGTGTAGATAGAGCATGACCAGAACTAGACACAATCTGGAGTAACATACCAAGTGGTCAGTTCCGAACTGACTGCGCTCAAATAGTGGCAAAGGACTACAATGGTAGCCAAAGTACGGACGACCACAATGAAATTGGAGACGTAGAAGTACTTGAAAGGCACATAGGACCCCGTCAGAACTCGAAGGGCCAACATGCCAATGTAAATTCCAATACAGACCCAAGTCACACCATAGAAGGATATACTATATGGTGGACCTATCACTAGAAAGGAGTGCAGGGACTACTCATGGGAGAAAAGGAGCGATATCCAGGAAGAGGAAAAGTACACAGAACAAAGTGGTTGGATATGGACAGGTTTGAGTATGCTTCACCTATACACAGTTATGAGGGGAGGAAATGATTGGCACACAATGTACAAAATAGGGGAGTAGCACAGGGATGACAACAGGTTTCCCAAGAACACACAATCCAAATCAATGCGACAAAACCTGAAAGGACACCTCTACGGGAGATCAATGATTCCGAAGAGAATCTAGCAGTCGGGGAAACCCAATAAAGGAAGAATCACCAAGGGAAACCACAGATCAGAGGGAAAAATTTATAGAGGCCATACTAAGAACCAAGAAGGAATGGAAAAAAGTGGAGAATGAATTTAAGACAAGAACCACCCAAAACAAGCAGAGATGACAAGACTGAAGAAGACCCATAGAAAGAGAGGCCCCCAAGGGGAGTCTCATCCAAAAAGTGCCTGGAAGATCACGAAGGTGGAACAAGCGGTCAAAGAGGCCAAGGAAACCTTCCTCAAGTAGGTCGACCCCAAGGGGAAAGTAGTCATAGACAGATGAGAAAAATAATTCAAAAACCAGTGCCAGGGAAACGAATGGGAGGAACTTATTCAATAAGTCGACGGGATTAAGGACCCAAGGACCACCCAACCAAGAATGACCCTCTACCAAAAAGTGGTGGAAGAAGCCTGGCACACTAAACTGTTGATAGGTAAGATGAAAGTTGATAGGAAATATTCCGGCAAGGAAGTGATTAGAGGACATAAGAAGGAGCTCACAGAAATCATGAACTGACTCAACAACCTGGAGACTCTTGCCAGAGGAATAGTGGAGGACGTAATACCCTATTTCCCCCATTCTATAAAAATAACCATATTGGCCAAGAACTATGGCAAACTCAAAGATGTGAATGTTTGATTAGATAGACCTTTGTATAAAAGGTCAGTGAATGTAAATTATATCATGAATATATGTTGCATCATTGCTGGAAGGGGGGTGTGCTGAAAGAGACCGCGATGATTGATGGGAGGTGGTGGAAGGGGCCAGGAGTGGTTGCGTTAACTTCCACCGAATCGAAACTGTATTGGTTTATATGTGCTCGGGAACCAAAGCTCACTCTCAGACCCCGGAATGAATTACCCGCCTGGATGGTAGGTGGGGAGGCTCCTCAAGAGTAAATGAAGGGATGGGGGAAAATCGCCCATCCATAGAAGCTCTCAGACCTAACCATCGGACAGGGAAATTCGTGCCAAACACAACCTTGCAGGAAAAAGGCAAGGAAAGAAGTGTGGAAAGGGGGGGGGGGAGAGAGGAGAGGAGAGCACGCACAACAGGAATCGTGGGAGGAAAACTAGAAAAACTCTGAGCAGAGGAGAAGCAGAGTAACCTTTGTCCTTGACTTCTGACGAGCGGGAAGTAGGAGACTGAGTCTCAAAGAATCGTGGTCTAGCTCGGGGGTGGCTAGTGGTAGATCCGATTGGAATCACTGAGCCTACGGTTGGGTGGAAACGAGCACCCCTCTCAGAAGTCATGTCACACCTGGTGTTTTTTCTAATAAGTGTTTATATCTCGTATCTTGAATTAAATATAATGGATGCATGCTCATGTTTGTACAATTATAAATGATGGATTTATGAATAGAAGTGTTTTCCTGGTGTTTTGATCAGAAATAATGGATGCATGCTTATTCTTATATGACCATAATCGGTTTATGTATAGAATGAATAAGTTCAAATTACAATCCTGTTCCCTTGAGAGTTGTCCCATGTACTTGATTCACGCTATGCCCTGGTTTGATTTCTCGAAGGCACATCCTTCTGGGAAGTTCCCTCACATTCCAGAGCCGGAGTGAGTTCCTTGAAAGGACTACCGTTTTAGTATATATACGAGCTTACCTCACCCTTGTCATAGAGCTCATAGCTCTATAATTTAAGAAGGCCTTTTAGTCAGGTCACCAAGCCTGGTGATAATTACCCAAGAACCCGTTGAAGGATTTTATGGCCTAAGTTTGGAAACCTTGCACCTAAGAGAATGGTTCCCTCAAGTTTTTGGTGTTTCGACAACCGGGAAACCCAAGGGGAAGTTTCCTTGCACTCGCCAGTCATGAAATTTTGATTTGCAAAACCCTGAAATGAGCTCAGCAAAATATATGGACTTCGAAGTTTCGGCTCCCGAGAAACCTAGGTGCGAGACCTCCTGTCTTCGCACATCATGAAATCTCGATTTTCAAAACCCCGAAATGAGCTTAGTGAAATATATGGACTTTGGAGTTTCGGCTCCCAGGAAACCTAGGTGCAAGATCTCTTGTCTTCGCACATCGTGAAATCCTGATTTGCAAAACCCTGAAATGAGCTTAGCGAAATATATGGGCTTCAGAGTTTCGGCTCCCGGGAAACCTAGGACCTCCTGTCTTCGCACATCGTGAAATCCTGATTTGCGAAACCCCGAAATGAGCTTAGCGAAATATATGGGCTTCGGAGTTTCATCTCCCGGGAAACCCAGGTGCGTGATCTCCTGTCTTCACACATCGCGAAATCCCAATTTGTGAAACCCTGAAATGAGCTTAGTGAAATATATGGGCTTCAGAGTTTCGGCTCCCAGGAAACCCAGGTGCGAGACTTCCTGTCTTCTTATATCGCGAAATCCTGACTTGCGAAACCCCGAAATGAGCTTGGTGGATATAAGAATTTCGGTGTTTCGGCACCCGGGAAATCGAAGGATATGAACCCCTTGTCTTCATACATCACGAAATTTTGGTATGCGAAACTCTGAAAGGTAGAGTGTTGGCATTTAATCCGAGCCATTGATAAATTCAATGATCTTATTAGACCCTTTTCAGGTTTTGGCACTTTGAGAGATAGAGAGTAGGGGAACGCTTGCATCATGATTCCCCAAACCATGAAAGCCATAAGCATCTTCAGGTAAGGCCTATGGTCATAGCCAATGATCACATGGGGAAGGATAAGAGAAGGGAGGGTCTGCACCAGGCCCCATAGAATTTTGGGGATTCTATTCCTCGAAGAAAATAAAATAAAAACAAGAAGAAAATTCTTAGTTACCGTAGTGGGTGTGTGACAAATTGGTATCAGAGCATGATTACAAAACTTGGCCTACTTGGGCTCATGAATGGATTGCGCAAAGACTCCATTCGAAGTACTCTTAATAGGAGTAACCCTTTATCTTAACCCCCTTAATCACAAGTCAAAGTTAAGAATGAAAACTCCTATTGTGTGTGTGCATGTGAAAGATATGAATTATGTGTCGGTTATGAATGAATATAAATAGTGACTAACAACAAGCATTTTTCTTTTGCACATGAGAGGACAATCAACCACGGGAAACTGTAGACGCATAGAATGGTGACTCACCATGAAGTGGGGGATGGCTCCCACAATAGAGATGAAGAGTCTGACGAAAGGAGAGCGGTAGGGACCCCTCCAGATCTAACTGAGACTATGAGGAGCCTCATGGTCGAACTACAGAGATGCAAGGACGACAACGAGAGGATGATAAAAGAGCAAGAGAAGCGAACGGAAATTAATGCAATCTTACTGCAGAGTTTATCTGACATACAAAGACAATTGCAACATGAACCTGACACTAGTCACACAGACCGATGGTAGACAAAGAAAAGTCGAAGTCCAACTGAGATACAGAAATGTGGTATTTTAAGTAGCCACACTGGGAAGAGAAATTTGAGAAAACTTCACCCCAGAGATAAGGGACAAGCGTCAGACGATTCCTCTAGAAAAGAAGTTGGCAAATTGGAAGGTTCTTCTAGCAACAGAACTAGTTCTTATTCCCGAAGAAAATGGAAGAAACGAAAGCTTTCCAAGAATCAAAATCTCGAAGAATTCAAGAAGTCCAAACCACCCTATTTTGACGGTGAAATAAAGAAGGGAGAGGAAGCGAAGGCTTGGCTACTTGGACTAAAGAAGTATTTTAGAGTCCATAACTTCTCGAAAAATTTGAAGGCCCGAGTATCCACTTTAAACCTAAATGGTAAGGCTTCCATTTGGTGGGAAGACCTTAAGAACGTAAAAGGGATTCACGAAGAAGACCTATCTTGGGAACGGTTTGAGAAATAATTCAGGAATAAGTATCTATCGAAAAAGCATTTCGACGAAAAGACTAAAGAATTCTATGAACTCAAGCTGGGGCAATGCACCATAGAAGAATATGTCAGTAGATTCCTCGAATTGTTGAGGTACGTGTTAGGATATTTAGACACTTAGGAGTTAGTTAAGATCTACTTGGTCTAATATGTCGTTAGGTAAAAGTGTGTTTCTTTAGTATGCATTTGTAGTTAGGAAATCTTGTTGAAAAGTCAACAAGAAACATGTTTCTAATTTACTTTTCCCTTAAATAAATTAGACAATAAATATTAATCTATTATCTCATTCATAACTAAGTGATTTGGAATTGTAACATAATTATTAGTGTATTTAAGTGAGTTAAGATCAGTTGTACTAGTTGTAACTAAACATGCACTAGTGAGAGTTCAGTTAATCAGTGAACTCACATGCAACTGAAGATTCACCATAGTTAACTACATGCATGTGAGTTCCATTGGACATCCAGTTGAGATAACAGGTGAAAGGGACAGTTGGCTATCAGTTGTGATTTGTTCACACATGTAGTGGATATGCTTATGAGCATGTGAAAACGAGGCAATTCGTAATATTCGATTCATTGTGAGAATTTGGATTGCAGAGTTTGTGCAAAGGAGGTAGGATGTCTGGACACAGGAATTGGCACATGTATTTGCTAATTTGTGTATGGTAGTGTGAGACGATTGTAGTGTACTAAGATCTCTTGGATTAGAGTTTTGTATGATATTGTTTCATGATTCATGATATACATAATATATGATATTTGGGGTTTTTAGCTTTACGCTTTCTCGGTAAAACTTCTGTGTTGTGTGTTATTGACATTTCACTTTGTGCATTGTGGTTGTGATCGTGGTTTAATTGCTTCCGCAATAATAATAGCAGAAGGGATTATGTATTTAACAAGTGGTGGAAATTGCTAGATCTGGAGAATCACAAGAATATACTCATTTGGGTATCAAAATTTCTACATGGTATCAGAGCCACGGAGGCCACGGAGCTACGGAAGTGAGGTGTGAACAAAATCGTATTCTACCAGGTCCCATCTCTAGCAGGGTGCGAACTGTAGTACTGAAAACTACGCCCATTTTCAGGAAGAGTAATTCTCACACCCTAGACAAAGGCAAGGTGTGAACTTCATTGGCATTCTCATAGGCAAATACACTATCAGGGTCCGAACTTCCCTCACCCTAAAAGTGAAGCAAGGTGTGAACTTCATTGGCATTCTCGCAGGCTACAGTGGAGCAGGGTGCGAACTTGACAGGGCATTCTCGCAGGCTACAGTGGAGCAGGGTGCGAACTTGACAGGCAAGTTCGTAGGCTATACACAGGAAGGGTGCGAACTTCCCTTGGGTTTCTCTCAGGTGGGGTGCGAACCTCCCAGGGCAAGAGGAAAGTGAAGGGGTTGAGTTTTGGGTTGGATAACATTCGAATTTGCAAGATTTTCTTGGTGCGACACTTGATTCAAGATCGAAATGTCTTTCAATGGCTTGAGGTTGGAGTATGCACTCGAGGATATCTCTAACTACATTTCTTGGAAGGATAGGATGGAGGTAGTTCTCGAAGACAATGGCTTGAAGGGTTACATTGACGCAGATGTTTCTAATCCAGATGCGACAAACACTGCAAATCTTGATGCATGGAAAAAGAAAGTGGCGAAGGCGAGGAGGATTCTATTGGAGGGAGTACAAGACCACATTGTCTCAAGTCTCCATGGGAAAACCACACCATATGCAATGTGGAAGGTTTTGACAGATCTGTTCCAAAACAATAGCGACCATAGGAAATTGGCGCTCAAAGATAAACTTAGGAAGATCAAGATGGAAAAGGGTGACACTATTCCAAAATATCTCACGAAGTTTGTCCAATGTTGGGATGAGCTTGGAAGTGTGGGAATAATAGTCGTTGCTGATGATTTGGTGAGCTTGGCGATCTTAGGGCTTCATAAGAGTTGGCACAGTTATCAAGACTCTGTCAATGGAAGGGAAACATTGTCGGATTGGGAATGGCTATGGTTGGATCTAGTGCAAGAGGAGTTCAGGCGGAACACCAGAGATGGATCTTCATCAAAGTGTGATAATGAAGAGGATTGTGCTTTGATTACCAAGGCAAGGAAAGGGAAAGGGAAGAAATTCCATCCAAAATACGAGTCTAAAGTCAAGAAGATGGATTTTTCCGAAGTGAAGTGTTTGCACTGTCACGAACGTGGGCATCTCGCTACTAACTGTCTGCAGAAGAAGAACAACAAGACAGTTGTTGGAGCTGCAACTGGTGAGGCTCTTGTCTCACAATTTGAGCTTGACTTCGCTTTGATCACATGCATGGCTTCAAGTGCATCGGGATCGGTGTGGTATTTGGATAGTGGCACTTCATTCCACATGATGGGAGATAAAGAGTCTTTCATTGACTTGGAGGAGAAAGATCTCAGAATGCATATTGAGATGGGCAACGATGGATGATACAGTGCATCTAGTATTGGTACCATTACCTTTCAGAGGGAGTCAGGCAAACCATTTCAATTGAAAAATGTTATGCATGTTCCAGGTCTGAAGAAAAACTTAGTCTCAGTCGCAATGTTGGAGGACAGAGGCTATGATGTTGTTTTTAGCAATGGAAAAGCCTATATGCGACATAAAGCAGTGGGTCAAGTCAAGAAGATACGGATTCGAGTTAAGAATCTCTACATGCTGGAGGTAGATGGCTGCAGTGCCAAAATAAGCAAGGCATAAAAAGTGGTGAGCCAGGATGAAGGCGAATTATGGCACAAGAAATTGGGCCATCTTCATCATGGAGCCTTGAAGATCATGCAACAAATATCTATTTGAATTCCAAGGGAAACACTTGCTCAATCAGATCAGTGCAAGGGGTGCACCTCGGGGAAGTATGTCAAGTCCACCGTTCATGAAAAGGAGAATCTTGCTTCGGTGGTCCTGGAGAGAATTCACACAGACGTGTGTGGACCATTCTCGATTGCTTCAATATAAAAACATAGGTATTATGTTATTTTTGTTGATGACTTTTCTCGTAAATGCTGGATATTCTTCATGCAAAAGAAGGATCAAACATTCTCAAAGTTCTGTGAGTTTAAAGCATTGGTGGAGAAAGAGTCAGGGAAGCAAGTGAATTCTCTAAGGAGCGATAATGGTGGAGAATACATCTCTAACAAGTTCAAAGAATTCTGCAGTAGAGAAGGAATTCGAAGAGAACTCATAGCGCCTCATAACCCACAACAAAATTGGGTCGTGAAGAGAAAGAACAGAACGATCATGGGTGCAGCACGAATAATGTTGCATGATCAGGGCCTACCAATGCATTTATGGGAAGAAGCATGCAATACTGTGGTTTATGTGCAGAACTGTTGTCCTCATAGAGTACTTGGCATGAGTACACCTGAAGAAGCTTTTACTGGTAAGAAACCTGATGTTTCTCATTTTAAAATTTTTGGTTCATCCGTTTATGTGCATGTAAACAAGGATGCTAGGAAGAAGCTGGAACCAACTGTTGAAGTTGGGATATTTTTGGGGTACACAGAAACACCCCATAATTATCATGTGTATTTGTTGAACAGTAAGATGACTTTTATGCGACGGGATATGAAATTTGATGAGGGGAAAGCCATGCAGTTGTCACTTGAGAGAGAGCTAGACTTGCATGCAGAAGAGGAATTGTTGGTTCCCAAGGATGAGTCTCAAGATGTGGATCAGCCACATGAAGAGGTTCATGGAGTGGAGGAAACCACTCAAGCAGAGCCATCCATTAGAGATGGTAGAAAGCGCACCACAGAAGTTGATAGATTGAGACTAGACACTGCACAGAATATAGTAGCCCCTATTTCACAGTGCAGACAGAGACAGCCTCCTGATCAATTTGTTGGATACATGGCTCTGATGAGCAAATGTATTGTGACTGAACCATCTTCCTTTCAGGAAGCAGTGCAGGACCCCACTTGGGTTGATGCTATGGTTGAGGAGTATGACTCCATTGTCAAAAACAGTGCATGGGAAATTGTCCCAAGACCGATTGATAAATCAGTGGTAGGTTTGAGATGGATCTACAAGGTAAAGCAAGTTGTGGATGGGAGTGTGGAGAAATACAAGGCCAGGTTTGTGGCCCGAGGCTTCTCATAGATAGAGGGGATAGATTATGGTGAGACCTTTGCACCTATCACTAGGTAATCTTCCATAAGATCCATCCTTGCACTCTCAGCGCAGATGGGCTAGCACATTCATCAGATGGATGTAAAAACTGTGTTCCTCAATGGGATCAGTGAGGAAGAATTGTACATTGAATAGCCAGAAGGTTTTGAGACCTTTGACAGAGAGTCGCATGTCTGCAAACTCAAGAGGGCACTGTATGGGCTGAAACAAGCACCCTGTGCTTGGTACACTCGGATAGACAGCTATTTCACCGGATTGGGCTTCACCAAAAGTGAAGCTAATGCAAACTTATACCAAATTGTGGTGCAGGGTAAGCTTTTAATCATTGTGCTTTATGTGGATGATTTAATATTGACTGGTGATGAGAAGTTGATACACTCATGCAAGGAGGACCTTGCAAAGGAGTTTGAGATGAAGGATTTGAGCCTTCTTCATTATTTCCTTCGTTTGGAAATATGGCGGCGAGATGGTGAACTTTTTGTGTCTCAAGGAAAGTATACAAGAGAGATACTGGGTAAGTTTCACATGGAGGGATGCAAACCCATGGATATTCCTCTTCCAGGAAACTGGAGGAAATAGGATGCTACTTCTGGAGAGGTAGTGCATGCTACTGTCTATCGACAGTTAGTAGGTTTGCTAATGTATTTAGTGAACATGAGACCGGACATTTGCTATGCAATTAACCAACTAAGTCAAGTGATGGTTAAGCCTACCAAACTCTTTTGAAGGGTAGGTAAGCATGTCCTGAGATATCTGAAGGGAACATCTAAGTATGGATTATGGTACAGATAGATGGATGAGGTGAAGTTGCATGGCTTCACAGATGCAGATTGGGTGGGCAGCCCAACGAACAGAAAGAGCACATCAGGAGGGATCTTAGTATCGGATCTATAGTTGTTTCTTGGTACAACAGGAAACAGAGATCCGTGGCACTTAGTTCAGCGTAAGGAGAATACATGGCAGCAAGTCAAGCTGCATGTGAGGCTATCTGGATGAGGAAGATCTTGGTTGGTTTGTTTGGTTCTCATTTAGATCCAACAGTGATTTATAGTGATAATTGGAGTTACATTAAACTCTCGATTAATCCTATGTTTCATGACAGATCTAAGCATATAGATATTCGGTATCATCATCTTAGAGATTGTGTGTAGTATAAGATCATGTTGCTTCAATACATTCCTACGGAAGATCAGGATGCTGACATTCTGACGAAGGTGCTCACCGAGAGCAAATTCAAATATCATAGAAACATGATTGGGGTGAAGGATAATCCCTTTCTTGTTGAGAGGGAGTGTTGAAAAGTCAACAAGGAACATGTGTCTAATTTAATTTTCCCTTAAATAAATTAGAAAATAAATATTAATCTATTATCTCATTCATAACTGAGTGATTTGGAATTGTGACAGAATTATTAGTGTAGTTAAGTGAGTTAAGATCAGTTGTACTAGTTGTAACTAAACATGCACTAGTGAGAGTTCAGTTAATCAGTGAACTCACATGCAACTGGAGATTCGCCACATTTAAATACATGCATGTCAGTTCCATTGGACATCCAGTTGAGATAACAGGTGAAAGGGACAGTTGGCTATCAGTTGTGATTTGTTCACACATGCAGTGGATATGCTTATGAGCATGTGAAAACGAGGCAATTCGTAATATTTGATTCATTGTGAGAATTCAGATTGCAGAGTTTGTGCAGAGGAGGCAGGTTGTCTGGACACAGTAATTGGCACATGTATTTGCTAATTTGTGTATGGCAGTGTGAGACGATTGTATTGTACTAAGAGCTCTTGGATTAGAGTTTTGTATGAGATTGTTTCATGATTCATGATATACATAATATATTATAGTTGGGGTTTTTAGCTTTACGTTTTCCCGGTAAAACTTCTGTGTTGTGTGTTATTGATATTTCACTTTGTGCATTGTGGTTGTGATCGTGGTTTAATTGCTTCCACAATAATAATAGTAGAAGGGTTTTTGTATTTAACAAGTGGCGGAAATTGTTAGATCTGGAGAATCGCAGAAATATACTCATTTGGGTGTCGAATTTTCTACATGGTATCAGAGCCATGGAGGCCACGGAGCTACGGAAGTGAGGTGCAAACAAAATCGTATTCTCGCAGGTCCCGTCTCTAGAAGGTTGTGAACTGTAGTACTAAAAACTACGCCCATTTTCAGGAACAGTAATTCTTGCACCCTAGACAAAGGCAATGTGTGAACTTCATTGGCATTCTCGTAAGAAAATACACTAGCAGGGTGCGAACTTCCCTCACCCTAAAAGTGAAGCAGGGTGCGAACTTCCCTCACCCTAAAAGTGAAGCAGGGTGCGAACTTCATTGGCATTCTCGCAGGCTACAGTGGAGCAGGGTGTGAAATTGACAGGGCATTCTCGCAGGCTACAGTGGAGCAGGGTGTGAACTTGATAGGCAAGTTCACAGGTTATACACAGGCAGGGTGCGAACTTCCCTCAGGTTTCTCTCAGGTGGGGTGCGAACCTCCCAGGGCAAGAGGAAAGTGAAGGGGTTGAGTTTTGGGTTGTATAACATTCAAATTTGCAAGATTTTCTTGGTGCGACACTTGATTCAAGATCGAAATGTCTTTCAATGTCTTGAGGTTGGAGTATGCACTCGAGGGAAGATCTAACTACATTTCTTGGAAGGACGGGATGGAGGCAGTGCTCAAAGACAATGGCTTGAAGGGTTACATTGACTCAGATGTTCCTAAGATGGATGCGACAGACACTGCAAATCTTGATGCATGGAAAAAGAAAGTGGTGAAGGCGAGGAGGATTCTGTTAGAGGGAGTACGAGACCACATTGTCTCAAGTCTCCATGGGAAAACCACACCATATGCAATGTGGAAGGTTTTGAAATATCTGTTCCAAAACAATAGTGACCATAGGAAATTGGCGCTCAAAGATAAACTCAGGAAGATCAAGATGGAAAAGGGTGACACTATTCAAAAATATCTCATGAAGTTTGTCCAATGTTAGGATGAGCTTGGAACTGTGGGAATAACAGTCGTTGCTGATGAGTTGGTGAGCTTGGCACTCTTAGGGCTTCCTAAGAGTTGGCACAGTTATCAAGACTTTGTCAATGGAAGGGAAAAATTGTCGGATTGGGAATGACTATGGTTGGATCTAGTGCAAGAGGAGTTCAGGCGGAACACCAGAGATGGATCTTCATCAAAGCATGATGATGAAGAGGATTGTGCTTTGACTGCCAAGGTAAGGAAAGGGAAAGGGAAGAAATTCCATCCAAAATATGAGTCTAAAGTCAAGAAGCTGGATTTGTCCAAAGTGAAGTGTTTTCACTGTGACGAATGTGGTCATCTCGCTACTAACTGTCCGCAGAAGAAGAAGAACAAGACGGTTGTTGGAGCTGCAACTAGTGAGGCTCTTGTCTCACAATTTGAGCTTGACTTCACTTTCATCGCATGCATGGCTTCAAGTGCATCGGGATCAGTGTGGTATTTGGATAGTGGCGCTTCATTCCACATGATGGGAGATAAAGAGTCTTTCATTGACTTGGATGAGAAAGATCTCAGAATGCATATAGAGATGGGCGACGATGGAGGATACAGTGCAGCTGGTATTGGTACCATTACCTTTCAGAGGGAGTCAGGTAAACCATTTCAATTGAAAAATGTTATGCATGTTCCAGGTCTGAAGAAAAACTTAGTCTCAGTTGCAATGTTGGAGGACAGAGGCTATGATGTTGTTTTTAGCAGTGGAAAAGCCTATCTGCGACATAAAGCAATGGGTCAAGTCAAGAAGATACGGATTCGAGTTAAGAATATCTTCATGCTGGAGGTAGATGGATGCAGTGCCATGATAAGCAAGGCAGAAAAAGTGGTGAGACGGGATGAGGGCAAATTATGGCACAGGAGATTCGGCCATCTTCATCATGGAGCCATGAAGATCATGCAACAAATATCTATTGGACTTCCAAGGGGAACACTTGCTCAGTTAAATCAATGCAAGGGGTACACCCCAGGGAAGTATGTCAAGTCCACCTTTCATGAAAGGAGAACCGTGCTTCGGTGATCTTGGAGAGAATTCACACAGACGTGTGTGGACCATTCTCGGTTGCTTCAATAGAAAAACATAGGTATTATGTTATTTTTGTTGATGACTTTTCTCGTAAATGATGGATATTCTTCATGTAGAAGAAGGATCAAACATTCTCAAAGTTCTATGAGTTTAAAGCGTTGGTGGAGAAAGAGTCGGGGAAGCAAGTGAAAGCTCTAAGGAGTGATAATGGTGGAGAATACATCTCTAACATTTTCAAAGAATTCTGCAGCAGAGAAGGAATTTGAAGAGAACTCATAGCTCCTCATAACCCATAGCAAAATGGGGTCGCAGAGAGAAAGAACAAAACTATCGTGGGTGCAGCATGAGCAATGTTGCATGATCATGGCCTACCAATGCATTTGTGGGCATAAGCATGAAATACTGCGGTTTATGTGCAGAACCGTTTTCCTCATAGAGTACTTGGCATGAGTACACCTGAAGAAGCTTTTACTAGTAAGAAACCTAATGTTTCTCGTTTTAAAATTTTTGGTTCATTCGTTTATGTGCATGTAAAAAAGGATGCCAGGAAGAAGCTAGAACCGACTGCTAAAGTTGGGATATTTGAGGGGTACACAGAAACACCCCATAATTATCCTGTGTATTTTTCGAATAGTAAGATGACTTTTATGCGATGGGATATAAAATTCGATGAGGGGAAATCCATGCGGTTGTCGCTTGAGAGGGAGCTAGACTTGCATGCAGAAGAGGAACTATTGGTTCCCAAGGATGAGTCTCAATATGTGGATCGGCCACATGAAGAGGTTCGTGGAGTGGAGGAAACCACTCAAGCAGAGCCATCCATCAGAAATGGAAGAAAGCGCACCACGGAAGCTGATAAATTGAGACTAGATGCTCCAGAGAATATAGGAGCCCCTATTTCACAGCGCAGACAGAGACAGTCTCCTGATCAATTTGTTGGATACATGGCTCTAATGAGAAAATGTATTGTGACTGAACCATCTTCCTTTCAGGAAGCAGTGCAGGACCCCACTTGGGTTGATGCTATGGTTGAGGAGTATGAATCCATTGTCAAAAACAGTGCATGGGAAATTGTCCCAAGATCGATTGATAAATCAGTGCTAGGTTTGAGATGGAGCTACAAGGTAAAGAAAGTTGTTGATGGGAGTGTGGAGAAATACAAGGCCAGGTTTGTGGCCCGAGGCTTCTCATAGATAGAGGGGATAGATTATGGTGAGACCTTTGCACCTATCGCTAGGTACTCTTCCATAAGATCCATCCTTGCACTCTCAGCGCAGATGGGTTGGCACATTCATCAAATGGATGTAAAAACTATGTTCCTCAACGAGATCATTGAGGAAGAAGTGTACATTGAACAGCCAGAAGGTTTTGAGACCTTTGACAAAGAGTCACATGTGTGTAGACTCAAGAGGGCACTATATGGGCTGAAACAAGCACCCCGTGCTTGGTACACTCTGATAGATAGTTATTTCACCAGATTGGGCTTCACCAAAAGTGAAGCTGATGCAAACCTATACCAAATTGTGGTGGAGGGTAAGCTTTTAATCATTGTGCTTTATGTGGATGATTTAATATTGACTGGTGATGAGAAGCTAATACACTCATCCAAGGAGGAACTTGCAAAGGAGTTTGAGATGAAGGATTTGAGCCTTCTTCATTATTTCCTTGGTTTGGAAATATGGCAGCGAGATGGTGAACTTTTTGCGTCTCAAGGAAAGTATACAAGAGAGATACTGGGTAATTTTCACATGGAGGGCTGCAAACCCATGGATACTACTCTTCCAAGAAACTGGAGGAAAGAGGATGCTACTTCTGGAGAGGTAGTGGATGCTACTGTCTATCGACAGTTAGTAGGTTCGCTAATGTATTTAGTGAACACGAGACTAGACATTTGCTATGCAGTTAACTAGCTAAGTCAAGCGATGGTTAAGCCTACCAAACTCTTTTGGAGGGCAGGTAAGCATGTACTGAGATATCTGAAGGGCACATCTGAGTATGGATTATGGTACAGATAGACGAACGAGGTTAAGTTGCATGGCTTCACGGATGTAGATTGGGCAGGCAGCCCAACGGACAGAAAGAGCACATCATGAGGGATCTTTAGTATTGGATCTACAGCTATTTCTTGGTACAGCAGGAAACAGAGATCTGTGGCACTCAGTTCAGCGGAAGTAGAATACATGGTAGCAAGTCAAGCTGCATGTGAGGCTATCTGGATGAGGAAGATCTTGGTTGGTTTGTTTGGTTCTCATTTAGATCCGACAGTGATTTATTGTGATAATCAGAGTTGCATTAAACTCTCGATTAATCCTGTGTTTCATGACAGATCTAAGCATATAGATATCCAGTATCATCATCTCAAAGATTGTGTGTAGGAGAAGATCATGTTTCTTCAATACATTCCTATGGAAGATCAGGATGTCGACATTCTGACGAAGGTGCTCACCGGGAGAAAATTCGAATATCATAGAGACAGGATTGGGGTGAAGGATAATCCCTTTCTTGTTGAGAGGGAGTGTTGAAAAGTCAACAAGAAACATGTGTCTAATTTACATTTCCCTTAAATAAATTAGAAAATAAATATTAATCTATTATCTCATTCATAACTGAGTGATTTGGAATTGTAACAGAATTATTAGTGTAGTTAAGTGAGTTAAGATCAGTTGAACTAGTTGTAACTAAACATGCACTAGTGAGAGTTTAGTTAATCAGTGAACTCACATGCAACTGGAGATTCCCCACGGTTAACTACATGCATGTCAATTCCATTGGACATCCAGTTGAGATAACAGGTGAAAGGGATAGTTGGCTATCAGTTGTGATTTGTTCACACGTGCAGTGGATATGCTTATGAGCATGTGCAAATGAGGCAATTCGTAATATTCGATTGATTGTGAGAATTCGGATTGTTGAGTTTGTGCAGAGGAGGTAGGTTGTCTAGACACAGGAATTGGTGCATGTATTTGCTAATTTGTGTATGGCAGTGTGAGACAATTGTTTTGTACTAAGAGCTCTTGGATTAGAATTTTGTATGAGATTGTTTCATGATTCATGATATACATAATATATGATAGTTGGGGTTTTTAGCTTTACGCTTTCCCGGTAAAACTTTTGTGTTGTGTGTTATTGATATTTCACTTTGTGCATTGTGGTTGTGATCGTGGTTTAATTGCTTCCACAATAATAATAGTAGAAGGGATTTTGTATTTAACAAGTGGCAGAAATTGTTAGATCTAGAGAATCATAGGAATATACTCATTTGGGTATCAAAATTTCTACATGGTATCAGAGCCATGGAGGCCATGGAGCTACGGAAGTGAGGTGCAAACAAAATCATATTCTTGCAGGTCCCATCTCTAGAAGGTTGCAAACTGTAGTACTGAAAACTATGCCCAGTATTCTCACAGGTCCCGTCAAAAACAACGCATGGGAAATTGTCCCAAGACTGATTGATAAATCAGTGGTAGGTTTGAGATGGATCTACAAGGTAAAGAAAGCTGTTGATGGGAGTGTGGAGAAATACAAGGCCAGGTTTGTGGCCCGAGGCTTCTCACAGATCGAGGGGATAGATTATGGTGAGACCTTTGCACCTGTCGCTAGGTACTCTTCCATATGATCCATCCTTGCACTCTCAGCACAGATGGGCTGGCACATTCATCAGATGGATGTAAAAACTGTGTTCCTCAACGAGATCATTGAGGAAGAAGTGTACATTGAACAGCCAGAAGGTTTTGAGACCTTTGACAGAGAGTCGCATGTGTGAAGACTCAAGAGGGCACTGTATGGGCTGAAACAAGCACCCCGTGCTTGGTACACTTGGATAGACAGTTATTTCACCGGATTTGGCTTGACCAAAAGTGAAGCTGATGCAAGCCTATACCAAATTGTGGTGGAGGGTAAGATTTTAATCATTGTGCTTTATGTGGATGATTTAATATTGACTGGTGATGAGAAGTTGATACACTCATGCAAGGAGGACCTTGCAAAGGAGTTTGAGATGAAGGATTTGAGCCTTCTTCATTATTTCCTTGGTTTGGAAATATGGCAGCGGGATGGTGAACTTTTTGCGTCTCAAGGAAAGTATACAAGAGTGATACTCGGTAAGTTTCACATGGAAGGCTGCAAACCCGTGGATACTCCTCTTCCAGGAAACTGGAGGAAAGAGGATGCTACTTCTGGAGAGGTAGTGGTTGCTATTGTCTATCGATAGTTAGTAGGTTCGCTAATGTATTTAGTGAACACGAGACCGGACATTTTCTATGCAGTTAACCAGCTAAGTCAAGTGATGGTTAAGCCTACCAAACTCTTTTGGAGGGAAGGTAAGAATGTCTTGAGATATCTGAAGGGCACATCTGAGTATGGAATATGGTACAGACAGACGAATGAGGTGAAGTTGCATGGCTTCACGGATGCAAATTGGGCAGGCAGCCCAACGGAAAGAAAGAGCACATCAGGAGGGATCTTTAGTATCGGATCTACAGTTGTTTCTTGGTACAACGGGAAACAGAGATCCATGGCACTCAGTTTAGTGGAAGCAGAATACATGGCAGCAAGTCAAGCTGCATGTGAGGCTATCTGGATGAGGAAGATCTTGGTTGGTTTGTTTGGTTCTCATTTAGATCCAACAGTGATTTATTGTGATAATCATTGTTGCATTAAACTCTCGATTAATCCTGTGTTTGATGACAGATCTAAGCATATAGATATCCGGTATCATCATCTCAGAGATTGTGTGCAACGGAATATCATGTTGCTTCAATACATTCCTACGGAAGATCAGGATCCTGACATTCTGACGAAGGCACTCACCGGTGTTATAAGAAAAATCTTTCCGTAGGCACGGATCCGACCTACCTGGTCGTGAAGTCAGTTACATCCCCTTTGGTAGCTCGGCATGAGGCAGAGACTACCTGCACCTCAGGTGGTCCTTCACCTGAGGAGGTAGAGAATGGGAAGAAGAAAGGTGAAAGACTTACAAGAAGTCGTTCTCAGGACCACCCACCCTGGGTGTTATCCTTCCTTAGCTTCCTGGATGGCTGAAATAGCACGGGGGGTGAAAATTATGGACAATGGGATGAAAATGAGCTTGCTTATTTTCAGGACAAAAAACTAAATAAAGTGGACAGCGAGTTATTCACTTCCTTAAAGTGTTGGAAACTGTCCAAGAATGGGTCACCGGGGTAAACCGGTATCCTGGGTAAATGACCAATGAATGCTTTAAGTAAAAGGGTATGAAATAAGGGTGAAAAGGGGGCTTAAAAGATACAATCAAGTACTTTTAAATGGCTGTAAATTGTGAACAGAAAGCTGTTAAAAGCTTTCAAGGCAAGGAAACAAGCCCAGAATGGCTCGATACCCCCCGAGGTGACCCGGGAAGTGACCCCGGAAAATTGTTAAATCAAAAAAAGGGCTGTAAAAGTGGATGAACAGCTTTGTAACAAGATGTTACAGCTATGATATAAGGCAAAGTGTACACAACTTCAGTTTTGGTTCGTGAGTTAAAAGGTGGACTGACGAAAGGTTGACCTTGAAAGTATTTTATTGGTCAATTTTTGTTTTTATCACATGCCTTGGCCAACACATTGTTTTAAAGGTTATCCCAATCAGGCAAACACATCCCGGAACTGTGCCAACCAGTATAATAAGAGTAGTCCTAGCTATCCACGGTGGTTAGGTTGAAGAGTGCCCCATGCAATTTAGAGAAGTAGGGGTTAGTCACTTCTCGTCACTAGCGCTTTCAGGCTCTTAAAGCTGCTTGGATGGAAGAAGGATACCTACGAAAAAGGAAGAGGTTAAGGACCCCCCTAAAGAGGGTTTTTGTTGAGCTTACCCAAGAAGAGTAGTATTCCAACCGAGCTAAGCTAATCAACTCCTTGACCGTGTGGTACTGAGGAAATACCACTCGACTTATACTAACTAGACAACTTCCGATGGGCTCCTGTTGAAGACTCCCTGGCTTTGACTCTTAATATTCTATGAAATTGAAATTGCATAAGATGAAATACCAAACCATCCACGTGGCGAGGTCATGCCTTGCTTTCACAAGTGTGCCTCCTGGTTACTGAAATTGAAATCTATTTTGAAACTATATACATGAAACAAGTAAATAGATAAGTGACATATATGTCACGACTAGATAATATGTGTATGTAAATATCTAAATAATATAATTTTTTTGTTTTCTGTGTATGGGGCGGACCCCTGAATTGTTTTCAAGTATTTTTTGTGGCGTTTCTCATATATTTAGCTTTTTGATTATGCATGGGCCCTTTTTGGGGCAGCCACCTGTAGATTAGTGAGCGAAAAGATGATACAATAAAATGTAACAAGATTAGATAATTACAACATAACAATTATAACATTCAACCCAAAGGAATGGGTTGAGACTTTTTGTGAGCGGAAAAGCTGCCATATGCATGAAATCCCCCACTAACTCCTTGTATGGGGATTGAAAATTTAGTGTTTGAAATACAAAAGATGTGATTGTTATCTACACAAGTATTAACCAGATTTTTAGCAACAAGTGGATCATTCAAACTATTTACACAAATCGAACATATAAACATTGATATGTATATGAGAAATTTTTGGAGTGAGTGCAAGTGATAATTAAAGTGTGTATGGGAGTGATTGGATAGGATTTACCGATTGAAATGTGTGTTTTTCTTCACTTCCCTGCTGGCCCCTTTGCCTCAAACAGGTCTCTAGGTGGTCCCCAACCGCTTAAGAGAAGCAGAATGGGTGACCGGATGTATCCTTGAAGGCAAACAATGAAATTTTAGTGTTTATGTATGGAAAAAAAAATGAAATAAACATAACAGAAATTTACATATAAGAAGTATATAACAGCCAACTAAGATGGCTATCCCGTGGGGGGAAATTGACCAAAATGATCCACTTTCTTGTTTGGGACAACAAGGTTAATGGTAAGAAAACATAACAGAAACATACATGAATGAAAAGATAAAGCAAACAAGTATGGACAGCCAGCTATGAGGTCTATTTAAGGGTTCTCCTAAGGGGCCCTAGGACTCCCAGCCACTAGCTAAGGCTGAAAACAATTGAATACTTCAGAAAATCTGCACTAAAACACAGTAAACAAATTAAACCAAGTTGTTAGAAAATGAAAGTGAGCAAGTTAAACCCAAGGAAGCAACAACAAACACCTAGCTAACCAATCCCTCCTGGAGATAGCTAACATATCAAGCATTTACCACTACCCCTCAACCCTTAACCAACCATTGACACATCCAACAACTAAAATTCAACGAGTACACAAACACAAAGAGTCTTATAAATTTCAGCAGAGCTTTGTTACTATATTCATCCTCTCCTTTTACAATGCCAACTCTCTTATTTATAAAGGAGAGGTGAAGGCTTAGGGTTAGGTCACAAAACACTTGTCACTTTTGAAAAGTGACAAGTGGACCAACCTTAAAGTATTTTTGTCCTTTTTTACAAAAAGTAACCTTATCCAAAAAGGGAATCTTATCCAAAAAAAAGGGGATCAAATCAGATTTGACTTGACCCTTCAATTACATAATAATTACATGCCAAAAGTAAATCATACGAGAGTTCATATTACAAAAAGTCATTTTCCATAAAATGACAA
>JZKD02S0967805.1:1577852-1589842 GCA_000966675.3 Picea glauca
TCAATAACATCGTATGCTTCCCTAGGTTGAGAAGTGGACTCTTTGGAAAGAGGAAGTCTCTGTTCTATTCGTGGAGTAAGGGGTGCTTGTAGAACACGTGAAAGGTTTTCAAACTAAGCTAGTGTTCTAAGAGCATCTAATAATGTCATGTGGGCAAGAACCTTCGCTAGATCTTTAATGACGTTGTAAGGCATCGGTGTTGGGAAACAAGGCGGTGGATTATTAGGCAAGTTTACCTTGTTTGGGGCCAAGGAACCCTGTTCCTTGTAGGGGAAAGTAATCTACCATTTGCGGGAAGTTTTCCCTTTTCATTATCCTTGGGAACGCTTTTGGCTTCTTCCACCCCTTGTGGAGTGGTTTTAGGGGCCTAGCTCCTAGTCTCTACAGCAAAGCTTCTGAAAGCAAGAAGATCGTCATCACAGGGGATAGAGTCTTCCATGTTAACTTGGTCATTTTGGGAGGTGGAAGCAAGTTTGTTTTTTACTGGAGGTAAAGGTGCTTTTACGCTTTTAGACAATTCCACGTGGTGTGTATATGCATAACAATACTCAGGGTCATGGAAGTCTTGGAAAAAGTGGCACCAATCCACTTCAGCAACATGTTGCCTAGGAGTAGGAGTAGGAGAGAAAGGAGGTCTTGGCCTTGGAATGGCAGAAAATTGCATGTCATTCACCTTTCGATTAAGAGAAAGTATTTGGTTATTCATGTTCATTAACAACTTGAGTGTTTTCGAACTTTCCCTTTCTTCAATCCTTGAATTTTGGGTAGGTGGAGGTTCATACCGAGGACCCTCATTTCAAGGTAGATCATTCCTAGGTCTCCCATTAAAACGGGGTTGTGCTAAAGGTGAAGGAATCATACCAGATTCCTCCATGTTTCTTTCAATTTCCAGGGTGCTAGTCTTGGCCGCATCTAAAGTTTGCGTAGATTTATCTTTTAATATGTATTTTACATTCGGATTGATGGCAGTCATGTAATAATGGAACAAATTGTTCCCAGATGGTTGGGAAGTAGTTGGGATCCTATTCAAGGTCGAGGTAAACCGTTGATTAAACTTTCGTATTTGCTCACCCTCATGGATGGAGATGGTTGTGAAATCCCTGAGCAGGGAAGCCACATCATCCGCCCCTTGGAAATGTTTCTTGAATTCTTGGATCATAGTGTCCCACTCTGGGATACTATCATTAGGAAGCAAGTGATACCATCTCGTTGCTTCACCTTCGAAGGTTCTCACAAAAAGTCTAATGATGACATCGGGAATTGTTATGTCCATAAGCGCTAAGGCATCATAAAATTTTTGTATATGTTCCTCAGCACTCAAAGTACCAGTGCCACTAAACTTGGGAAGTCTATTTGGGGCATCCATAGGTATTTCATGAAGAGGTCTGGCCAACCTCAAAGGAGTGTCGGGTTGCCATGGCATTTCCATTGGTACAACTATGGGATGAAAAACAATAGTTGTTGAAATGATGGGAGAAAGAACTTGAGGATTAGTAACTATTGTTGGATTAACTAAAGTTTTCTTTAGTAAGGGGATTTGAATAGGAGAAGAGGAAGAGGGTGACTCGGTTCGCACTGTAGAGGTAATAAGTTTCCCTAGTTTCCCAGGTATATGTGTCTCACTACTTGTTTTCTTTCGTGAATTTTGACTTCTTGTAACACTGGGGGACACTGTTTCCCTAGTCTTAGGATACTTGCGCCTTACCATCTTGCAAGGGGCCAAGTAAGTACTTTGAGTACTTAGGGGTGCATCACCGACAATCCTACTCTTTCTAACACAATGTAAAATAACCCAACTAAAGCGAAGCTTTGTTTTTTGTTCTTCTCGAAGTGGAAGGTAAGGTATGAAAGACTTATAACTTCTCACGTGAGTTCGAACAAGTGAAGTCGAAGACCAACAAGGTAAAATGAAAGGAAAACTCGATGGTATTTGTAACTCCCAGGTGCAATGGAAATTGCAAGGAAACTGAACTATAATGAGTACCAAAGAAAATTCAAAAGGGTCACTGAAAAATCTTGTCAAAATTTTGTCAACGAGTAGGAAAAGGACCACAAAGAATTCAAGTCCAATGTTTAGTACAAGTTTGGGATACAGGAAAATATAAAGAGGTTTGCAAGTCCCCAGTGGAGTCGCCAGAAAAGGGCAGGTTTTATAAGAAAAATCTATCCGTAGGGACGGATCTAACCTACCTGGCCGTGAAGCCGGTTACAGCCCCTTTGGTAGCTCAGCACGAGGTAGAGACTACCCGCACCTCAGGTGGTCCTTCGCCTGAGGCGGTAAAGAAGGGGAAGAAGAAGGGTGAAATACTTACAAGAAGTCGTTCTCAAGACCACCCACCTTAGGTGTTATCCTTCCTTAGCTTCCTCGATGGCTGAAATAGCCTGGGGGGTGAAAATTATGGACAACGGGATGAAAATGAGCTTGCAGATTTTCAGGACAGTGAACTAAATAAAGTGGACAGCGAGATTTTCACTTCCTTAAAGTGTTGGAAACTGTCTTAGAATGGGTCACCGGGGTAAACCAGTATCCTGGGTAAATGACCAATGAATGCTTTAAGTAAAAGGGTATGAAACAAGGGTGAAAAGGAGGCTTAAACTCTACATCCAAGTACTTTTAAATGGCTGTAAATTGCGAACAAAGAGTAGTTCAAAGCTTTCAAGGCAAGAAAACAAGCCCAGAATGGCTCGATACCCCCCGGGGTGAACCGAGAAGTGAACCCAATAAATTTTTAAATCAAAAAAAGGGCTGTAAAAGTGGATGAACAGCTTTGTAACAAGCTGTTACAGCTATGATATAAGGGAAAGTGTACACAACTTTAGTTTTGGTTCATGAGTGAAAAGGTGGACTGATGAAAGGTTGACCTTAAAAGTATTTTATTGGTCAATTTTTGTTTTTATCACATGCCTTGGCCACCACATTGTTTTAAAGGTTATCCCGATCAGGCAAACACATCCTGAAAATGTGCCAACCAGTATAAGAAGAGTAGTCCTAGCTGTCCACGGTGGTTAGGTTGAAGAGTGCCCCATGCAGTTCAGAGAAGTAGGGGTTAGCCACTTCTTGTCACTAGCGCTTTCGGGATCTTAAAGATGCTTGGATGGAAGAAGGATACCTGCGAAAAGGAAGAGGCGCAGGGCCCCCCTAAAGAGGGTTTTTGCTGAGCTTACCCAAGAAGAGTAGTATTCCAACTAAGCTAAGCTAATCAACTCCTTGACCGTGTGGTACTAAGGAAAGACCACTCGACTTATACTAACTAGACAACTTCTGAGGGGCTCTTGATGAAGACTCCCTGGCTTTGACTCTTAATATTCTATGAAATTGAAATTGCATAAAATGAAATACCAGACCATCCACGTGGCGAGGTCACGCCTTGCTTTCACAAGAGTGCCTCCTGGTTACTGAAATTGAAATCTATTTTGAAACTATATACATGAAACAAGTAAATAGATAAGTGGCATATATGTCACGACTAGATAATATGTGTATGTAAATATCTAAATAATATAAGTTTTTTGTTTTCTGTGTATGGGGCAGACCCCTGAATTGATTTCAAGTCTTTTTTGCGGCGTTTCGCATATATTTAGCTTGTTGATTATGCATGGGCCCTTTTTGGGGCAGCCACCTATAGATTAGTGAGCGAAAAGATGATACAATAAAATGTAACAAGATTAGATAATTACAACATAACAATTACAACATTCAACCCAATGGAATGGGTTGAGACTTTTTGTGAGTGGCAAAGCCGCCATATGCATGAAATCCCCAACTAACTCCTTGTATGGGGATTGGAAATTTAGTGTTTGAAATACAAAAGATGTGATTGTTATCTACACAAGTATTAACCATATTTTTAGCATGAATTCACAAGTGGATCATTCAAACTATTTACACAAATCGAACATATAAACATTGATATGTATATCAGAAATTTTTGGAGTGAGTGCAAGTGATAATTAAAGTGTGTATGAGAGTGATTGGATAGGATTTACCGATTGAAATGTGTGTTTTTCTTCGTTGCCCTGTTGGCCCTTTTGCCTCAAACAGGTCTCTAGGTGGTCCCCAACCACTTAAAAGAAGCAGAATGGGTGACCAGATGTATCCTTGTAGGCAAACAATGAAATTTTAGTGTTTATGTATGGAAAAAAAAAGAAATAAACATAACAGAAATTTACATATAAGAAGTATATAACAACCAACTAAGATGGTTGTCCCGTGGGGGGGAATTGACCAAAATGATCCACTTTCCTGTTTGGGACAGAAAGGTTAATGGTAAGAAAACATAACAGAAACATACATGAATGAAAAAATAAAGCAAACAAGTATGGACAACCAACTATGAGGTCTATTTAAGGGTTCTCCTAAGGGGCCCTAGGACTCCTAGCCACTAGCTAAGGCTGAAAACAATTGAATACTTCAGAAAATCTGCACTAAAACACATTAAACAAATTAAACCAAGTTGTTAGAAAATGAAAGTGAGCAAGTTAAACCCAGGGAAGCAACAACAAACACCTAGCTAACCAATCCCTCCTGGAGATAGCTAACATATCAAGCATTTACCACTACCCCTCAACCCTTAACCAACAATTGACACATCCAACAACTAAAATTCAACGAGTACACACACACAAAGAGTCTTATAAATTTTAGCAAAGCTTTGTTACTATATTCATCCTCCCCTTTTACAATGCCAACCCTCTTATTTATAAAGGAGAGGTGAAGGCTTAGGGTTAGGTCACAAAACACTTGTCACTTTTGGAAAAGTGACAAATGGACCAACCCTAAAGTATTTTTGTCCTTTTTTACAAAAAGTAACCTTATCCAAAAAAAAGGGGATCAAATCAGATTTGACTTGACCCATCAATTACATAATAATTACATGCCAAAAGTAAATCATACGAGAGTTCATATTACAAAAAGTCATTTTCCATAAAATGACAAAGCTTGATATGCCACATCACCATTTGCCTTGGGATTTGTGCCATATCAAATGCTCTTTGACTGTTTCCATGTTTTGCAGTTGTAGGTAGTGTGTTTTAGGACAATATATTACCATCCATGGATGTCGGATTCACCGGAATGAAGGCCCAAGGTGTGGGGAATTGCTGAGCTACTTTGGAGGGCAAGGGGACTTTGGGCTTTGGTAGTTGTAAGTAAGGAAATGCCCGCTGTCCAGGCACTTTTAAGACCTGATTATGCCCCCCCTTTTTTGCCTATAAGTTTCCCTTTGAGTTGGCTAACACATGGCTTTGATTTGGGCTTATTTCGGTAAGAGGACCCCTTGGACCTGTAATTTGAGAGGCTCTTACTCTAAACCAAATAGTCCCAAATCTATTTTTTAATGTGTTCATGTTGTATCTCTGTCCTCTACCTTTCCGCTGCCTTTCGTTTGGCGCAAATCCAACTCCAGATGAGTGAGATATGGCCCCGGGAAGGTATGCGAATGGAGTCGTCCAATAGACTGATCAGGGAAAGGATTTGAAATTGGGGTGAAATTATGGGTTAGACACCAGAATTCATAGGCTGGTATAGGCCTGTATAATTGTAGCTGAAATGGGTTTCCCTCACCGGGCCCAATTTGAACTCGGAGGCCCCCAATTAGGCCTCCTTTTGTTACATGCTTGTAGGGCCAAATTGAGTCCCTGTCGCTTTGGGACATGTCACTGAAAATGTGGGCTTAATTTGCTGAGGTGAATGGCATGGGTGTATTCTAGGCTTTGTCTCGGTCGTTTTGACTATTTACGGGTGAAAATCGGCCTCCGTACCGGGAAGTTATGCAATTAAAAAGTCCAGTGACCCTTGGGGGGGCGGGGGGGGAATTAAATTTTAACACATAGTTTAAAAACCATTTAAATTTTATTTGTGTTTTTATAAAACATTATAAAAAAATTTAAAAATAATTATAATTACAAATATAAAAATATATTTATAACCAAATTAAAATTTAAAAATAATATAAAATTAAATTAAATTTAAAATCTAAACAAAATTTTAAACTAAAATGAAAAATTTAAAAACTAAAACTAATTTTGGATTCCCCCACCCGTCAGCCCCTGGTTGGCCGTGTGACCAAACCAAGAGCTAAAGGAGGAACCCACGGGCATGGAGGAGGTGGCTAGTGGCTGGGTTTCACGTGCGCACAAAGGGGAGGAGCTGGGAAGTGTGGGGAGGTCGTGTGGGAGAGAGAGGTAGAGGGTGTGGGGAGAGGGGACGGAATACGAAAGAGAGGATGGAGGAGTTGCACAGGCTATGGGAGGTGAGGCCGAGGTGGGAAGGGAGGAAAGGAGGCCGTGGAGGGGTGGTATGGAAGTTTGGGAGAGGAAAGTTGTGTGGAGGTGAAGGCAACGCGCACAGAGTGGGGAAGAGGTGCAGCGCACAGGAGGGTAGAGGAGTGGTGGAGCTGCAGGAGGGAATGGAAAATGGAGGAGGAGCGCGCGCAGGGGGAGCAACAGTGGTGGTGGGATGGTGGAGCTACGGGTTGTGGGTAGATCACATGTGGGAGATGGAGGTTTGGGAGTGTGGGAGGTTGCATGCGGAGGAGAAACTCACGGAAGGAGAAACGAGGGTTGCGTACAGTGGAGTGGAGGAGGTTGAGGGTGTAGGAGGAAGGGGCCGAGTTGCAGAGGTGGTGGTGGTGGTACCCAGGTGGTGGACGGGTGGCCAGCCACCCAAAATTAAAATTTGAAAACTATAGGCCTAGTGGGTATTTTCACCAGCAAAATGGAGGGGAGGTTTTGGGTTCAAACCCCCTGCCCTCCACTTGAATTTCTGGGTAATTTCTTGAGGTTCTTGGGCAAAGGAAAAGGGGAGGGATGGGGTTCAAAGCCTAGAGCTTCCCAGTGACATGCCCAGGCCTGCAACCTCCAATAGATAGCTTTAAAATTAAAAATTTAAAGGAGCCATGGAGTCTTGGGAAAGATGCCCAAGAGGGGTTCGAATCCCCTCTCCTTTGCATCTTTCAGCACACAGACACCCTTAATAAACTCAGCCATTAATCCATCAGACTGAATTAGATAATAAATATTAATCTATTATCTCATTCATAACTGAGTGATTTGGAATTGTAAGAGAATTATTAGTGCAGTTAAGTGAGTTAAGATCAGTTGTACTAGTTGTAACTAAACATGCACTAGTGAGAGTTCAGTTAATCAGTGAACTCACATGCAACTGAAGATTCGCCACGGTTAACTACATGCATGTCAGTTCCATTGGACATCCAGTTGAGATAACAGGTGAAAGGGATAGTTGGCTATCAGTTGTGATTTTTTCACACATGCAGTGGATATGCTTATGAGCATGTGCAAACGAGGCAATTCGTAATATTTGATTCATTGTGAGAATTCGGATTGCAGAGTTTGTGTAGAGGAGGCAGGCTATCTGGACATAGGAATTGGTGCATGTATTTGCTAATTTGTGTATGGTAGTGTGAGACGATTGTATTGTAATGAGAGCTCTTGGATTAGAGTTTTGTATGAGATTGTTTCATGATTCATGATATACATAATATATGATAGTTGGGGTTTTTAGCTTTACGCTTTCCTGGCAAAACTTCTGTGTTGTGTGTTATTGATATTTCACTTTGTGCATTGTGGTTGTGATTGTGGTTTAATTTCTTCCACAATAATAATAGTAGAAGCGATTATGTATTTAACAAGTGGCGGAAATTCTTAGATCTGGAGAATCACAGGAATATACCCTTTTGGGTATCAAAATTTCTACATGGTATCAGAGCCACAGAGGCCACGGAGCTACGGAAGTGAGGTGCGAACAAAATCGTATTCTCCCAGGTCCCATCTCTAGCAGGGTGTGAACTGTAGTACTGAAAACTACGCCCATTTTCAGGAACAATAATTATCGCACCCTAGACAAAGGCAAGGTGCGAACTTCATTTGCATTCTCGTACGCAAATACACTAGCAAGGTGTGAACTTCCCTAACCCTAACAGTGAAGCAGGGTGCGAACTTCATTGGCATTCTCGTAGGCTATAGTGGAGTAGGGTGCGAACTTGGCAGGGCATTCTCACAGGCTACAGTGGAGCAGGGTGCGAACTTGACAGGCAAGTTCACAGGCTATACACGGGCAGGGTGCAAACTTCCCTCAGGTTGCTCTCATGTGGGGTGTGAACCTCCCAGGGCAAGAGGAAAGTGAAGGGGTTGAGTTTTGGGTTGGATAACATTCGAATTTGCAAGATTTTCTTGGTGCGACACTTGATTCAAGATCGAAATGACTTTCAATGGCTTGAGGTTGGAGTATGCACTCGAGGGAAGCTCTAACTACATTGCTTGGAAGGACAGGATGGAAGTAGTGCTCGAAGACAATGGCTTGAAGGGTTACATTCATGTAGATGTTCCTAAGCCGGATGCGACAGACACTGCAAATCTTGATGCATGGCAAAAGAAAGTGGCGAAGGTGAGGAGGATTCTATTGGAGGGAGTACGAGACCACATTGTCTCAAGTCTCCATGGGAAAACCACACCATATGCAATATGGAGGTTTTGACAGATCTGTTCCAAAACAGTAGCAACCATAGGAAATTGGCGCTCAAAGATAAACTCAGGAAGATCAAGATGGAAAAGGGAGACACTATTCCAAAATATCTCATGAAGTTTGTCCAATGTCGGGATGAGCTTGGAAGTGTGGGAATAACAGTCATTGCTGATGATTTGGTGAGCTTGGTGCTCTTAGGTCTTCCTAAGAGTTGGCACAGTTATCAAGACTCTGTCAATGGAAGGGAAAAATTGTCGGATTGGGAACGCCTATGATCGGATCTAGTGCAAGAGGAGTTCAAGAGAAACACCAGAGATGGATCTTCATCAAAGCATGATGATGAAGAGGATTGTGCTTTGTTTTCCAAGGCAAGGAAAGGGAAAGGGAAGAAATTCCATCCAAAATCCGAGTCTAAAGTCAAGAAGATGAATTTGTCCAAAGTGAAGTGTTTTCAATGTCACAAACGTGGGCATCTCACTACTAACTGTCCGCAGAAGAAGAAGAACAAGACGGTTGTTGGAGCTACAACTGGTGAGTCTCTTGTCTCACAATTTGAGCTTGACTTCACTTTGATCGCATGCATGGATTCAAGTGCATCAGGATTGGTGTGGTATTTGGATAGTGGCGCTTCGTTCCACATGACGGAAGATAAAGAGTCTTTCATTGACTTGGAGGAGAAAGATCTCAGAATTCATATAGAGATGGGCGACGATGGACGATACAGTGCAGCTGGTATTGGAACCATTACCTTTCAGAGGGAGTTAGGTAAACCATTTCAATTGAAAAATGTTATGCATGTTCCAGGTCTGAAGAAAAACTTAGTTTCAGTTGCAATGTTGGAGGACAGAGGCTATGACATTGTTTTTAGCAGTGGAAAAGCCTATCTGTGACATAAAGCAACGGGTCAAGTCAAGAAGATAGGGATTCGAGTTAAGAATCTCAACATGTTGGAGGTAGATGGATGCAGTGCCATGATAAGCAAGGCAGAAAAAGTGGTGAGCTGGGATGAGGGTGAATTATGGCATAGGAGATTGGGCCATCTTCATCATGGAGCCTTGAAGATCATGCAGCAAATATCTATTGGACTTACAAGGGGAACACTTGCTCAGTCAGATCGGTGCAAGGGGTGCACCCCAGGGAAGCATGTAAAGTCCACCTTTCATGAAAAGGAGAACCGTGCTTTGGTGATCCTGGAGAGAATTTACACGGACATGTGTGGACCATTCTCGGTTGCTTCAATAGAGAAACATAGGTATTATGTTATTTGTGTTGATGACTTTTCTCGTAAATGTTGGATATTCTTCATGTAGAAGAAGGATCAAACATTCTCAAAGTTCTGTGAGTTTAAAGCGTTGGTGGAGAAAGAGTCGTGAAGCAAGTGAAATCTCTAAGGAGCGATAATGGTGGAGAATACATCTCTAACGAATTCAAAGAACTCTGCAGCAGAGAAGGAACTCGAAGAGAACTCATAGCGCCTCAGAACCCACAGCAAAATGGGGTCGCAGAGAGAAAGAACAGAACGATCATGGGTGCAGCATGAGCAATGTTGCATGATCAGGGCCTACCAATGCATTTGTGGGCAGAAGCATGCAATACTGTGGTTTATGTGCAGAACCGTTGTCCTCATAGAGTACTTGGCATGAGTACACCTGAAGAAGCTTTTACTGGTAAGAAACCTGATGTTTCTCATTTTAAAATTTTTGGTTCATCCGTTTATGTGTATGTAAACAAGGATGCCAAGAAGAAGCTGGAACCGACTGCTGAAGTTGGGATATTTCTAGGGTACACAGAAACACCCCATAAATATCATGTGTATTTGCCGAATAGTAAGATGACTTTTATGCGACAGGATATTAAAATCGATGAGGGGAAAGCCATGCGGTTATCGCTTGAGAGGGAGCTAGACTTGCATGCAGAAGAGGAATTGTTGGTTCCCAAGGATGAGTCTCAAGATGTGGATCATCCACATGAAGAGGTTCATGGAGTGGAGGAAACCACTCAAGCAGATCCATCCATCAGAAATGGTAGAAAGCACACCATGAAAGCTGATAGATTGAGACTAGATGCTGCACAGAATATAGGAGCCCCTATTTCACAGCGCAGACAGAGACAGTCTCCTGATCGATTTGCTGGATACATGGCTCTCATGAGAAAATGTATTGTGACTGAACCATCTTCCTTTCAGGAAGCAGTGCAGGACCCCACTTGGGTTGATGCTATGGTTGAGGAGTATGACTCCATTGTCAAAAAAGTGCATGGGAAATTGTCCCAAGATCGATTGATAAATCAATGGTAGGTTTGAGATGGATCTACAAGGTAAAGAAAGTTGTTGATGGGAGTGTGGAGAAATACAAGGCCAGGTTTGTGGCTCGATGCTTCTCACAGATCAAGGGGATAGATTATTGTGAGACCTTTGCAATTGTTGCTAGGTACTCTTCCATAAGATCCATCCTTGCACTCTCAGCACAGATGGGCTGGCGCATTCATCAGATGGATGTAAAAACTGCGTTCCTCAATGGGATCATTGAGGAAGAAGTGTACATTGAACAGCTAGAAGGTTTTGAGACCTTTGACAGAGAGTCACATGTGTGTAGACTCAAGAGGGCACTGTATGGGCTGAAACAAGCACCCCGTGCTTGGTACACTCGGATAGACAGCTATTTCACCGGATTGGGCTTCACCAAAAGTGAAGTTGATGCAAACCTATACCAAATTGTGGTGGAGGGTAAGATTTTAATCATTGTGCTTTATGTGGATGATTTAATATTGACTGGCGATGAGAATCTGACACACTCATGCAAGGAGGACCTTGCAAAGGAGTTTGAGATGAAGGATTTGAGCCTTCTTCATTACTTCCTTGCTTTGGAAATATGGTAGCGAGATGGTGAACTTTTTGCATCTCAAGGAAAGTATACAAGAGAGATACTGGGTAAGTTTCACATGGAAGGCTGCAAACCCATGAATACTCTACTTCCAAGAAACTGGAGGAAAGAGGATGCTACTTCTGGAGAGGTAGTGGATGCTACTATCTATCGACGGTTAGTAGGTTCGCTAATGTATTTAGTGAACACAAGACCAGACATTTGCTATGCAGTTAGCTAGCTAAGTCAATCGATGGTTAAGCCTACCAAACTCTTTTGGAGGGAAGGTAAGCATGTCCTGAGATATCTGAAGGGCACATCTGAGTATGGATTATGGTACAGACAGATGGATGAAGTGAAGTTTCATGGCTTCACAGATGCAGATTGGGCGAGAAGCCCAACAAACAGAAAGAGCACATCAAGAGGGATCTTGAGTATCGGATCTACAGTTGTTTCTTGGAACAACAGGAAACAGAGATTCGTGGCACTCAGTTCAGCGGAAGCAAAATACATGGCAGCAAGTCAAGCTGCATGTGAGGCTATCTGGATGAGGAAGATCTTGGTTGGTTTGTTTGGTTCTCATTTAGATCCAATAGTGGTTTATTGTGATAATCAGAGTTGCATTAAAATCTCGATTAATCCTATGT
>JZKD02S0967805.1:1602578-1619265 GCA_000966675.3 Picea glauca
AACTTTAGTACAGCGTATCATCCTGAGTCTGATGGACAGACAGAGAGAGTAAATAGAGTAATAGAAGACATGCTGAGAATGTATGTGATGGATAAACCATCAAGGTGGGAAGACTCCCTGCATTTGGTAGAATTCGCCTACAATAATGGGTATCATGCATCATTGAAGATGAGCCCATTCGAAGCACTTTATGGAAGAAAGTGTAACACTCTAGTGAGCTGGGATAATCCAACTGACAAGGTAGTAGTTGGACCTGAACTACTCAAAGAAATGGAAGATCAAATGATAAAAATCAAACAGAGTCTAAAAGCTGCCCAGGACAGGCAAAAAAGTTACGCTGATAGTAACAAAACCCATAGAGAATTCAAAGTGGGTGACCATGTTTTCCTGAAATGAAAACTAACAGGAGTTCCCTGAAATTGGGAAGTTGCGCCAAGTTGGCAGCAAGATTTTGTGGGCCATTCGAGATCCTGGAAATGATTGGGCCAGTTGCATACATGCTTGCATTACCTGCATCTATGACTGTACATAATGTGTTTCATGTTTCACTGCTTAAGAAATATGTACCTGATGCTAATCATGTTATCGATTGGACTGTGATTCAGGTGGAACCAGAAGGTGTCTTGCAAGTACATCATGTACGCATATTGGACAGGAAAAGCAAACAGCTCCGGAATCGAGCTATAAAGCTTGTAAAGGTCCAGTGGACCTGGTACGATCCTGAGGACGCGACATGGGAGCATGCAGATGTTATGCGGGCAAAGTACCCGCACCTTTTTTAAAATTTTGAAGAACTTGCAGATGCGATGTAAAGTTGCACTGAGGACAGTGCAAAAAAATAAGGGGAGGGGGATTGTAATGTCCCCAAGGTCGAGCCTCATTACAGATCATGATATATGCAATGAATTGTAAATGTGCTCTATAGGCTGGTGAGCCAAGTTTTGTATAAGTTGGAAGGCTTATGTGCTTGTTAGGCCAGGAAGCCTAAGTGTTTGAGGGCCAGGAGCCTGTTGTTGTACTTGTATGTATGCAGAATAATCAATAAAATATAAACACCGCCAGGTGCAGACCGACCACGATGAATGAGTGAAGGGAGACTAAGCGTCCACAGAGTGGGCAAGGAACTAGGGGTTGGAAGGTGGGAAAGGGGCCGAGTGTTGAGCCTAGGGGCTTAGGCCTGGAATAATATTTTAATATTGTTTCCTAAAAAAGCCATGTGCATATTATTTTATCCTAAGTTCCTAGCAAAAAGGGAAGGCATGTACAGGGAGGCATGCGGATGGAACGCATGCAGATCCCAAGGTGACAAATGTCCACCCTAACGCATGCAAATAAAACAGAAAGGAACAGTCGTGGGGGGGAATCTCTCACATTCCATTTGACCCAACTGCCCTGAGGAGGAGCCGTATGAGCTAGTCTGCAAGAGACCTCGTGTATGTCTGTTACAGAGAGGAAGTCTGTGTTGGGTGCTGCAGAATGCGTGTTTACCCTTGTTCAGAGCTGTGGAGTCTGTCTGTGAGAGAAAACTAGTGTGTGTGTTCCCTGAACGAAATGTCCATGTCAATTTCGGGGAAGAGTCTCTGTTTGCCCAGGAAAAGCTGAGCGAGCTTGTGCGTGGAGCCCTATTCTGAAATCTTGACGATGAGAACATCATGTGACTGCTGAACCGGTTCTTGGGAAGCCTGTATCCATTTTCCCTGTGTTTGTTGTGGCACGCAGTTCTAGACTGCGTGAGGCTGGTTGGCCTGTGAGCGACTCCCTCCAGGTGAGAGAGTGTGCAGAGGAAGGAGAGAGCTCCTGGAAGGAACCCTGTAGCTGCCACAGAACCTGGAGACTTCTGGTCCGGTCTGTTCCTGTAACCCAAGGTAAGGGAGACTGGCAGTCGAAGGACTGTCCAGGTGACAGAGAAGGTGCACTCTCCTGGGGTGGAACAGGCATGTGGGGAATGAGGGTCTGTAGGCAGTGAGCGTGGGAGATCCTGGGAGAGCATTCTTCCTGGTGGTTGTGTGTAACTGAATTCCCTGTAACCTCAGCCTGAGTCTGGATTCCTTGCCTTGGGGTGGAGCTCAGTCCCAGCTCGAGGGTGACCCACTGTTGAGTTGAGGAGCAGTGTGGTCTACGGCTGAGAGGTTCGTGGAAGGCCTGCATTTGGTTGGTGGATTTCTCCACTGTCACAAGATAAGTGTTTAATTATATTTTTACCATATTTTATCATGACTGTTCTGGATCTGTAATCATGTTTTCCGCTGTGTAAATGAATTATTGTCGAAAGCTATGGATTGTCTAATTATAACAGTAACTATATGTTTATTCTGAGAATTAAAATGTATCTCTTTGTTGTTACGCATGTGATTATACAATTTTGTATGTTTTATGTAAAAGTCCATGTACAGATGGGTTAGCGAGAGGTTTGAAAGCCTCGGTAGTGAAAAGTGACACTACATAAGCAGTAATGTAATTCACCAAGGTCTTTCATCTCAAAAACTTGTGACAACTGTCTTTTAATTTCATCAATCAACTGAGATGCATTTCCTGTAATAATGAGATCAACAACATACAAGGAAATCAAAGCAACATGCCCTTCTTGATCTATCTTGATATACAAGTTAGGGTCACTCATATTTTTCATAAAACCTTTCTATAGAAAGAAAAAATCAATCTTCACATACCAGGATCTCGGTGCTTGTTTTAGTCCATATAAGGCCTTCTTTAACTTACAAACAAGATGTTCTTGACCTTCTTTTACAAATCCTTTTCACTGAACAAGATATATTTCTTCCTTTAGTTCCTCATTTAGAAAAGCAGACTCAACATCTAGTTGACGAAGTTTCCAATTATGTTTTGTAGCTAGAATGCAATCATTAATCTAATTGTATTTAGGTTAGCTACAGGTGCAAAGGTATCATCATAATCTATTCACTTTTTTTGTGAATATCCTTTTGCAACCAATCATGTTTTATATTTATCTATACTTCTATCAGCATTGAATTTGGGTTTGTACAGCCATTTGGTTCCTATAGGAACTTTATTTTTGGGCAATCTTGTTAATTCCCAAGTATTATTTTTCATTATGGACTCATACTCTTCCTTCATTACATCTCTCCATTCTTTATGCTCATTAGTGTAAAATTTGGCAGCATCGACAGTCATTCTCCAATGAGAGGCCATATGGGCCACCTTGAGGCTAGCCAAGGAGATTTGGAGAATCAACCAGTCTTGTGAGGTATTGAAAAAACACAGGGGGAACATACAACCTCTGTGAGTCAAACCAAAAGTCAGGACAAACGAGATGCTATATGATCTTGTGAGTCAAGATGTAAGTCTAATGCAAAAATCAGGGGAAACGTACAACCTCTATGAGCATAGACAGTCTAGTGCAAAAGTCAGGGGGAACGTACAATCTCTGTGAGCATAGATAGACTAGATCAAAAGCCAGGGGGAACGTACAACCTCTGTGAGCCTAGTCAAGCCTTGTGAGCCATGAGCAAAAGTCGAGGCATCTAGCAAAAGTTAGGTTGAACGTAAAATTCCTATGAGCTAGAAACAAACAATCTTCCTAATATTGCAAATGATGTAAATATATTGATATAGTGCATTGGCATGTGTGACACTATCCACCGTGAAGAAATTTGAATTGCCATGTATAAGAGTCAAATTGAATGAATTGTTAAACTCAAATTATAAAAGGTCGAGTTGCATAAAGTTGCACATTGCATGCATGCATGTCATGTGCATGTTGAGTTAGTTTGCATGCATTGCCAAGTCACAAGGGCGAGTTGTATTCTTAACTGAAGTGTAAAGTCAAGCTCTAAATTCGAACTAAAGTGTAAAGTTAAGTTATGACAAGCATGCAATCAAACTTCTAATTCGATCCCTCTCCCCTCTACCTCTCCACTCCTTTATAAGCAAAGGTCAACCCTCATTCTATTCATTGTGTTTTACAATGTGAGGGTGTAGGAGAAAAAGGCTTTGAGTGTTTGATTACTATGCTGATATATATCAGAATAAGAAGGTTGAGAGTGTTGATACATATCAGTTAAAAGGTAGCAGATATAACAGTTAGAAGGCAGAAAATATATATGTTAGAAGACAACGAGTGTTGTTTACAGTGCTGGTATATATATCAGTATTAGCACGCTGCATATGTATCAGTTAGTAGACAACAAATATTTCTTTTAGAGGGCAGCAAAATACACCCACAATATTGGTGTATATCAGTGCAGAATAGACAAAGAAGAAGCACCCAATCAGCGCACAACTTCTTCCTTCAGTGTTGGTTGATAACAGTAGAATAGGACAACAAGGCTTCTCAATGTTCTACAAGTCATATAGTCTAGTCTAAGTCATCTTGGCAAGCTCATTTAAGAGTAGAATTTCATGGTGGATATTTGTAAGTGATCATACATTATTAATGCAATAAAACAAGATTGTTTGCTGGGGGTTTTCTCCCTGTATAGGGTTTCCCCAGAGTCCATGTGTTGTGATCTTGCATGCTGATAAATTCTTATGATTATTATTGTTCTGGTTTATGAATGATGTTAAGCCAAGTTCAAAGTACAGTCATAATTTAAAGAATTACTTACAGTTTACAATTAAGCTCAAAATTTAATAATTAGCTTGTTTAAAATTCAAAGGTTTTGTAACATTCATTACTTCAATCATCAAAGCATAATCTTTTAACCTTTCAAGTAAATGAGTTTGGCGTGATGACCTCCTTGGTGCTTCAGTGCTTTCACCTCTTCTTCTTCTTTGTGGTGAATCTTCTCCTCCTCTTGGTGTACTCTGGCTTCTTGTAGTGTCCATATCATTGAGTTCCTCTTCCTGTTTTTGTTCCTGTCCTGCTTTTCTTTTGACATTTTCATCACAATCAGAAGGAATATGTCATGCATAATAATTATCCATTTTATTGCCTTCATTTGCATTCTCATGAAATATCACATCTCTACTTGCAAAAACTTTATGTGGAAGGATGAAACATCTTATATGCTTTGTGATCAAAATAGTAATAAAAAAAATGCACTTGATTGTTTTTGCATCTAGTTTTCTCCTATCCTCTTTAGGAACATGAGAAAAAGTTTTTCTTCCAAATATTCTTAAATGGCTTACTGTTGGTTTATAATCATAAAGAGCTTCAAAAGAAGTTTTATGGTCTAAGATTTTAGTAGGACATCGATTTTTCAAATAAGTTGGAGTACAAATAGCTTCAACCTAAAACCCATTTGAAAGATTCTTACCTTGTAACATGCTCCTTGCACATTCCAGTAAGGATATGTTCTTTCTCTCAACTACTCCATTCTGCTATGGAGTACAAGGCATTGCATACTATTGGACAATTCCATGAGCTTTGTAGTACTTGATGAATGCATCAAATGTATAATCTCCCCCTTGATCTGATTGGAGGATCTTGATGTATTTCCCTGTTTGCTTCTCAACCATATTTTTAAACTCTGTAAAGTATTCAAATACATCACTTTCCTTTCTTAGAAAATAAACCCATGTATATTTTGTGCAATCATCAATAAAAATAAAAAAATAGTAAGCTCCACCAAGTGATCTTGTCTGCATAGGACCACACACATCTTGATGTACAAGTTCAAGAATGTCTTTTTTTCTCGTATCTGTATGAGTAGGGAATTCTTCTCTGTGCATATTTCCTAATGCACACCCTTCATATGTAGAGTATTCATTCTTAAGCACTTGTCGTCCTTCTACCATTCCTTGTTTTGAAGTAGTAACAAATCATGATAGTTAAGGTGGTCATACCTTTGGTGCCATAAAACTTCTATTGTCATGGTTCTGGATGCCAACGCCTGATGATTTTTGCTCTTCACATCAAGCTTGTATAAACCTCCAACTCTGATGCCTGTTGTAACAATTTTATAATGATCCTACATATCTTTTACTACACAATGTGACTTAAAAAATTATACCTTGAGAGCTTGATCTGTTATGGTGGAGACTGAGATTAAGTTTTTTCTTTATGCCAGGCACATACATCACATTATGAATATGTTTAACACAACCATTTGGTAATCTCACAGGTACATCACCATATCCTTTAATTTGATGTGAGTGTTTATCCCCAAGATATATATTAGCACCATTATTTGTTTCATGATAATTTTCACATTATTTGTTTCATGATAATTTTCAAACCAGTCATTATTACAAGACATATGTATGGACGCACCAGAATCAACATACCATGCATTTGAGTCATCTATTTCAGTGGACAAAGAAGCATCTGAAATAAATAATTTAAGATTTTTTAATTCATCATTCATTGTTTCTCCTCCCTCAACAAAATGACCAGTATGCCTTTTGTTTCTATGTTTGGATTCCTGATATTTCCTTTTATAGCAGTCTCTAGCATGGTGTCCAAATTTGCCACAGTAAGAACATGTATTTTTCCTTTTAACATTAGCATCAAACTTTGGTGTCATACCTTGTTGTGCCTTTGCATATGGTGGCTTTCCATACGGTGGCTTACTCCCCGTGTTTATTTCCCATGGTTTTTCTCTGAAAGGTGCTTTTCCTTTTGCCATCAATGCTAGATCAGAACTTTGAGACCTTTGATTAAAGTTCTTTCACCTTTTTTCCTCTTGCATAAGTATACCTGCCAACTCTTCAAAAGTAAGAGCCTTCTCCCTTGCTGCAAGACCTGTGATAAACATCAGGTATTCTTCTAGCATGTCATTTAAGGTCATGGTGACGAAATCAATATTATATCTGTTTCACCTATATTCCCAAGTTTATTTTTAACATCTTTGATTCTAGAAATGAAATTATTGATGCTCTCATTTTCTTCCATCCTGATAGAAAGAAGCTTACTTTTCAACGAGAGTACTCGATTTGTGTTCTTTGACTCGTACAAGTCTTTGAGAGTTGTCCATGTCTCCACAGACGTAGAGCAGTCTCTGATATGTGGTATGAGACTGTCTTTTACAAACATTCTTAGCAACCCTTTCAGCTTTGTCTCACATTTTTCCCAGTCTTGAATTGATGCAGTCTTGAATTGATGCAGTTGTAGCACCTACAAAAGCATCGGGCTTTACTTCTTTACTGGATGTAATGTACCAGACATTGTATCCTTCCATTTGTGTCTGCATCTTAAATTTCCAATTTATATAATTTTCACCATTTAACTTGGTTGCTTCAGTCAAGTATGTTTCCGCCAATGGGTTAGCCATAATTAAGCTCACAATTGAAATTAATCAACAAACTTTATGCAAGAAAAAAAATACCATCCTTTCCTTTGGCTAGATTTCCTTTCCGTTGGCTAGATTTGTGGACACCCCGCACTTATTTTCCAATTGGAAATACCTTAACCAAACAACCAGAGTATGTATACTTCAGCGAGTTGGCCATATGGACAGCGGTGATTTGAACACCTTCTAGCAACGATCTCCCAGTGTAATTTCTTCGGTTCTCACTCCTACTTCATGTGCGCAAAGGACAGTCGAGCACACAGATAGCACAACGAACCCAATGGCTTATTGGATCGAGTTCCACAATAGCTGGTTCTTAATGTAATCACACAATTTGAATCAATGACGCTAACCCTAGCTGGTCCTTTTGCAGCTCGACTTCACACCAAATTCGTATGCAGATTGCACCAAATTCTCAAACAAGTCCATTTGCACCATTTACTGTTGCAGATGATGCCTCTATGGCAGCAAATATTCCCGGCTGGTGCACCAATGCTGTACCAGCTGTCCACGCACAGGTGAGACGCTTCTCTCATGCAAATTCCACGACGTGTCTCCTTTATGCACGGATCTGCAGGTTTCTCAACTCTAGATATCCAGCAAATTAGCCTTTGAGACTTCACTTGGCTGCTGCCGCTTCACGATTGCAGATACAACAAAAGACCTACGATATGTTGTTTTCATCAGCTACTTAAACAGTTCGTGTGGAGCAGTTACTTCACATCACGCCTATGGCTATTTTTTTAATAGCGACGAACCTCTCTCATATGTTGCAAGTTTATAAAAAATACAGTCAGATCTCACGTTCCAGCAACATACAGTCAGATCTCACATTCCAGCAGCGTCTCACGTTTTCAGATAGCTTCACGTCCCCCTCTCTCTCTGTACAACCGAGCTCTGATACCATAATAACATTCAACAGAAAACCAAACACACAAACGTGAGAGACAAATTGTCTCACACACCAATGAGAGTTACATTTATAGCAGATGAAACTATGCAACTAACTCCTAAAACTGCTGTGTATCATTAAAAAAAAATATTTGAATACCTAAACATCTATAACACAAACGTGAGAGATTAATGGTCACACACTTCATGTTTATTTATCAAATGAGAGTTACATTTATAGCAGATGAAACCATGCAACTAACTCTTAAAACTGCTCTGGATCTGAAACTACTTGGTATCAAAAAAATATTGAATCTCTAAACATTTAAAACTACTTGGTATCAAAAAAATATTGAATCTCTAAACATTTATAACTGAAGATATTTTTTTATTATTTTTTAACACTTTCAACAAATTATTAAGTGTATGGACAAAGCTACAGTTGATTTAACTGCTAAAGTATATAGAAGTATACATACTTTACTCCACTCTAGATTTGAACCTATAACCTCTTAGAAAAAAACATATATTCTTAACCATTAAAACCACTCAAGAATATAAATAAATCAAACTACTTTTATAAATAAAAAACTGTAAAAATTGATTGCTCTAATAAACTATACCATACCATTTTGTATGGAGTCGAACAATTAAATAATTCTATGACAAAAGGTTTTCCTAAAAGTGATATGATTGTATACAAAAGGTAATAAACTATACCATTTTGTATGGAGTCGAACAATTGAATAATTCTATGACAAAAGGATTTCCTAAAAGTGATATGATTGTAGACAAAAGGTTTTCCTCGAAGTATATGATTGTGCGAATTTGGATTATTCAGAATTGGAAAAAACTCTAAAACCAGAAAAACTCTACTTTTACCTCAAATTCAAATTAGAAAAAAAATCAATTAGCCATTAATAGAGTGTATATAACAGAGATCGGAGATTTACTACAGATGAACCTCCAATAATAATAGGGATCAGGGAATGATGCATCCTTGCGAGTTTTCTCTTTCACATAGATCCTCTTAGTTCACCCACTAAGTTGCCAGAATCAAGTATAATAGGGGTCAGGGAATGATGCATCGTTGAGAGTTTTCTCTTTCACACAGATTCTCCTAGTTCACCCACTAAGTTGCCAGAATCAAGTGTATAAATTTGATTGGATTTTTTTTTATAGTATTAAAAAARTATTTAAATACTATGGATTAATTTAAGTGGTTGAGAATTGTGAATAACTAACAGAAATCTAAATATATATACATCAAAGAATATATATATATATTAAAGAAGATGTTGTTTTACCTCATTCGATATCCCCAATACCAATTTACTCCTCATACCATCTTCTAATCTAAATGTTGAAAATATTAAAAAAGATTACAAAAAYAAAAAAATGAAAATTTGTAACTTTAAACAGTCTTATACCATATCAATTTCGTTCCTTCMACATGAACATATAATGCCAACCATAAACATAATTCTCTTATATCATATCAATTTCGTTCCTTCAATATGAACATATAATGCCAACCATAAACATAATTTGAATTAATTAATTGCAGCAAGTGGATTTCTGTTCACTTTTGTTTCTCGAATGTGAATAAGAAAGGTGTCGAGTTAGATCAACCATAATCTTAGAGTACACACAGGCCACTTTGATCACCAAAATGCGCACCATAAAATTAATTTAACAACAGAAGTTCAATGTATCTGAGAACAGTATAGCTCGATAGGTCACAGAGGAAACCCTCAGATCATTACAGCTTAATAACTGACAGAGGCAAGTCTTCATGCTTGAAACGTGATTTAAAACAGCTGAAGAAAAATTTAGAGCATTGAGAAAAAGTGTTAAAAAGATCAAGACAGCTCTGTCTGCAGCGTGCAGTGAAGACTGTGGCAACTGGCCTGAATTGTGATTATGAAATGTTCTGATAATAATTTTTTCTTTTCATCTGATGAAGGATCCCTTCAATCGTCGACGTAGGTCCTCCAGTACTCCCCCACCCCACTGCAGTCTGGGACATTCCATTGTATTAAGCCATCGCAACGACAACAACTGTTCAACACCTGGTAGCTTCTCTAACTCAGAGCACTCCCTAACCTCTAGTCGTCGAAGCTTTGTCAGTTGCGCCAACCCCTGTATGCTCTTCAGCTTGACACAATTTGATGCGGCCAACCACTCCAGAGATACCAAAGTTTCAATACTTGGCAGCTCCTCCAATTCTATGCACCCGCTAATGTTCAACCTTTGAAGTTTTGAGAGACCACAAAGCCCTCCTACTTTCTTCAATGCACCACAGCTCCTCAACTCTAGAGTTATCAGTGTTGTTGGCAATGCTCCAACCTCCACCAGACCATTACAATCCACGATTTTAGCATGTTCCAGGTTGAGGGAAACGTCTTCACGATAGGATGCCTCCGAAGCGTCTCCTGAATCGGTTGATGTTTTGATTTGCCTACGAACTTTGAATGGCGGTTCGCTTGGCGGACCCTCTATTTCTAACAGTTCAAGATTGTTAAGCTCTTTGATTTTCAACCTTCTCAACTGTCTCAACATTTTAATGCAATTGGGGAAATATCTTAATCCATGACAGAAGTGGAGCTCCAAATGCTCCAAGCTCCTCAGAGAACCGAAAGAGGGTGGCAGCATTTCCAACATTTCGCTTCCTAAATGCAGAATTTTCAAATTACGGAGCTCTCCAAGAGCATTTGGCAATTCTTTTAAGCGTTTGCATAACAAATGCATCTCCTGCAAGAACCGTTGATGTGCAATTTGGGGAGGCAATATTTCGATTTCGTCACAATGTGAGATATTGAAGTATTCAAGTGTGTTGATCTTTGCAAGGGTTTCGCTGGAGATGATCAACTTCTGGCAACTTATCAAACACAGGGATTTAAGTTGTATTAAATTCCCAAAGGAAATTGGAAGGCTCTGTAAATTAGAACAGTTAGTCAAGGTAATATTTAGGAGGTTCGTCAAGCTGCCAAAGGAATCTGGGAGCATTTTCAAATCCGAACAGTTGGACAAATCAATAGTTCGGAGATTCTTTAAGTTGCCAAAGGAGTCTGGAAGCCTCTGCAAATGGGAGCAGTCAGACAAGTTAATACGTTGGAGATTCGTTAAATTCCCAAAGGAATCTGGAAGCCCCTTTGAGTTCCCAAAGGAATCTGGAATCCCCAAATGGGAGCAGTTGGACAAGTCAATAAATTGGAGGTTTATTAAGTTGCCAAAGGAATCTGGAAGCCTCTCCAAATTCGAGCACCATTTCAAATCAATGTTTTGGAGGTTCGTTAAGTTACCAAAGAAATCTGGAAGGTCCTGCAAACTGGAGCAGAAGGTCAACTTAATGCGTTGGAGGTTCCTTAAGTTTCCAAAGAAATCTGGAAGCGTCTTCAAACGAGACCAGTGGGTCAAGTCAATGTGTTGGAGATTCGTTAAGCTGCCCATGAAATCTGGAAGCGTCCGCAAATGGTAGCAGTCTGACAAGTCAATACGTTGGAGATTCATCAAATTAGCAAAGGAGTGTGGAAGCATATGCAAACGGGAGCAGAAGGACAAATTAATGCGTTGGAGGTTCCTGAGGTTTCCAAAGGAATCTGGAAGCATCTGCAAATCGAAGCAACGAGACAAATCAATACATTGGAGATTCGTTAAGTTCTCAAAAGAATCTTGAAGCACAAAACAGGAGCGATTGGACAAGTTAATTCGTTGGAGGTTCCCTAAGTTTCCAAAGGAATCTGGAAGCAAAGGGGAGCAGCGGGACAAGTCAATACGTTGGAGGTTGGTTAGGTTTCCAAAGGAACTGGGAAGCACCGGCAAACTGGAGCAGTTGGACAAGTTAATGTGTTGGAGGTTCGTTAAGTTGCCAAAGGAATCTGGAAGCGCCTCCAAACTGGTGCAGTTGGACAGGTTGATACGATGGAGGTTTGTTAAGTTGCCAAAGGAATCTGGAAGCACCTCCAAAGTGGAACATTTGGACAAGTCAATAACTTGGAGGTTCGTTAGGTTGCCAATGGAATCTGGTAGCCAATCCATCCCGGAACAGTTCCTTTAACTCCAAGTGTTTCAAGGATGGCAGATGACACTATTTTGCTTCTCCTCTCTGGTTGATCTCCCAACAAGTTGATCTGAAAAGTATTGAGTTGGATTTAAAACTCCAGTTCCTGGAAATCAAAAGAAGATTCAGATCCATTCATTATCCTGCCCCACGGTTAATCCTCTGTTTTCACAGAGTTCTGGCAGCAATCCCAGCCTGCATTTCCTGCAACAATGTGTTCTGCAGCCGCTCACGGAGATAAAAACTGCTCCATACACACAGTGCCCAGCACAAGAAACAGGGGGTTACAGTGCTTCAGAAATTAACCGCTAGGATTTGCATGTTGATGATTGCTGAGAACAGAATCAAACAATAATAGGGTTTCAGCAGAAACACACAGAAAATACAAAGACGACGTGGAGAAAACCCTCTAGGTTATAAAAACTCCACCACACAACAGTGTTTGGCTTCCTTTATTGATGAAGGGCAACAGAGAGATACAGGTTACCATTTACTGTCACAATGGCACTCAAAATGAGCTTACAGTAATTGAGTAACAGCCAGAAAATAGAAAAAAGTCTCAAGAAGAAAGAAATGAACCTTAAGTCCTATGCTTCAGTCCAGAAACGGTCTCAGAAACAGAGCCTTCCTTAGCTTCGTCTCGCTGCTTCCAAATGGATCTTATGCTTCGGTCCCTGAAACAATGTCCGCTCTAGCATCTGAAACGGTCTCTTCCACCCCCGAATCTCCCCCCCTGAGTTCCTTTTATCGCTTCATTCCGATCCACATTCCTCGTCTATCATCTTCATTCAGTTATTCAGATTACCCTGCTCTCTTGATACCATTTTTTGACGGGGAAACCAATTCCTGGAAGCAACCGGAGAAGCCCCTGGAAATTTCGTGACAGCAAAGAGAAATGCCTGGCAATTTCTGGGATGAACCAGTCACCCACTTTTAGGTCAAACTGGCCTGGCTAGATAGTCTAAAAAGGAATAAAAAATAAAAACATAATGAATATTCTTGGAGATATTACAGAGTTACCTAGGTAATTTTTTAAAGGATTTCGGGTCTCCAGAGATTTTCTAAAAAGTAGGGTGCATTGTCAGTTTAATTATGACTTTAGTTCAGCCACAATTGATATTAGTTTATATTAGTTTATTAGTTGTTATATCCTTCCATTTCCTAGATTTTAGAGTATTAACACGCACTTCTTTTGCATGAATGTATTATTTTTGGTATGCACACTTGTCACTTAAATTGTTTCATTTTAAATAGTTAACTAAGAAGTTGGCTCCCATTACACTGAGTTAGTGACCACATCTCCTTTAGATCATTTTTATATTTCATGGTGCATGTACTTCATGAGATTGGTGCATGTATTCCTTAAGATTGGTGCATGTACATCGTGAGTGGGTCTAATTGTTAAGAACATGTGTTTCCTCCTAAGAGGTCACAAGTTCAAATCCCTTAAAAATAAATTATTATTATTACTCATTATTCATGTGTAACAATACAATTTATTCTTTCTTTCAAGCTTGTCTCTCTTCTCTTCTCTCTTTCACAAACTTTGTGTGATTTTTCTACTAACTAGGATGAAAACTTCACATACTTGTCTATAATATAATGGTTGTCCTTCGAATATTTACTACCCAACCATAGGAATCAATTAATGGATTTCATCCTCAAACTAGATCGTAATACCACCAAGGTGAAGGAAGCTCCTATTGGGCTCTAATCTCTCTCACCTAAACTCATTATTCTCATGAATTAGGAAGCTCATATTGGGCTCTAATCTCTCTCAACTAAACTTGTTATTCTCATGAATTAGGTAATCTGCTCTCTACAAAGCTCTCCAAGCATCTCCTCAAATAATCAAACAACCATGGCACTATCTTCCACTACCGTACACCATAATGAAAAAGAAGGTTTCTCCTTTTTTTGCTCAACATTCCCTCAAGAGTCTTCTTCCCTTCTAGTGTTCTTCAGTGTAGGCAAAAAGATTCCAATCTATTGGTTTCCTTTTAGAAATAACCTAGAAAAGCAAAACTTGGGCTCTCAAGTATCAATTGAGCAACAATATGCAACATTGCAAGTTCCAATGATAATTTATTCTTTGAAAGAAAGTGTCATTTCTTATCTTAACAACACCAATTCTTACATATTTTCGTGTGCTCTCATTAACCATAAGCTCCTAGAATTATCTTGCAAATTACATGTATAACAAGAATGGTTTCCCACATGTGTTCTCTTCGACAAGGAGAAAATATTCCTCAAATGGGAAAGGAGTAGTGGCCCCCATTGGAAAGGAATGAAGCTCCTCCTAAGTGATTCAATGTGACATATTTCCCTTGCATGAGGAGTACTCGTCTTCCCAAGAAGCACGGGGAAATGTGAAAAAAAACAATTTAAGTGAATGGAGTATTGAGTAAGGCATGTGTAGTAAAGTAGCACCTCCAAATGACAAATGTCGAAGTCAAATTACCCATGCACCCCCTTTCCTCTTTCCCTCTTATGGTATCATGGTCACCTTGTTGAAACATTTTTGGGGGATAATATATTATTATATATTTCATTGTATACATGCATTTACATAATATAAGAACACCATGGAAACATCTACATGGGGGTTTCTAGAAACATAACAACCACATCATACTACTAGACCTCGTAAGCATTTATTAGTCAAGCTTGGCATTCACATTTTTACAATATGAATAGGAAGCCATTTTAAGTAACCTACTTAAAATGGCTTCCTATTCAAATAACTATCTTATTAAAATAATATACAATTTACTATAGTACATTTTAAAGGTTTTAAATTGGGGTATTACACAGAGAATAAATGATTTTACATGTTAATTAAATAACTATCTTATTAAAATAATATACAATTTACTATAGTACATTTTAAAGGTTTTAAATTGGGGTATTACACACACAGAATAAATGATTTTACATGTTAATTTAAAAGTGTTCAAGTCACTATGGCCTGCAGGGGTGTAGATTGATTGACAAGTGTTGTGTAAATGGAAGGAAATATGTAAAGGAGGTCTCAAGTTTGATTCTCGTCCTGATTTACTTGTGCTCCATGCTTGTGGGTTGTGTGGCGCACTTGGGGTTATAGTGGTAGCGGGCGGGTATCGACCATGTGTCACGCGAGTACGAGAACTGCAAGTTGTCGATTCCCCCAGTAAAAAAAAAATGTTCAAGCCACCAAATAATTCTCAATGCTTGGTCCCCTTGGAGTACATTAACGAAAAAATTATAGTAAGTAATTACAAATTGGAGTACAATATGTTTATGTAGCATTAGATTTAAAAGGGGAGTGTTATCATGTCACTTTTGTCAAATACACTACAAGTCAACATTAATCATACCTAATGAGCTTAAAACAATGGAGTATTGGGTAATTACATATGGAAAGGCAAACTCAACCCTAAGTTTGATAGACCATTAGATACCCTTCACGACTTCCCCTTTACTAAGTGTCTAAGTGTGTGATCATGCAATTATTCCTTCAATAGTTGGATGACCCTATAATGGAATGATATATGTAAGTCAATGGCTCATTGAATGGTAGGGTCACTTCTGAAGCATTGTTGGGGAAGGGAAATACATACCATTTAAATTTCTTTAATGAATTTCAAAGTTAAAGTTCATCCTTAGGTTGAATGCAAGAACATGAATAGAGTACAGGTTGAGATTCAATTCCAAGTTTTATTTCACCTCCATAAAAAATTATACATAAAGTCTTCCTCTTACCATTTTCATAAGATCATTAGATGCAAAGTTGTGCTTATTTTTTAGCCAAAATTGAGAAGCCCATTGCTCTGAGTTTTTATAAGTAATCATATTGCTCATTCTCCCTTTTAGTTATCCTTTCTTTAAGAAAAGTGTTGTCAAATTACTACCAGATAAAAAGAAGTCCAATAGAAGAAACAAATAAACTTCTCACTAAGAGATACTAAAGACTACTTCTACAATATTAGCTATAAGGAATACAATTTATAATTTATTGTTTTTATTGCCTTTCCAATGGTGTATAAAGAGCTTATGTTCTTCCCCTCCCATTGTTTTGTTTATTTAAATTCATGTTTGGTTACCATGCATGCATATGAGATAGAAATGATAAAATAGGTGTTCGAAATGATAAAATAAATGCTCTTTATTTACTCTTTTGGTTGCCTCAACTCATTAATTAAGTGAGTAAGCTCCACTATTACAACAAAATGTAATGTTATAATTATTATTGTTGCATCATTTGGGGCGTCAGGAATTGTGTCACATTTGCATTATCGTGTTTTAATTTTTTATTAATAATAATAATAATCTATTTTTAAGGTCACGGTCAAGCTAGACATCAATTGGTATATGAGACCCCCTTGTTTATAGGACAAGGGATCTCCTCCGCAGAGTGATTTAGCAGTTTACAGAGATGTACATACCCTGCCCCTTTAGATTTGAACCTTGCACCATGATTGACATCACTTACGTGTCGAGTTAAGCATTGTATAGTTAAATTGGCATTAAAATTGTTGGATTACTG
>JZKD02S0967805.1:1627555-1640653 GCA_000966675.3 Picea glauca
GCTGGAGTGGCTTTTGTGTCACCTGCTCAGGAAACCATATCTCTGTCATACAAATTAGAATTTGAAGCTACCAACAATGTGGCAGAGTATGAGGCTCTTTTTCTGGGACTAAGGGTTGCGAGGGAAATGGGAATTCAGGGGATAGCACTGTTCGGTGATGCAGAGTTGGTGGTCCAGCAGGTCAAGAATTCTTATCAAGCTAAGCATCCTCGACTCCGGAGTTACAGAAATGAGTTCTGGGACCTGGTTGACACTTTCTTCTCGGCATTTAATATTTCTTTCATCCCAAGAGAGGAAAACACCTTGGCAGATTCCTTGGCTGCATCCGCTAGCAATTTCAAAGTACCCCTGCCACCCAAACTCAGATATGATGTAGAAGTAAAGTACAGACCCTCCATACCTGACAACATCAAACATTGGAAGGTATTTGAGGACAATCTTGAGGTCAAGAGATTCCTGGAGACTGTTAAGGAATTTTCAGAAATGCATATAGACCAAGATGTCGTCTCAGAGGGAGAGCCTGATGGGGGTAATCTTCTGAATAAGATTGCAGGGCGTGACATTGTACAATTGCCCAACAATCATATTCCCAGGGGACTCGTTCCTTTGGAAAGGCTTTTTGATAGCAACGATGTGTCAGTAAAAGGAAAGGTCTCGGAGGAGGATGATGATACTATTCAGTGCAATATCGGAACCGAAAGTAAGCCCAAGTATGTCAAATTGTCAAGAAGTATGACAGGGGAGCAGAGGTCTGAATACGTTGGACTCCTAAAAGGCTTTGCCGATGTGTTTTCTTGGACCTACGAAGACCTTAAAACCTATGACACCTCTATCATCGAACATAAGATCTCGTTAACGGAAGAGCCAAAGCCTTTCAGGCAGAAGCTGAGGCAGATCAATCCCATGTTGCTGCCTATCATGGAGAGAGAGGTGAAGAAGTTGTTGCAAGCTCAGATCATTGTACCACTGAGATATTCAGAGTGGGTGGATAATTTGGTACCAGTAAGGAAAAAGAATGGAGAGATTTGACTCTGTGTAGACTTCAGGAACCTGAACAGAAGCTCGCGAAAAGATAACTACCCCCTGCCAAAGATGGAACACATATTGCAGAGGGTGACAGGAGCTTCCAGGATATCTATGATTGATGGTTTCTCTGGTTACAATCAGGTCTATGTTCTACCCGAAGACAGGGAAAAGACAATGTTCACCACTCCATGGGGCACATTCATGTATGCCAAGATGCCATTTGGACTTATGAATGCGGGGGCAACTTTCCAGCGATCCATGGACATAGCTTTCGTTGGGGAAAAGGACAAGTTTGTGGTCATTTATCTGGATGACATCACAGTATTTTCAAAATCTGATGTAGAGCATCGTCATCATCTCAGAAAATTTTTCTTGAAATGAAGAAAGTTTGGCATTTCGTTAAACCCCACGAAATCTCTGTTCGCCATGAAGGAGGGAAAGTTACTAGGCCATATAGTATCAGCAGAAGGAGTCAGGATTGACCCCAGTAGATTTGAAGTGATACAAGCCTTGTCAGTCCCGAGGTCCAAAAAGGAAGTCCAATCTTTCCTCGGTAAAATTAATTTTCTGAGGAGGTTTGTGCCTAACTTTGTTGAGGGGGTAAAGCTCATAACAACCATGTTAAGGAAAGGGAATGAGGTAAGGTGGACCCCTCAATCACGACAATCCTTTGAACAAATCAAGAAGGCCTTGACTGAAGCTCCTGTGCTTATCAGTCCTGACTATTCAAAGGATTTTCTTATTTTCTCCTTTGCCTCACCGGACACAGTGGCTGTCGTCCTATTACAAACAAATGATAGCGGGCTAGAGCAGCCTATTGCTTACTTCAGCCGAGCACTTAGGGATGCCGAAGTCAGGTATGATGCTATGGAGAAGCAAGATTACGCTCTGGTGAAAGCTCTCAAAGCTTTTAGAACCTACATTCTACAATCAAGGATCATCGCCTATGTCCCCTCGGCTGTTGTCAAAGATATTCTTGTTCATCCTGATATAGATGGGAGAAGGAGTAAATGGATAGCCAAAATCCTGGAGTTAGACCTGGAAATAAGGCCCACCAAATTAATCAAAGGGCAAGGTTTAGCCAAGCTGCTGGCTGAAGAAAATTGCCAAGCTTTGGGAATAAGTTTCATCAATGAATGCTCGGGTATTCAGCAGGGTCGAGTGTCTGACATAGATCATCAAAGGGATCCCCCATTGGCTCAATGTCCTTGGTATAAGGATGTCATATAATTTTTGCAGGAGCTGTGGCCTCCAGATGGCCTGCAAAAAAGCAAAGCAAGAGCTTTAAAGATCAAAGCAGTCAGGTACTGCCTAGTTGATCAAGCGTTATATTGGAAAGACCCTCTGGGAGTGCTTTTAAAATTCCTTAGTCCACCAGAGGCCGAGATGATCATGGCCGAATTTCACAACGGTCTATGTGGAGGGCACCATTTCTAGAGAGCCACAACCCACAAAATCCTCAGGGCTGGGTACTACTGGCCTACCATATTTACTGATGTCTGCAAAGGGGTCAAAGCCTGCATCAAATGCCATAAGTTTGCAGGAAAGCAGCAGCTCAGGTCTCTGCCATTAAAACCGGTGGTGGTTTCAGGGCCTTTCCAGTAGTGGGGCCTAGATTTTATTGGAGAAATTCACCCTCCCTTCAGTGGGCAACATAGGTGGATCCTGACTGCTACAGATTTCTTTACCAAGTGGATTGAAGCTATTCCCACCAGGAGTGCTTCCCACAAGGTAATCATCGGATTCTTGGAGGACCTCATCACAAGGTTTGGCTGTCCAGATAAGATTGTCACCGATAATGCAGCAGCTTTCGGGTCTGAGCCATTGGCAAAGTTCTGTGAGAAGTTCGGGATTAAGCTGATTCACTCCACCCCATATTACCCACAAGGCAATGGTTTAGCAGAGTCCTCCAACAAAAGTTTAATAAGAATCATCAAAAGGCTTTTGGAAGACAATCAAAGGGCTTGGAACTCGAAGCTTAAATTTGCCCTATGGGCTGATCGGGTGTCTACAAAGAGAGCTACAGGTCTGTCCCCTTTCCAGTTAGTCTATGGAGCCGAAGCTGTTTTCCCTTCTCAGCTAGCCATCCCTGTAGTGAAATTCCTCCAGGACTATTAGGAGGAGCTTGATGACATGATCAAAAGGATTAATCAGCTAGTAGAAGTCCAGCAGACTAGGGAGCAGACATTAGATAGGATTCAGGACCATCAGCAGAAGATCAAGAAGGTTTTCGACAGAAAGGCCAAGAAGGAGCATTTCCAGGTAGGAGACCTGGTACTGAAATGGGATGCTCCTAAACAAGATAAGGGCAAGCACAGCAAATTTGAATCCCTTTGGATTGGGCCTTTCAGAATCTTCGAGGCTTTCTCGAACAACACATACAAGTTGCGAGATTTGGAAGGTGAAGAAATTTTCAGCGGCCCAGTAAATGGGCATTTCCTAAANAGTTGTTGCAAGCTCAGATCATTGTACCACTGAGATATTCAGAGTGGGTGGCTAATTTGGTGCCAGTAAGGAAAAATAATGGAGAGATTCGACTCTGTGTAGACTTCAGGAACCTAAACAGAAGCTCGCGAAAAGATAACTACCCCCTGCCAAAGATGGAACACATATTGTAGAGGGTGATAGGAGCTTCTAGGATATCTATGATTGATGGTTTCTCTGGCTACAATCAGGTCTTTGTTCTACCCGAGGACAGGGAAAAGACAACGTTCACCACTCCATGGGGCACATTCATGTATGCCAAGATGCCATTTGGACTTATGAATGCGGGGGAAACTTTCCAGCGAGCCATGGACATAGCTTTTGTTGGGGAAAAGGACAAGTTTGTGGTCATTTATCTGGATGACATCACAGTATTTTCAAAATCTGATGTAGAGCATCGTCATCATCTCAGAAAAGTTTTCTTGAAATGCAGAAAGTTTGGCATTTCATTAAACCCCACGAAATCTCTGTTCGCCATGAAGGAGGGAAAGTTACTAGGCCATATAGTATCAACAGAAGGAGTCAGGATTGACCCCAGTAGAGTTGAAGCGATACAAGCCTTGTCAGTTCCGAGGTCCAAAAAAGAAGTCCAATCTTTCCTCGGTAAAATTAATTTTCTGAGGAGGTTTATGCCTAACTTTGCTGAGGGGGTAAAGCTCATAACAGCCATGTTAAGGAAAGAGAATGAGGTAAGGTGGACCCCTCAATCGCGGCATTCCTTTGAACAAATCAAGAAGGCCTTGACTGAAGCTCCCGTGCTTATCAGTCCTAACTACTCAAAGGATTTTCTTATTTTCTCCTTTGCCTCACCGGACACAATGGCTGCCGTCCTATTACAAACAAATGATAGTGGGCTAGAGCAGCCTATTGCTTACTTCAGTCGAGCACTTAGGGATGCCGAAGTCAGGTATGATGCTATGGAGAAGCAAGCTTACGCTCTAGTGAAAGCTCTCAAAGCTTTTAGAACCTACATTCTGCAATCAAGGATCATCGCCTATGTCCCCTCGGCTGCTGTCAAAGATATTCTTGTTCAGCCTGATATAGATGGGAGAAGGAGTAAATGGATAGCCAAAATCCTGGAGTTCGACCTGGAAATAAGGCCCACCAAATTAATCAAAGGGAAAGGTTTAGCCAAGCTGCTGACTGAAGCAAATTGCCAAGCTTTGGGCATAAGTTTCATCAATGAATGCTCGGGTATTCATCAGGGTCGAGTGTCTGGCATAGACCATCAAAGGGAGCCCCCATTGGCTCAATGTCCTTGGTATAAGGATGTCATATACTTTTTGCAGAAGCTGCGGCCTCTAGATGGCCTGCAAAAAAGCAAAGCAAGAGCTTTAAAGCTCAAAGCAGTCAGGTACTGCCTAGTTGATCAAGCGTTATATTGGAAAGACCCTCTGGGAGTGCTNATGAATGCGGGGGCAACTTTCCAGCGAGCCATGGACATAGCTTTCATTGGGGAAAAGGACAAGTTTGTGGTCATTTATCTAGATGACATCACAGTATTTTCAAAATCTGATGTAGGGCATCGTCATCATCTCAGAAAAGTTTTCTTGAAATGATAAAAGTTTGGCATTTCGTTAAACCCCACGAAATCTCTGTTCGCCATGAAGGAGGGAAAGTTACTAGGCCATATAGTATCAGCAGAAGGAGTCAGGATTGACCCCAGTAGAGTTGAAGCGATATAAGCCTTGTTAGTCCCGAGGTCCAAAAAGGAAGTCCAATCTTTCCTCGGTAAAATTAATTTTCTGAGGAGGTTTGTGCCTAACTTTGTTGAGGGGGTAAAGCTCATAACAGCCATGTTAAGGAAAGGGAATGAGGTAAGGTGGACCCCTCAATCGTGGCATTTCTTTGAACAAATCAAGAAGGCCTTGACTGAAGCTCCTGTGCTTATCAGTCCTAACTATTCAAAGGATTTTCTTATTTTCTCCTTTGCCTCACCGGATACAGTGGTTGTCTTCCTATTACAAACAAATGATAGCGGGCTAGAGCAGCCTATTGCTTACTTCAGTCGAGCACTTAGGGATGCCGAAGTCAGGTATGATGCTATGGAGAAGCAAGCTTACGCTCTGGTGAAAGCTCTCAAAGCTTTTAGAACCTACATTTTGCAATCAAGGATCATCGCCTATGTCCCCTCGGCTGTTGTCAAAGATATTCTTGTTCAACCTGATATAGATGGGAGAAGGAGTAAATGGATAGCCAAAATCCTGGAGTTCGACCTGGAAATAAGGCCCACCAAATTAATCAAAGGGCAAGGTTTAGCCAAGTTGCTGGCTGAAGCAAATTGCCAAGNTTTGGGGATAAGTTTCATCAATGAATGCTCGGGTATTCAGCAGGGTCGAGTGTCTGACATAGATCATCAAAGGGAGCCCCCATTGGCTCAATGTCCTTGGTATAAGGATGTCATATACTTTTTGAAGGAGCTGTGGCCTCCAGATGGCCTGCAAAAAAGCAAAGCAAGAGATTTAAAGCTCAAAGCAGTCAGGTACTGCCTAGTTGATCAAGCATTATATTGGAAAGACCCTCTGGGAGTGCTTTTAAAATGCCTTAGTCCACCAGAGGCCGAGATGATCATGGCTGAATTTCACAACGGTCTATGTGGAGGGCACCATTTCTGGAGAGCCACGGCCCACAAAATCCTCAAGGCTGGGTACTACTGGCCTACCATATTTACTGATGTCTGTAAAGGGGTCAGAGCCTGCATCAAATGCCAGAAGTTTGCAGGAAAGCAGCAGCTCAGGTCTCTGCCATTAAAATCGGTAGTGGTTTCAGGGCCTTTCCAAGAGTGGGGCCTAGATTTTATTGGAGAAATTCACCCTCCCTCCAGTGGGCAGCATAGGTGGATCCTGACTGCTACAGATTTCTTTACCAAGTGGATTGAAGATATTCCCACCAGGAGTGCTTCCCACAAGGTAATCATCGGATTCTTGGAGGACCTCATCACAAGGTTTGGCTGTCCAGATAAGATTGTCACCGATAATGCAGCAGCTTTCGGGTCTGAGCCATTGGCAAAGTTCTGTGAGCAGTTCGGGATTAAGATGATTCACTCCACCCCATATTACCCACAAGGAAATGGTTTAGCAGATTCCTCCAACAAAAGTTTAATAAGAATCATCAAAAGGCTGTTGGAAGACAATCAAAGGGCTTGGAACTTGAAGCTTAAATTTTCCCTATGGGCTGATCGGGTGTCTACAAAGAGAGCTACAGGTCTATCCCCTTTCCAGTTAGTCTACGGAGCCGAAGCTGTTTTCCCTTCTCAGCTAGCCATCCCTGTAGCAAAATTTCTCCAGGACTATCAGGAGGAGCCTGATGACATGATCAGAAGGATTAATCAGCTAGTAGAAGTCCAGCAGACTAGGGAGCAGACATTAGATAGGATTCAGGACCATCAGCAGAAGATCAAGCAGGTTTTCGACAGAAAGGCCAAGAAGGAGCATTTCCAGGTAGGAGACCTGGTACTGAAATGGGATGATCCTAAACAAGATAAGGGCAAGCACAACAAATTTGAAGCCCTTTGGATTGGGCCTTTCAGAATCTCCAAGGTTTTCTCGAACAACACATACAAGTTGCAAGATTTGGAAGGTGAAGAAATTTTCAGCGGCCCAATAAATGGGCATTTCCTAAAAAAATGCTTTTCTTGAGTCTCTGATGACTCTTTTGGTTTGTAAATATTGTCCTTTTGTTTTTCTGTTCGTTTTTATATTTATTGTTGCGGCCTAATAACGACCCCATAGCCCAATTAAAAGGCTACTAGAACTGCAGGAGGAGTTCTTAGAGCATCGCAGGGACGACTCTATCCCCCATGGAGCCTGATGTTAGCAATAATTCTAGTCATGGGTTCGAGAAGCATTCGGCTCTGCTAGTCGCACAAAGTGCTCAAGCGCAACTCAGAGAATTTTTTGTTTTTCCAAGTAGCAGATCAAGCGAGCGGGCAAAGTTTTGATATTGGCAGCCGAGACCCGTCCACGAAGCAGATCAACGGTCATTGGGATCTCGGAGTTATAAATTCACTGGACATTTAGCAGTAAATGGGTCCTTTCTATTGGGAGGCTAATTATGATTCGTTCGATCCAGGGGCGCGTGTCGCAAGGGCTGGCCATCTCGGCGTTTCGCCCGTCGCGACTTCAACACACAAAGGGCAGCTCTATTATTTCGTGAGACGCGAAGTGCCGAGAGAATCCGGGAACTCGGGCCCACAGAAGTGTCGAGAGGATCAGAGCCGTTCTTTAGACGAGACACGTGGTGAGAGATCCTGCAGAGTCGGGGATTGGGGAATTGAAATTCCCGTGCACATGGCAGCAGGAATCGCGATATGCCGATACGCGATTTCCCGACGAAACTAAGGACTATAGTGGAGTACAGGTGGTAGGATATCACGAGTCAGAGGAATGCGTGCTCGTCGGCATCGTAAACACCAAAACTCCGATGGTGTTTGGCTCTGGTCGCGCGAGGTCAGGTCATATGGATCATGTTTAGCTGGTAGGGGCTAGCCCCTAGGAAAGGATCTCATCGCACATCGAGATATCGGGGATCCCGGATACAAGGAATTCGCGCACTCCGAACTCGCGAATCCCAAATTCCCAAAATCCCGAAACATTCATCACAGACCCCCATTTACCTATCCCCTTCCGCCACATCCTTTTCCTGTACCATGACATCTGCATTTTCTTCTCGGCCACTGCGTTCCTCCACCTAGCTCATACACTCCAAAACTCATGGACCCTGTCACTCGTATCCGCCCTATCGTTTTCCCTGACCAATCACCGTCCATTCACCACTTCACGTCAACTCATCAATCCTACCATGTTTTCTCCAAGTGAGATTCAAATGGCAGAATATGAAGATTTCCATGTCCTGTAGCCACAAGATCGGCCAGGGCTTTCCCTGATTCCAATGAAACAGTTATTACAACAGCTGAGGGTAGTTGGACATCATTTCCACCATAAATGGAAAGCCAAGGAATGAAGGCAGGTTGGTCAATTCAGTCAGAGGGCCTCTGGAACACGATTGCGTCTGAATGAAGCTCACGAACGTCCAGAGATTGCAGACGCAGTANCGCAGATTACTGCACCAATGGAAAAGTTGTTAAGGAAAGACACAAAGTTTTAGTGGAAGGATGAGTGCCAACATGGTCTGGATACCCTAAAGGAAAATATGGTTATAGCGTCGATATTAGTATTTACAGATTGGGAGAACACATTCCACGTCCATGTAGATGCATAAGCCATAACACTTGGTGCTATATTGGCACAACCAGGAGTGGGGGACTTGGATCACCCGATAGCATTTGCAAGCAGGAATTTTTCAGAATCGGAGCATAACTATAACACTACAGAAAGGGAATGCCTAGCTATGGTCTACGCACTGCAAAAGCTCAGACACTACTTATTGGGAAACCACTTTAAGATGTTCACATATCACTCAGCCCTAAAATACCTAGTTAACAATCCAATGTTGGGGGGAGAATATGTCAATGGTTATTGATATTTAAAGAATTTGACTATGAAGTAATAGTCAAGCAAGGAAAATTGAATGCAAGACCTGACCACTTATCAAGGGTCACAAATGGAGAAGAACCTACAAATTTAGAAGACAACTTCTTGGATGCCCAGTTATTTTCAGTCCAGATCACTAATGAACACTTCGCAGATATCATCCAATACTTGAGAATAGGTAATGTGTCGTAAGAATATAACACCGTGCCGAAGAAAAACATGGAATTCTGAGCCGCAGACTATAAACTGATTGCAGGACACTTATACAAAATGGGCGAAGATAGCATCTTGCGAAGGTATGTGTTAGAACATGAAAGACCACGAATTTTAGCATAAGCTCATGAAGGAATTGTAGGAGGACATTACACAGGAAAAGCTACTGCGTAGAAGGTATTGCGCATAGGACTATGGTGGCCAATGATTCTCAGAGACTCGAAGGAGTACTGTCAAAGATGCTATGTATGTCAAAGGGTAGGCAAACCCAATGTAAGGGATGAGATGCCATTATGACCACAAGTAACATTGCAGGAGTTCGATAAGTGGGCAATAGAATTTGTGGGACCAATCAACCCACCAAAAACAATAACAAGAGATAGGCACATTATCACCATGACGGAGTACCTAACAATATGGGCGGAGGCTGCACCAGTGAAGGATTACAACTCAGAAACAACAACAAATTTTTTTATTTGAACAAGTGATTACTATATTTGGGTGCCCAAGTGTTTTGATGAATGACCAAGGCACACACTTCATAAACAGCACCATCAGTGCTATGACTGAAGAGTTTGAAGTCCATCATCAAAAGAGCACACCATATCACCCACAGGCACATGGCAGAGTGGAAGCGTTTAACAAAATCTTGGAGAACGTGTTTACAAATATTTGTAATGTCAATAGGGATGACTGGGACCTCAAAGTACCAACATTATTATGGACCTATCGGACTACGTGAAAAACGTTGACAGGGCACATGCCATTTAAACTGGTTTATGGCCAAGAAGCAGTGGTCCCATCGGAATTTCTAGTACCAAGATTGCGCGTAGTAGCAATTACACAAATCAAAGAATGAGGCATAGTACAGGAGAGACTGAATTAGTTAATGACCATGGAAGAGGATCGAATCTTAGCAGGATTCCACTAATAAGTTCAAAAATCAAGGGACAAATCTTGGCATGATAGACACATAAAGTAGAAAACTTTCAAGGAAGGAGATCTAGTACTAATGTATGACAACAAATTATTTTAGCACCCACGAAAGCTAAGAATGCATTGGTTAGGACCATACGAGGTCAAATATGTCACATATGGAGGATTTGTACAGTTAAGAGATTTATCAAGCACATAACGCAAAGGGATGATCAATGAGAGCCGACTAAAGCTCTACAAAGACAGTCGATCACCCACCCCACAATAAAAAAAAACTGTAATTAGTACCAACATAGGCACAGTGTGCTAGAGGAAAAAAGGGCACGCACACTTAGGAACACAAAATTGAAGAGAAGAAGGACAACGGTCACCTACAAGCAGAAAAAAGCGGGAAAAGGAAAGTTGGAAAAAGAAGTACAATAAGACAACATTAGGTAGAATTAAAGGATGGAAAGGACTGATGGGATGACACATTAATCATGCCAACTGGAGGCAGAAAGGCAGATTAATGGCAAGTACGAAACCATCGGAGGTGCATTGAACCCACAATTAAGAAAGCGTCATCGACAACCTTCATGGAAATCCCATACAACACACAGACACAAGAGAAAAGAGTCCATTTGCGAAAAGATAGTAGACAGAGATTGATAGAGGTTAAAAAGAAGACACCCCTGAAAGACTTAATCCAAATCCAACTGGTATTGACGCGAATTCCAATCAAGGAACTACATAAGTTGCAAGTTAGCGTAAAACATGAGGTACAGTCTCGCGCACACAAAGACTTAGTCGAATTGCAATGAGAAAGAGATAAGCGAGACGCATTGGGAATAGTCTATGAGAAGGCTAAATATGAGACCTAGGAGGAAAGGGAGTGCATAAAAGGATTGGAGTAGAAAGTGGTAATAACTTACGAGAAGATTTTGCAGTCCTCGCAGAGGGATGAAATCATAGCAGTAGAAAAGATCGATCATATGTGCAGGCAATTGATCAATATCAAAAGGCAATCAAGAATCTTCGAGAATAGCTCACACCAACCACTCCACTAGTAGTGAAGGAGGAAAGGAAGCATGAAGCAACAACGTAGCTGTAGGAGATAGAGAAACAGGTCATCACAACAGTTGACTTGTTCGATAAAGCAGTGCAGCTATGGACTAAGTTAGAGGAGGATCAGCAGGTCCAAAAGTGGGACAAGGAAGAAGAAAGGATCAATGCAACAATACAAGACCTCAAGAAGAGGTAGAAGACAATCTCAAACACATAACGCGTCAAAGGGTCATAGGACATGAAGAAATTGTCGGCAGATCTCACCACTGCACAAACAAAGAAACAGGAGCGGTAGGCTCAAATGGAACCATTGTAAGAATGGGTAGCAAAAGTCTTGGAACAAGTAGAGGAAGCCAAGGAATATATAGCACAGACCCAAGCAGAGTGCATTGAATTGATCGGTAACAAAATTCCAGTCCAAATAGTGCACACACTCAAGGAGAAGACTGTGCAGGTGCAGACACATGCAGCATATCTCAAGAAAAAGTTCCAGGAAATCACCAAGGAGATCAAGGAAGCACACAAAGTTTAGGTGGCTCGAGACAAGCCACATGTCAATGTTGGAGGCCTGTTGATAGAAAGCTGAAGTGGAAAATTAATGTATTTTTTGGAAAGAAAGCATGCACAAGGGAAATGATATATGGAAGGAAAACACAACACATGCGCATGCAAGAAAGCATGCACAAGGAAAGTGATAGCTGGAAGGAAGAACAACACATGCGCATGCAAGGAATACCTAACGGCGGTAGGGGTAGAGTTTTGGTAAGGGATTGTAAACAACTGAAGAGCCATAAATGTATAAAAATAGATACTTAGGTATCATAAGGGGTTGGTTCGGATTATTGTTGTATTTTTAGTTATGCATGAGTTGATGCGATATGTAATACTACGTTGTATGATCTATTTTGTATAAGATGTTGAGATAGAGAGGATGAACAAGGGAATATTTTGAGGGTTATATTGCAGGCTAGGGAGCCTGGTACAATCTAGTCCGCCTCATATAGATCTTACCCAACCGAGGAAGAGTTGTAAGCACGCGGTGTTGTAGATGTAGAAATACTATAATAAAAGAGCTAAGAGCCAAATCTTTGTGGACATAGCCAGGAGAGGGTGAACCATGGTAACATCTGTGCTATGTGATGAATGCATGCATATATTTATTGTCTTTAGCAGTTATTATTATGTTGAATGAATGAGTTGTTATATTTCCTTCTTATTCGTCAATAACAGTATAATGTTTTTACAAGTTATAATAAATGGTTCAATATATAGCTCTCTTATCTCGAACTCAATCCTAGGTTGTAAACACCTGAGTCTTGCAGCCACCCATTAAATTTATCTCGGGTGAGACTACGCAATGCATTATGTGTGTTGTTTTACCTTCTGGTTTACCAGGAGGGTCGATAGTTTTAGAGGCTTTGTTGGAAACCCGAACAGACATGAACCTTGGGTCAATACAAACTCAGACAGTAAAGAAGAAGTAGTTAGCCAACAATAACATAGATCTCATACCCAATATCATAATAATATCACTCAAACCATGTACATCTATGTCTATCTATTCATGTTCCATACATGTGCATGCAAACATAATCGTTTGTAATAAACCCTCACATGAACTAGACATCAAATCCTCATTGATATTCATCCTAAAACTAAACCAAAAACTTCAGAAATACATTGTAACCAAAATCCCTCAACCATGTACCACAAAAACCCTTAACAATGTACCAAGAAATACAATATATGCCTCAACATTCAAACCAACAAGAAACTTTGGAAACCCCTCCAGATAAACAAAATTGAATCTTCAAACACCTAAGAAACTTATAATAGAAAATGACAATAAAAAAGATTCATTTTTTGTTTTTTCGTATAATAAACTTTTCCAGAATAGAGCAAA
>JZKD02S0967805.1:1649508-1675517 GCA_000966675.3 Picea glauca
AGGAAGCACCAACTCCCTGGTTTATCTAGCACCAACTAGAAGGAAGCACCAACTCCCTGTGTTCAAGTACCCACTTGAACCTCTGAGGACAACATTCCTCCCTAGCACCTCCAAAACACCATGAAATATAAATATTTTCTTCTAAAACTTATTACAGTGATATAATGTTCAACAATAGCTTCCCCGACTTATCACTATTCTACTGCATCTCGTTGCTCTTTCTACCACACTGCCTTTCTGCACACATCACTTGCGCTGTCTGTTCTTCTGCGTTTTATCCTCTTTGCGCCATGTCCATTCACTGCACAGTTCCTTATCAGTTAAATTCAGCTGCTGCACTATCTTCCTTCTTCACACATGAATCACTTTCCACATCAACAACCACCACCACTCCAACAACAACAACAACCCCATCTCTTCTCTGTACCATGTATTTATAGCTTTTGTGCACCTTGTGCATGAAATGTTCTCAATGCCTCTACATGCCGACTTCGCGCCATTATCCTCCACCTCTCGAGTGCTCTGTCTGATCATCATCATGACTCTTCATCTTCTCTGGTGGTTCGCCCTACATGTCCAACATCACTGTATGTTATACTGAGATTCCTCAGTCTCTCTGGCAGTTTGAGACTCTTCGTCTTCTCTGTGACATTCAAACTCACCTTCTCTGTTTCAGTTACAGGCCTCAATGCTCATCCATTTGTCAATCCATTCTAAGAATAGTCTTCCTTTACTGGATGAAGCTTGGAGACTCTTCATCTCCTCTGGCGATCACACACGGTGACCACAGGCTGTGGTAACAGGCGCTGCGAACTTATGATCTTCATCGAACCTGATCGACAGTTCATGATCTTGATGAATCAACGATCCTGATCTCATCGTGATCTCGCATCTCGCTGTTCCTTTGATGGAGATTCTCGTCACACCAAGTCACGATAGGCAAGACTCAGAGATGGAGCTCAGATCAATGGTCCAGGATTTTGATGTATTGACGATTCAGATTCAGTCTAGATTTCACATTGTGATATCGCATATCGCAATTTCGTAGTTCATGTTGCATTGTTTCTTTTGCCTCTTCATATCGCGATTCGCGAAACTCCGATATGGGGTGTGATCAACGGTCCAGGTTTGATCTTGTCTCAACAGATGCGATTTAATCGCAATATCGCATATCATGATTTCAGAATTCTCGTTGCATTTCTTTTCCTTTTGATATCACGATTCGTGAAACTCCGATATGGGGTGTGATCAACAGTCCAGGTTTGACCTTGGCTCAACGGTTGCGATTTAATCGCAATATCGCATATCGCGATTTCGGAAGTCTCATTGCATTTCTTTTCCTTTTGATCTCGCGATTCACGAAACTCCGATAAGGAGTTGGATCAATGGTTCAGATATGATCTTGCTTCAACGGTTGCGATTAAGTCGCAATTTTGCATATCGCGAAATCGACATTCTTGTTGCATTGTTTCTTTGACATCTCCAACATGTGATCCTCGAAACCACGACATGGACTGGAATCAACAGTCCAGATTCATCCTTAATCTGACGGCTCAGATTATATCACGATTTCGCATATCGCGATATTGAGATTCCTGATGTCAATAATCTTTGACATATCCAACTCTCGATCCTCGAAACTCTGACATGGACTGAGATCAACGGTCCAGATTCAACCTCGATCTGACGGCTGTGATTAAATCACGATTTTGATAGTTATATTTTTGGCCTTTCCATGTCGTGAGTTGCGAAACTCCGAAGTGGAGTCGGATCAATGATCCACATAAACCCTTGAGATGGATGGTCCTCCTTCTTTCGGGATTCTGTGAGCCCCTTTTCTCCTTGCACTTTAAACACTGTGCAGGTTTTCCTTGATCCAACGGTGGTCAGATCCTGCGCTCAGATCTAACGCCTGAGATCTATCCTCCTCTTCAGTGCGCGCACTTCTTGTCTTTATTCAGATCTGATGGCCCTCATACTGTCGGGAATTTTGAATGGATCCAACGATCAACAATGCTTCTCCTCCAAGCTTACACATCCTTCTTACTTGGAAGAATTTCGACTCTGTGCTAATTCCTCTTGAGCCTACGTTGTTCCCGTTTGTCTATCGATGCACACTCTGATCCTACCATCTTCACTGTTGTACTTTCCATCATTTCCTTCGATCATTCAATATTCCTGGACTTATGTTCTATTTTCCTGTTGATCATCAGTGTTGTACTCAAGCCATCATTACTGCTGTACTTGCCATCATGACAAGCTTACGCTTCCTGTAAAACATTTTCCAACAGTAAATACATTTGTAAAATAGATGTAATCCATAAGACATAAAAAGATGAAAAATATCCATATATATATCAAAAAATATCAGAGTACACATGTGGGCACAAGCACCTCAAAAATAGGTCTAGTAAGATTCATGGGGCTTATGCCCTAAAAAATATACAAAAGGTTCCCTTAGCACATAAGAAGTCTAGCCTAGCTAAGGGCGGGGCCTATTGGCCCTACCATAGTGAACAACGGAATTGGCCAAACGTCGAAAGAGATGGACCCAGGTCCATGGTACCCCAACAATGTGATTCTGCATCGACGGTGGGATATCCTCGATCTCCACCATAGGAAATGTACGAGTAAGCACAGTAAGGTTCCACTCCACCCATCTCAAAACTCTCCTAGCCTCTCCGGCTAGAGGTCCCCTTGCTGCTGCTTGTCCACCGGCTATGACTGGTCCCACCTCTGGTCGAGGATGCCGCCTGGTTCTCGTGAAGTCTGTTGGATGCACTGGCCCCACATATGCACATAACATATACTCAAGTGTCAAATACTATGGTATACACACAAAAAAAAATGATATATATAAAATGAAATAAAAATTAAATAACTTTAAAAAACAAACTTACCCATCTCTCCTCGCTCCTCTTTGGGAGGTACAGGAATGTCAGTATCTCTATAAATGTTGATCCCGACATAGGGGTAGTCCTCTATGGCTGGAATCTATCATGCCCACTAGGAAAAACACTTATCATCGAAGGCCGTGATAGTCCTCCCTCCCCCCTGTCGTGAAAATAGCGTCGCCCACCTGCATAACACTGGGAGAGAGGCCTTGTGCCCTCGTATCGTCTCTCTAGGACTGAGACTGGGTACCCTCTCAAAGAAAAAGGAACACAAAACTGTCCCAAACCCAAAGTTTCTATGTCTTCGCATACGACACTCTGTTAGCTACCTCTTTATGCAATCTATTAAGGTGGTGCTCCAGTCAAAAAATTGTGCATTTAAGCACTGAACCACACAATTCATGTGTGCTCAGGAAGATTGATGTAAAGCTACGGATCCAGTGATCCGCCCAATGAGAAAAAATATCACTTTCAGTTATAGGTTTGAAATCTTGTTTATCGGCACCTGAGTTCCCAGTTTGTTTGTTCCGTCTTCGCAATGGAGTCCAATCAACTCCACTATGTTGTGAGGCCTAGAGGGAAAAGTGTGAAAGTTGACTGGTTCCCCTCTCCTTGAGAGGCCAGTTAGAAAATAGATATCTTCAGTCGTTGGATTCAATGAATGTCCCTCAAGCATGAATGCCTCTGCGTCAGGATGCTAGTAATCTACCAAGGCGTTCAACAGCCCGGGTTGTGCCCGCATGAATGGACACTGGAAGAATTTCAACAAACCACATTGAGGCAATGCGGTGGTCGCATCAGGGTCCTCTCCGACCAAAAAATAAATGTCCTCATGCTCCCTCTCTCTCCAATGAACATACATCCTGTAATTGACAAGTTCATGGGGGATTAACTCTTGCATATTTTAATTTTTCCACATGTTGGAGGGTATACATGGGCTGTAATATACACAGTCGCATATGCCCGCGTGCAGTTTTTACTCTGGACGCAGGCATATGCTGGATTTCATAGGAAATCCCACGTATACGTAGGGAGAACCTTTTTAAAGGCCAATGATCCCCCCCAAAACAAAAAGAAATGCACAAAGGAAGAATTGAAATGCAGGAGGGGCTAGTATGTACTTACTTGGTCCAAGCGGAAGTTCGTTTCGTCCACTAAAGCTCCCGGAATCAAATCTTTTGAAAAAGGGGTGTTTTTGGCTTCTTAGTCAATTTCTCAATTAACAATGGTGATAATGAGATGCCAAATTCTATTTATAGACTTTTTGGCCCCTTTTTGTCATTTTTTGGACCCCTTTGTCATTTTTTCTAGCCAGAAAATCATTTAGTATGGTTCAAGAGTTTCTTATGGAATGTTACGATAGGGTTACTTTGGGTATTGGGAAACTTTTTGGAGATTTGGGTCATTTTAAATTTCCTTTGGTAAAAAGTCATTTTTCCAACTTGTTGCATCCATGTTAGGATTCCACCTCCACTTTCTATACCTTGTTGTTTTTGTTGCTTTGCCATAGGATTGACCCCACTAAGTTGCGACATAGAGCCATCATTGCTTCTTTAGAAGTGTCGTAATTTAGTGGTAGAGCCTCCCCCTTCATGGATTCCCTAGGTAGATCTTGGTTTCATTTTTTGGCATCCATGCCGTCATTAATGACTATAGGCTTGGGAGTCCTTGTTAGTCTTATCCCGATTACGAGTTTGAACCTCATTTGCATGATTCATCATTGCTCTTGACCACACCCTCAGGACTCCCAAACAAATGACGGGTCTTCTTTTAAGCCCTTTTCAGACCCTTTAAACATGAAAATATTTCCGAGCGATCTTGTTTCCCTTCACGCTCGCTAAACTGAAATTTGAAGGCACGTATGTCCGGTGGTAGTTTACCCCTTTTTTGGTCCATATGGTCAACTGTACGAACAAAGGTATACTCTAGGAGTCTCGGTTCTCTAGAAGAGTATTCTCAGGTATAAATTTAACCCTTTTTTGGGCCTGAGGGACTAAATTTAGGAAAAAGGAACCCCCACGGAGTCCATAGTTAAGCTCTTTTCAGACTCCCTAAAATTGAAAAGATGGTCGAGTGACCTTGTTTCTTCACACTCGTTAAATTGGTCCATAAGAACATCTCTTATGGAGTCCATAGTTAATCTCTTTTTAGACTCCTTAAAAATGAAAATATTGTCGAGTGATCTTGTCATTGTCACACTCATTAAAATGATTTTGAATAGATGTCTTTTCAGTGCTGGTTTACCCCTTTTTCGAACCGACTAGACTACCTTCGAAAAAGGTACCCTAGTGGAGTCTCCTTTTACGTTTTTTCAGACTCTCTAAAAATGAAAACCGCCGATCTTACATTGTCTAGGCTCATTAAAATTACATCGAAGGACGTTGTCATTGTGTCTTGTTAATCACATTTGCATTCCTTCCTCTTTGGTATAATGCCGACTCCATGTTTCTCTCAACTGAACCATATGAAGCATGCCTTGTAGGAATTTTCCTTTGCGTCTTGACACCTTGACCCTTGGAGGAATTTTCCCGAGTGTCCTTTTCTTGCATATGTCTCCTTGCTCTGAGAATCAGTGTGTTCCTTGCACTTGGAACTAGTATATCTATGAAACTCATTCCTCCTTTGTAACGTAGCATTATTTTATTCTTTTTCAAGCTTTCCAAAATTATTGAAAAAGACAAAAAAATTTAAATATACCCCAAAAAGAGGAAGGGAAAAGTATTTTCTTTTTTGGTAGCACAATGAGTCTCCCTTGGAAAAAGGACATCCTTCTATTTGTTCATCAAGATCTAGGATTTAATATGACCTTAGGAAGTTGTTCTCTCTACATAGAGCTGTGTCCTCCTCCATTTGGTTATTCTTCCAAACATATGGAGAGTTTGCGTTGCCTCCTGCATCGTGAACTTATGTCAATACCATGCTTCCTGAGTCTCATCATTTGTCATGCTGTTGTCCAAGGGAAGTTTTTTATCAAGATTGAGTCGGCCCCTCTACAGTTTTTCTCTTGACATCATGCCCGACCATCCCGAAGGCCCAATAAAGTCTTTGTTTGAAATCAATGAAGACCTCAGCCTGATCATCGAAGATCCTCTAGTCTGTTCTCGATGAGCCATCGAAGACCTCTGGGTAGTGAAGTCGTACACTCATATTACACTCTTACCCAAATTGTGAAGATTTTGAAGTGTTGCTCGAGCTCTGAAGGCCTCATCTCTAGCAATCATGCATCATTAGCTTCTTGAATATGGATACTATACATGTATATATTTTTGATTTCGATATGTAGATCCGCTGTGTATTTCTACCAGCTACACTTTATATAGTTATATGACATGGATCTGCAGTGTATTTGATTCACAACCATGATTTTATTTCATTCCAAGCGTGGGTATTCTCGCCTCGGTGAGACAATTGTTATTTTGCAGATGGAACCTCTTGAACTCTGGTCCCTAGGCTCACTCGCTTCGTATGTTGGTAAATATTGGTAATGTATTTCGGCCATCATATTCTCTTCTGACCTCACACATTAGGGGGCATCTGTTATAACCCTAATTTGCACCAGACATGCATACCCGACATCAGGCCATCTCACTTGCCACTCTTTCCAAGCCACCATTGGAAAACTCTTCTAAATACCATCCTTTTGAATATGTGCATGCCCTGTACCACTTTTGCCTGCGTATATATGCTAGCTGACCCATTACAACCTGCAAATACTGGTAAAAGCACAAAAAATAGAAAGTTGCTGACAAAATACATATTTCTGGGTAATTACCTAAACCGTTTGACCACCCATATCCGGTCGTTCAATTGGATAACTACCCTCTTATAGCCTATAAAAGAATAGGTAGGGGTCCCATTTGAAACAGAAAAAAAGAAGATCAAAGAAACTCCGCCCCTTTTTTGTATTCCTGTTTCCCCAATCTTTTGCAACCATTTTGTGAGAACTAAAGAGGAGAAGCATATGTGGAAGCAATTGGTGCACAGTTTAAGAGGAGCCCAGGATCAGATTTGAGGAGTGGTAGCCGATATCACCACTGTAAGTGAATTTTTTGAGGTTAATAAAAAGAATTACTTTTCCCATCCCGCCATACGAGGTGTTCAATATTTAGTTTTGATTTATATTTTATTAAAACATCTAACCCACTAATTTATATATAAGATGCATGTTCATAGTTCTTTATTTGTCTGTTTGTGAATGCAAGTTGTCTTTGGGAGGATACTTGCAGTCGAGGAGAAATTGAATGCAAAATGATCGACACCAAACGTGGAGTTCAAGGTAGAGTTACCAGATCCTTTTCTCCTTGTGTTTTATGCATGAATGTGGGGTCTATACTAGGATAATAGTAAAAAGTAGGAGACTTTAGACAATTATTTCTGCATGCATTACAGAACCCTTAGTGCTAGTTCGTAGGGGGTTTTCCCACCCACATCAATACCCAACCCCTAGTCGGGTCACATCACTTTCTAAAATGACCCAAATAAAATTTTTGATACCAATTCTAAATGAAAAAACAACATACACAATTAATTCAATGGGAAGTGACTCTCACACCAAAACTCTTACATGAATTCAATGATTGGGATCTAGAACACTCAACAACTAATGGAAGGTTCACGGTAAGGATAATTTAGAAAAAAAATAAGAAACGGGTTTTGGGTTAATAGACATGGGTAAACTCTCCAACCCATTGGATCCCTTCCCTCTCTTGTGGATACTTATCCCCCAAATCTTCATCAGTGTCCATCTGTAGCTGGTGAAACATTTTATTCATTGCATTCAATTTAAATCATTTATAGATTACATCACTTTGGCTCTTGGCCATATATTACATTTACAATATACTTAACTAGTTTGGGGTTTGAAAACGAGGATGTTACCTTCTCCCCCCCCCTACAAACTGCATTGTCCTTAGTGCACATAACCATACAATTTACACATTGACACATATAAAAAATTTATATCAGAATACTTGATAATTTTTTAACTTAATGGCTCAAAAAAACATTCCAACCAACAACTCCCTTTTCCCCTCAACCCCCCACATTGGTTTGACATGAGTCTCAGAGTTTTGGCCCCAAGAACTTCAACTTCCAAAATGGAGTCTTCATTCTCTTATGTACAAATGTACATTCAATTTTCTTCAAAATTTTCAAAAATTTGCAAGTATGCTTCCCGCATGGATTCCTCATTATCCCATGTAGCGTATTCAGCACTGTAATAGGTCAATTGAACCTTTACCAAGCTGATGGATTTATTCCTGAGCACATTAAGTTTCCAGTCCAGGATGTGCACTGGTTCCACTTAGAAATCCCCTTCATGTTCCACCTGGATCACATTCCAATCAATCACATGATTAGGATCAAGTATATACTTCTTTAATAAAGACAGATGGAACAGATTATGAATCCTCATGGATGCAGGTAATGCTATCATGTATGCAACTGAATTTATCTTTTCTATGATCTCAATAGGCCCACAATATCACACTGCCAACTTTAGGAAACTTACCAATTTCAATGATCTTCTCTTGGATTTGTATTTTAAAAACACATGCTCTCCCAGTTTGAATTCTTAATGTGTTCTCGTTTTATCGACATAGCTCTTCTATTGATCTTGTGCAACTTTCAAATTCTGCACAATCTTTACTATTTGTTCTTCCATTTCCTTTAACAATTTTTTCCCAATCATGGATCTTTCTACTGAGTTATCCCAACTTACTAGTGTGTTTCATTTTATGCCATAGAAGGATTCAAACATGCTCATCTTCAATGATTCCAAATACCCATTATTGTAAGAAAACTCAACTAAATGGATACATTCCTCCCACCTAGAAGGCTTGTCCAATACATACATTCTTAACATATCTTCAATTATTCCATTAATCCTTTCTATCTTACCTTCTGATTTTGGGTGGTATGTTGTACTAAAATTCAAATTGGTCCCACATCCTTTAAATAACACCTTCCAAAAATTGGAAGTGAACTTGGGAACTGTGTTTGAAACTATTTCCTTAGGCACACCATGTAGCCTAACAATTTCTCTCATATAAATTTCTGCAATATTTGTTTTCTTTTGATTTACTTTCACAGGAATGAAATCCACAACCTTTGTAAGTGTTTCCACCACTACCATGATGGAATCATGTTACCTTGTTGTCCTAGGAAATATGGTAATGAAATCTATAGTATCCACCCATTTCCATTCAAGAATGGGCAATGGCTGCAACAATTCCGTTGGATGTTTGTCCTCATCCTTTATCTTCTGACACTCCATGCATATGGACAAATAATTCGTGACATCTTTCTTCATACTAGGCCAAAACTATTATCCTCTTATAGCTATACTAGTTTTCTGATATCCTGGATGTCCAACATATGGCACATTATGCATCTCCTTTAGAACTAAATTTCTCAATTCCTAAGAATTGGGAACATAAAATATGTTTCAAAATAAGAGGATTCCATCCTATTCTAGCTTGTAATCCTTATATTTTTGTTGTATATCATTCTATTGTAATATTTCTCTAACTTGCACATAATGTTGATCTGTTGTTACAACCTCTAGGATTATATATTTTGAATATGTCTTGTACATACTAATGGCTATATCATGCATTTTATGCACCCTTCTACTGAGTGCATCAACAAACTTATTCTCTTTTCCTTTTATGTGCTTGATATCAAAGTTATATTCACTAAGAAATCCATCCATCTAGTCTTTCTAGAATTTAGTGTTGGTTGTTCAAAAAGGTATTTTAGACCACTATGGTTTGTCCTTAATTCAAATTTTATTCCCATGAGGTAATGCCTTCACATCCTTAAGGAATGTGTTTTTTCTAAGATTACACTTAAGGCTTAAAAGAGTAATGTCAAGGCATCATAAATATAAAAATGATTTTAAGATGTGCTTTTTCTTCCGATAGTTATATAAGATTTAATTTCTCAAATGAAAATAATGAAAGAACAGGACAGAGGCCGTAATTTGTCGTCTGAGTTGATTAATAAAATCATATGGTATGAGGGAAAGTTACAAAACTGCTAAACAAAATAAGGAATTATTGTGAGATGAATCTTATCTTGTCTACAGTAGAAGAAATTACAGTATGCACTCTTGAAAGGATATAAGATTCAACTATCCAAGTAGCTCATAGGTCTTGTATTTACTAACAATAAATATAGAGGAAAAACTATTTTCTTAACGAACAACTGATTTGATGTCATTATAGTAGAAGTAATACTAAATTGTAAACATTCACTTATCCAAGAATGACATAAGAGAAACTAGAAATATGAAGTACCAGAGGAAAAAATAACTCAAACTGCACAAAGCTTGGAATCCCTGTATGCACTTGTATTTATTCTCACAAAAGGAGATTTTATCTCTATTACATTTGGAAAGAAGCAACCTTTGTTCAATCTTTGAAATATGTATTTATACAAAATATTCTCAACCCTAAGCGGTTGTAATTCTCCTTATTTCTAAAATAGTAAAAATTACAAAATGAAAAATATGAAACACTTCACTTGCATCTCCCTTGTCTCTTCTCCATGCTAGTGGAGGAATTTTTATTTCTTATTGTCTATCTCAGAAAAAACTGGTCTTCTAATCATGATCTGTACAAATGATGTCTACATGTTATCTCATTGGTTCTCGGAAGTGTTTCCTTTTCCTTTCTCAACACATTTAACACACATGCCCATGAATTGTACCACCAATCTGGATGACTCTATTAAGTCATTTGACTAAAAAATATATAATTTATTTTCTAAGTGAGGCAGTTTATATTCCATTCTTATGTCTTCTGAAGCTATAGACTGTAGCTACAGACTGGGATTTTCTAGCCACCTATCTATCTAAGTAATATCAATCTGTTTTAATTGCAAGATTTCATCCCAAGCCTCTTCCACGTGTGTCTTGATATTAAGTTGATGCTTTGCTATATCAAATTGTCCTAAGACTTCAAAGATATTATCTTTTCCGAGGCCTAATGACTCTTTGTCGAGTGAATGAAAATTTTCTTCACAAGCCTTCTTCACTTCCTTAGCCATTCTTTTACTTTCAACTATGTTAGTTTCCCAGGTCTTCAGTATAATATTGCCTCTGGTTTGATCTGAAGGAGAAAATATGGAGACCATAGATACTCCTTCTCTTGTCACCGACACAACTTCTACTTGGAAAGTGGCCTGAGTAGCAATAACCTCTCTCTCCTTTAAACAAATGTTATTTAAGGATTGGTCTACCACCCGAAAATGGTTTTGGACAGCTTCTACCTTAGTGAAAATGATTTATTGTGTTGATCCCAACTTCTCACGCACCTCCAATGCCTTCGCTTGGAAAAATATCATATCTACAACCATATTTTCAGTCGACTTTATTCTGGCCTGTAGTTGTTTTACCAACTCTCCCTGCTGAAAGACCCATTCTCTACTTTCCTGTGCGTTCCTGTGCATTTTTTCGAGACTGGATTTGAGCTGTTGGATTTCCTGTGTATCAAAAACTCTAATCTGCTCAAAAATATTGTTCATCTCACTCCTGACATTATTTTCCATAGTCTTTACTTGATTTTTGAATTGGCTTATCAACAAATCATTTTTCTTCAATTGTTCTTTTAAGTTTCCAACTGAAAATTGGTTTGTCGTTGCAAAAGATCTTAGTGAGCCTGCAACATCTATAGAAAAGTATTCCTCTTCCAAGGCCCGTCCTTCAAATAACACCCCGTGTCTTTTGAGAGTTGCACCTTCCCTATGGTGCATTTCCCTCTTTACCACAACCCTGCTTTTCTTGCTAAAAAAGAAATCAGAAGAAGGCATCTCGTCAACCGAAATAGGCATAAGATCCTCTATGAACACTACCTTGGCACTTGGGTTTCCTCTGCTAAATAATAAAGGCATGATAGATTGGATAGGGTTGCCAATCTTGGTGAATGGCTGTTTCCCGACCATGTCAGCATCTGATTTTCCTAGCATGGATAGTGTCCCTTTCTGAGTCAAAACCTCAGTCTTCTCCCAACTTTCTTGAGCATCTTGTCCACTGGAGTTCTTTTTTTTTGAACTCTAGACCTCAATTTCCTGTGTAGCTGGGGGTATAGTGATTTCTCCCTGCAAGACCTTCAAAAGGATATTTNTTCTATTTATAGACTTTTTGGCCCCTTTTTGTCATTTTTTGGACCCCTTTGTCATTTTTTCTAGCCAGAAAATCATTTAGTATGGTTCAAGAGTTTCTTATGGAATGTTACGATAGGGTTACTTTGGGTATTGGGAAACTTTTTGGAGATTTGGGTCATTTTAAATTTCCTTTGGTAAAAAGTCATTTTTCCAACTTGTTGCATCCATGTTAGGATTCCACCTCCACTTTCTATACCTTGTTGTTTTTGTTGCTTTGCCATAGGATTGACCCCACTAAGTTGCGACATAGAGCCATCATTGCTTCTTTAGAAGTGTCGTAATTTAGTGGTAGAGCCTCCCCCTTCATGGATTCCCTAGGTAGATCTTGGTTTCATTTTTTGGCATCCATGCCGTCATTAATGACTATAGGCTTGGGAGTCCTTGTTAGTCTTATCCCGATTACGAGTTTGAACCTCATTTGCATGATTCATCATTGCTCTTGACCACACCCTCAGGACTCCCAAACAAATGACGGGTCTTCTTTTAAGCCCTTTTCAGACCCTTTAAACATGAAAATATTTCCGAGCGATCTTGTTTCCCTTCACGCTCGCTAAACTGAAATTTGAAGGCACGTATGTCCGGTGGTAGTTTACCCCTTTTTTGGTCCATATGGTCAACTGTACGAACAAAGGTATACTCTAGGAGTCTCGGTTCTCTAGAAGAGTATTCTCAGGTATAAATTTAACCCTTTTTTGGGCCTGAGGGACTAAATTTAGGAAAAAGGAACCCCCACGGAGTCCATAGTTAAGCTCTTTTCAGACTCCCTAAAATTGAAAAGATGGTCGAGTGACCTTGTTTCTTCACACTCGTTAAATTGGTCCATAAGAACATCTCTTATGGAGTCCATAGTTAATCTCTTTTTAGACTCCTTAAAAATGAAAATATTGTCGAGTGATCTTGTCATTGTCACACTCATTAAAATGATTTTGAATAGATGTCTTTTCAGTGCTGGTTTACCCCTTTTTCGAACCGACTAGACTACCTTCGAAAAAGGTACCCTAGTGGAGTCTCCTTTTACGTTTTTTCAGACTCTCTAAAAATGAAAACCGCCGATCTTACATTGTCTAGGCTCATTAAAATTACATCGAAGGACGTTGTCATTGTGTCTTGTTAATCACATTTGCATTCCTTCCTCTTTGGTATAATGCCGACTCCATGTTTCTCTCAACTGAACCATATGAAGCATGCCTTGTAGGAATTTTCCTTTGCGTCTTGACACCTTGACCCTTGGAGGAATTTTCCCGAGTGTCCTTTTCTTGCATATGTCTCCTTGCTCTGAGAATCAGTGTGTTCCTTGCACTTGGAACTAGTATATCTATGAAACTCATTCCTCCTTTGTAACGTAGCATTATTTTATTCTTTTTCAAGCTTTCCAAAATTATTGAAAAAGACAAAAAAATTTAAATATACCCCAAAAAGAGGAAGGGAAAAGTATTTTCTTTTTTGGTAGCACAATGAGTCTCCCTTGGAAAAAGGACATCCTTCTATTTGTTCATCAAGATCTAGGATTTAATATGACCTTAGGAAGTTGTTCTCTCTACATAGAGCTGTGTCCTCCTCCATTTGGTTATTCTTCCAAACATATGGAGAGTTTGCGTTGCCTCCTGCATCGTGAACTTATGTCAATACCATGCTTCCTGAGTCTCATCATTTGTCATGCTGTTGTCCAAGGGAAGTTTTTTATCAAGATTGAGTCGGCCCCTCTACAGTTTTTCTCTTGACATCATGCCCGACCATCCCGAAGGCCCAATAAAGTCTTTGTTTGAAATCAATGAAGACCTCAGCCTGATCATCGAAGATCCTCTAGTCTGTTCTCGATGAGCCATCGAAGACCTCTGGGTAGTGAAGTCGTACACTCATATTACACTCTTACCCAAATTGTGAAGATTTTGAAGTGTTGCTCGAGCTCTGAAGGCCTCATCTCTAGCAATCATGCATCATTAGCTTCTTGAATATGGATACTATACATGTATATATTTTTGATTTCGATATGTAGATCCGCTGTGTATTTCTACCAGCTACACTTTATATAGTTATATGACATGGATCTGCAGTGTATTTGATTCACAACCATGATTTTATTTCATTCCAAGCGTGGGTATTCTCGCCTCGGTGAGACAATTGTTATTTTGCAGATGGAACCTCTTGAACTCTGGTCCCTAGGCTCACTCGCTTCGTATGTTGGTAAATATTGGTAATGTATTTCGGCCATCATATTCTCTTCTGACCTCACACATTAGGGGGCATCTGTTATAACCCTAATTTGCACCAGACATGCATACCCGACATCAGGCCATCTCACTTGCCACTCTTTCCAAGCCACCATTGGAAAACTCTTCTAAATACCATCCTTTTGAATATGTGCATGCCCTGTACCACTTTTGCCTGCGTATATATGCTAGCTGACCCATTACAACCTGCAAATACTGGTAAAAGCACAAAAAATAGAAAGTTGCTGACAAAATACATATTTCTGGGTAATTACCTAAACCGTTTGACCACCCATATCCGGTCGTTCAATTGGATAACTACCCTCTTATAGCCTATAAAAGAATAGGTAGGGGTCCCATTTGAAACAGAAAAAAAGAAGATCAAAGAAACTCCGCCCCTTTTTTGTATTCCTGTTTCCCCAATCTTTTGCAACCATTTTGTGAGAACTAAAGAGGAGAAGCATATGTGGAAGCAATTGGTGCACAGTTTAAGAGGAGCCCAGGATCAGATTTGAGGAGTGGTAGCCGATATCACCACTGTAAGTGAATTTTTTGAGGTTAATAAAAAGAATTACTTTTCCCATCCCGCCATACGAGGTGTTCAATATTTAGTTTTGATTTATATTTTATTAAAACATCTAACCCACTAATTTATATATAAGATGCATGTTCATAGTTCTTTATTTGTCTGTTTGTGAATGCAAGTTGTCTTTGGGAGGATACTTGCAGTCGAGGAGAAATTGAATGCAAAATGATCGACACCAAACGTGGAGTTCAAGGTAGAGTTACCAGATCCTTTTCTCCTTGTGTTTTATGCATGAATGTGGGGTCTATACTAGGATAATAGTAAAAAGTAGGAGACTTTAGACAATTATTTCTGCATGCATTACAGAACCCTTAGTGCTAGTTCGTAGGGGGTTTTCCCACCCACATCAATACCCAACCCCTAGTCGGGTCACATCACTTTCTAAAATGACCCAAATAAAATTTTTGATACCAATTCTAAATGAAAAAACAACATACACAATTAATTCAATGGGAAGTGACTCTCACACCAAAACTCTTACATGAATTCAATGATTGGGATCTAGAACACTCAACAACTAATGGAAGGTTCACGGTAAGGATAATTTAGAAAAAAAATAAGAAACGGGTTTTGGGTTAATAGACATGGGTAAACTCTCCAACCCATTGGATCCCTTCCCTCTCTTGTGGATACTTATCCCCCAAATCTTCATCAGTGTCCATCTGTAGCTGGTGAAACATTTTATTCATTGCATTCAATTTAAATCATTTATAGATTACATCACTTTGGCTCTTGGCCATATATTACATTTACAATATACTTAACTAGTTTGGGGTTTGAAAACGAGGATGTTACCTTCTCCCCCCCCCTACAAACTGCATTGTCCTTAGTGCACATAACCATACAATTTACACATTGACACATATAAAAAATTTATATCAGAATACTTGATAATTTTTTAACTTAATGGCTCAAAAAAACATTCCAACCAACAACTCCCTTTTCCCCTCAACCCCCCACATTGGTTTGACATGAGTCTCAGAGTTTTGGCCCCAAGAACTTCAACTTCCAAAATGGAGTCTTCATTCTCTTATGTACAAATGTACATTCAATTTTCTTCAAAATTTTCAAAAATTTGCAAGTATGCTTCCCGCATGGATTCCTCATTATCCCATGTAGCGTATTCAGCACTGTAATAGGTCAATTGAACCTTTACCAAGCTGATGGATTTATTCCTGAGCACATTAAGTTTCCAGTCCAGGATGTGCACTGGTTCCACTTAGAAATCCCCTTCATGTTCCACCTGGATCACATTCCAATCAATCACATGATTAGGATCAAGTATATACTTCTTTAATAAAGACAGATGGAACAGATTATGAATCCTCATGGATGCAGGTAATGCTATCATGTATGCAACTGAATTTATCTTTTCTATGATCTCAATAGGCCCACAATATCACACTGCCAACTTTAGGAAACTTACCAATTTCAATGATCTTCTCTTGGATTTGTATTTTAAAAACACATGCTCTCCCAGTTTGAATTCTTAATGTGTTCTCGTTTTATCGACATAGCTCTTCTATTGATCTTGTGCAACTTTCAAATTCTGCACAATCTTTACTATTTGTTCTTCCATTTCCTTTAACAATTTTTTCCCAATCATGGATCTTTCTACTGAGTTATCCCAACTTACTAGTGTGTTTCATTTTATGCCATAGAAGGATTCAAACATGCTCATCTTCAATGATTCCAAATACCCATTATTGTAAGAAAACTCAACTAAATGGATACATTCCTCCCACCTAGAAGGCTTGTCCAATACATACATTCTTAACATATCTTCAATTATTCCATTAATCCTTTCTATCTTACCTTCTGATTTTGGGTGGTATGTTGTACTAAAATTCAAATTGGTCCCACATCCTTTAAATAACACCTTCCAAAAATTGGAAGTGAACTTGGGAACTGTGTTTGAAACTATTTCCTTAGGCACACCATGTAGCCTAACAATTTCTCTCATATAAATTTCTGCAATATTTGTTTTCTTTTGATTTACTTTCACAGGAATGAAATCCACAACCTTTGTAAGTGTTTCCACCACTACCATGATGGAATCATGTTACCTTGTTGTCCTAGGAAATATGGTAATGAAATCTATAGTATCCACCCATTTCCATTCAAGAATGGGCAATGGCTGCAACAATTCCGTTGGATGTTTGTCCTCATCCTTTATCTTCTGACACTCCATGCATATGGACAAATAATTCGTGACATCTTTCTTCATACTAGGCCAAAACTATTATCCTCTTATAGCTATACTAGTTTTCTGATATCCTGGATGTCCAACATATGGCACATTATGCATCTCCTTTAGAACTAAATTTCTCAATTCCTAAGAATTGGGAACATAAAATATGTTTCAAAATAAGAGGATTCCATCCTATTCTAGCTTGTAATCCTTATATTTTTGTTGTATATCATTCTATTGTAATATTTCTCTAACTTGCACATAATGTTGATCTGTTGTTACAACCTCTAGGATTATATATTTTGAATATGTCTTGTACATACTAATGGCTATATCATGCATTTTATGCACCCTTCTACTGAGTGCATCAACAAACTTATTCTCTTTTCCTTTTATGTGCTTGATATCAAAGTTATATTCACTAAGAAATCCATCCATCTAGTCTTTCTAGAATTTAGTGTTGGTTGTTCAAAAAGGTATTTTAGACCACTATGGTTTGTCCTTAATTCAAATTTTATTCCCATGAGGTAATGCCTTCACATCCTTAAGGAATGTGTTTTTTCTAAGATTACACTTAAGGCTTAAAAGAGTAATGTCAAGGCATCATAAATATAAAAATGATTTTAAGATGTGCTTTTTCTTCCGATAGTTATATAAGATTTAATTTCTCAAATGAAAATAATGAAAGAACAGGACAGAGGCCGTAATTTGTCGTCTGAGTTGATTAATAAAATCATATGGTATGAGGGAAAGTTACAAAACTGCTAAACAAAATAAGGAATTATTGTGAGATGAATCTTATCTTGTCTACAGTAGAAGAAATTACAGTATGCACTCTTGAAAGGATATAAGATTCAACTATCCAAGTAGCTCATAGGTCTTGTATTTACTAACAATAAATATAGAGGAAAAACTATTTTCTTAACGAACAACTGATTTGATGTCATTATAGTAGAAGTAATACTAAATTGTAAACATTCACTTATCCAAGAATGACATAAGAGAAACTAGAAATATGAAGTACCAGAGGAAAAAATAACTCAAACTGCACAAAGCTTGGAATCCCTGTATGCACTTGTATTTATTCTCACAAAAGGAGATTTTATCTCTATTACATTTGGAAAGAAGCAACCTTTGTTCAATCTTTGAAATATGTATTTATACAAAATATTCTCAACCCTAAGCGGTTGTAATTCTCCTTATTTCTAAAATAGTAAAAATTACAAAATGAAAAATATGAAACACTTCACTTGCATCTCCCTTGTCTCTTCTCCATGCTAGTGGAGGAATTTTTATTTCTTATTGTCTATCTCAGAAAAAACTGGTCTTCTAATCATGATCTGTACAAATGATGTCTACATGTTATCTCATTGGTTCTCGGAAGTGTTTCCTTTTCCTTTCTCAACACATTTAACACACATGCCCATGAATTGTACCACCAATCTGGATGACTCTATTAAGTCATTTGACTAAAAAATATATAATTTATTTTCTAAGTGAGGCAGTTTATATTCCATTCTTATGTCTTCTGAAGCTATAGACTGTAGCTACAGACTGGGATTTTCTAGCCACCTATCTATCTAAGTAATATCAATCTGTTTTAATTGCAAGATTTCATCCCAAGCCTCTTCCACGTGTGTCTTGATATTAAGTTGATGCTTTGCTATATCAAATTGTCCTAAGACTTCAAAGATATTATCTTTTCCGAGGCCTAATGACTCTTTGTCGAGTGAATGAAAATTTTCTTCACAAGCCTTCTTCACTTCCTTAGCCATTCTTTTACTTTCAACTATGTTAGTYTCCCAGGTCTTCAGTATAATATTGCCTCTGGTTTGATCTGAAGGAGAAAATATGGAGACCATAGATACTCCTTCTCTTGTCACCGACACAACTTCTACTTGGAAAGTGGCCTGAGGAGCAATAACCTCTCTCTCCTTTAAACAAATGTTATTTAAGGATTGGTCTACCACCCGAAAATGGTTTTGGACAGCTTCTACCTTAGTGAAAAGGCTTTATTGTGTTGATCCCATCTTTTCACGCACCTCCAATGCCTTCTCTTGGAAAAATCTCATATCTACAACCATATTTTCAGTCGACTTTATTCTGGCCTGTAGTTGTTTTACCAACTCTCCCTGCTGAAAGACCCATTCTCTACTTTCCTGTGCGTTCCTGTGCATTTTGTCGAGACTGGATTTGAGCTGTTGGATTTCCTGTGTATCAAAAACTCTAATCTGCTCAAAAATCTTGTTCATCTCACTCCTGACATTATTTTCCATAGTCTTTACTTGATTTTTGAATTGGCTTATCAACAAATCATTTTTCTTCAATTGTTCTTTTAAGTTTCCAACTGAAAATTGGTTTGTCGTTGCAAAAGATCCTAGTGAGCCTGCAACATCTGTAGAAAAATATTCCTCTTCCAAGGCCCGTCCTTCAAATAACACCCTGTGTCTTTTGAGAGTTGCACCTTCCCTATGGTGCATTTCTCTCTTTACCACAACCCTGTTTTTCTTGCTAAAAAAGAAATCATAAGAAGGCATCTCTTCAACCGAAATAGGCATAAGATCCTCTATGAACACTACCTTGGCACTTGGGTTTCCTCTGCTAAATTATAAAGGCATGATAGATTGGATAGGGTTGCCAATCTTGGTGAATGGCTGTTTCCCGACCATGTCAGTCTCTGATTTGCCTCGCATGGATAGTGGCCCTTTCTGAGTCAAAACCTCAGTCTTCTCCCAACTTTCTTGAGCATCTTATCCACTGGAGTTCTTTGTTTTTGAACTCTAGACCTCAATTTCCTGTGTAGCTGGGGGTATAGTGATTTCTCCCTGCAAGACCTTCAAAAGGATATTTCTACTATGCCTTTGGAAATTATAGAATTGGACCAATTGGTCTAGAGATAGAGTTTGGACTCAACTCAAAGCTTCCCGATAGGATCTATCCCCTCAGAATATATCATCATGAGGAGAACATTCATGCTCGTACCTTTTCAAATTACAAGAGGCCATGTGGTTTCCCATGATATTCCAAGGATCGTGTTTCTTCAACTCAATATTGACGAGATTAATTTCTTCTAGGGCCGTGACCTCTACTTTCAAATGGCCAAAATCGGATAGTGAAAACATACCTATTTGTAAGGGAAAAGTAGGCCATACCTTTTTCTGCAGGGCTTTTAGCTCTTACTGACTCTGCCTAGTACATTTTTCCACGCTACTTCTTTGCACACCAATCGGTCTAGTAGAAACTTGGGCAAGGTGTGCAGAGGAACAGAGTAACCAAAAACCTTGATATAGGAAAAAATCTCTTCAATATACCATTCCGCTATCTTCTCCAAGTTGGCCACTATTCTGTCAGAAATCCTGCGAGGTGGGCATCAATATATGGCGATATGCATTGGAACCACCACATAATTGCATATTTCATAAAATAAATCTTTATCTTTATCTTCCCATAGCTTCAAATGATAAATATGTATTTATTTGGCATTGTCCAGAGTCCATATCCATCCCATCAAAGAAAAAGGTGTCATAAAACAATTAACATCGATAAGGTATGCCGGCATATTAAATGGGGTAGGTCGTCCTTTGTCTTTCAACGTCTGATATTCAGTGATTTCCTTGGGCAAACTGTCTGATAACATCTTGGCCCAATTGAATGAAAAACGATTTGCAACTTTGTGCATTATCAATACACATGATAATAGGAAATGGGCTTTGTTTTCCCTCCCGAAAATTCTATAGAGAATCATGGCCACATACATCCTATGAGAGTCTAATGATGTAGTGGCATATATGCCATGGGTGTTTGCCCTAAATTTCTTGGTGCGTGCCCACCAATCTTTAATAAAATTAGGGTAATTATTTACGCCTTCTGGGCACTCTTCTTCCTCAAACTTCTTTAATAAATCAACATTATAACTGTGTTTGAATGCTAGGGACAATTTGTACATCGCATGTACATGTTCTGGGTGAAAAGATCCAACACCTGCTTTCAACGCATTGTAGATGGTCCTAGTAGCGACGTCAACATTCTCCAGATCCCAACCTATCATTTCATTATACGCCATGAGCCTTGGCCTCATAGCTATCTTATGTAGCTCTGATTCGACTACATATTTGAGCTTCGTCTCCTAAGTTTTGGTCCCTTCATGATTTGAATCTTCTGGACAATTGTTCATCTCATATTGTAGGATATCGGAGACCTGCGTCCAAGTTTTTATGGTCTCCATAGCTCTCAATGATGTGTCCAAGAGGACATATTTGTTTTGGCTCGAGCTCTCACCAGTCCCTTTAACCATTTTTCGCAGAGCCATGATAGTAGTAAACTCAACATAGTGTTGCCTGTCATAGAAAATGCACAAGACTTATTATCTCACTAAGCTTGCTCTATGAAAAATGAATGTAATTCAGAATGAAATATCTTCTCCACCTTAAGTGCATCAATTTTTGTATACCTTGATTGACGGTGTGTTTACTTCCCTTAATGAAAATATTCGGGGATGGTACATGATCTTATTTGAAATCATTTTCCCTAGATCGGCTATTAATTCCATTGATGGTTATATTTTCATGATCGGGAAAAGCATAGATGAAATTTGAATTTACCTGAACTACGACTTGAAAAAAACTTAATACGAGATAAGAGTGTTTAATGCGTTAATAAATCTCGTTTAACCTGCTAATTAGTCACGTTTAAACTTAAATCTTTTCTGGGTTTCGGATCGCGGGATATTGAAAGTCGCTCGAGGCTGGATCCCTGAAATGGGAAATCACAATGTGATTAATTAATCTCTAATCATTTTAAATCCTTAATTAACCCGGCTTAATGCTCAAGATATTTTTAGAGTTTGGGTTTCAGAAATTAGGGATACGATAGATGGCGAAGACCCGATTCCCGAAATCGTGAAACTATTATTGAATTTTCTAATTGGGTTTAGTTTCTTCTTAATTATTCATCATTTCATTCATTTGGTTAATTAAAATTTATTTAAAGTTCTGACAAATCACTTTTTGGAAGGGTACGTCAGGTATTAGGGAGTATACGTGTATTGCGACTAGGATTCCTCAAACACTTTTCAGATATCGAGACTTTGGAGTTGCTATATGTTGAAATGCCTACAACGCGAAACTTTGAAACCTGAAATTTCAAATATAGTCTTTAGTGATTTGACTCTTTAATGTGTAGGCGGCTCAATAACTTTTAAGAGATTAGGATTGTTTGATTAGGTGGAAAACTTCATCAATGGTGAGAAACAAACACACATTGTTTTTATTTAAACGAGAATGAAATCTATTTAAAGTCTAAAGTTTAGAAATATATATATGTTCCAACAGAATGTACTATGGATTCCAACTCCAAGTCATGTGTTTCATAATTTATTTCACACTCCAATTTTTTGGACTTGTAACAAATTACATGTCCATTTTACATAAGGACTCCACTGAGCCCTTCCTTGTGTGCATTTGTGCACACAACAAAATCATCATCTAGATCTACAAATTTCAAAATAGGTTCACTGGTTATAAAATCCTTTAAGCACTATAAATTCTCTTCACACTTATCACTCCATTCAATATTTACTCCTTTCTATTGCAAAGATGTTATTGGGTGTGTAATTTTGGATAATCCTGCAATGAATCTCCTATAATAACCATATAGACCCATAAATGATCTAACCTCTGAAATGTTTGTTGGCATTGGCCAATCCTTGATTGCTTCAATATTTTCTATATCCATTGTTATACCATATTTTGAAACAATGTGATCCAAATAATGGATCTTCTTTTGATAAAAAGTGCATTTACTCAATTTGGTATACAATTCGTGCTCTCTCAACACTTGTAGCACCATCCTCAAATGTTTCTCATGCTCTTCCTTTGTCTTGGAATATATGAGAATATCATCCAAGAATACAATGATAGTTTTTTCCAAACAATCTCTGAACACCCCATTCAACAAAAACATAAATCTAGCGGGTGCATTTGTCAATCCAAAAGGAACCACCACAAATTCATAGTGTCCATACCTTGTCTGAAATGTTGTTTTGCTAGTATCTTCTTATTTGATTCTAACTTGATGATATCTCGACCTCAAGTCGATCTTGGAGAATATATTTTCTTCTTTCAGCTGATAAAAAATATCATCAATCCTTGGCAAAGGATACTTGTTCTTGACTATAACTTTGTTCAGTTGTCCAAAGTTGACAGACAACCTCAACGTTCCATCTTTTTTCTTGAAAAAATGAACTGGGGCACCCAAATGAGAAACACTTGGGTGTATGTATCCTTTATTTAATAACTATTCTAGTTTCATTTTCAACTCTTTTAGTTCTTGCGTGCTCATTCTGTAGGGAGTTTTGGAGACTAGGAAATCTCTAGGCATTATGTCAATAGAGAAATCTATATCCCTCTTTGGTGGTAATCCTGAAAAATATTCAAACACATCTTCTAACTCCTTTAAGATTGGATAATCTTCAATACTTGACTCTTTATCCTTCATTGTCTCTTCCATATGGGTTGCATATGTCTGGAACCCTTTTCTAAAACTTATTTTCATCTACAATGCTAGAGTCTCTTGGATAGATATAGGCCTTGTAATACTTTGCACTATCCTTGAATTCCCTTTCCCATGGATACATGTGAAAACCTTGTTATAACAATCTAAAACAACATGATTCTTTTCTAGCCAATCCACACCAATCAAGCAGTAATAAGACCCAATCGATATGATGTTCAATTACGCCTTAGTGTTAATTTTATTCATTTTTATAAGGAATTCTTTAGAAAGCTCATTAATTCTTTTGGTTCTAGTAGCTAGCTGAACTAACCAATAATTTTCATGCTTAAATTTATTCAATTTAAATATTTCAATTAGATTTGGATCTATTTAGCTATGACTAGATCCAAAGTCAATTAAAATAATCATGGGTTGATTGTTAATCTTACCTTCCACTTCAATCATTTGGGATTGATAGTCTTCTTGTCTATTTCCCAAGGCTACATAAATCCTTGGCATGCTTTTGCCAATGTTCTCTATTGTATCCTCTTGCTAGATGCTACATATAGTCTTCATATTATCTCCTCAGTGAAGAAAATATTTATACATGTGATCTCCTTCACATCCTCAACACCTTATGGGTTGTTGTCTTGGCCTCTTTCCCAATGACTTTGTCATTTTTTGATCACCTTGAGATGGTTTCCCTTGCCGATGTGCTTGAGAAATATTCCTTATGAAAGACAACTTGAATACTTTCTTCCTTTGATCCATATTTCCTTTCTTCTTTTCATCCCATCTCCTTTGGAATGCTGGACTTCCTCTGTTATTCTCATACAAATACTTGGTCTTTCTTATGGCTTCTTCTAAACTCTTGGGCTCGTCAAACTAGATTTCATCCTTGTAGAAGGGTGAAATTCCACTTAGGAACCTATGAATTTTGACCTTCTCATCTTTGATGAAGCTCACATACCTGAGAAGTTCCAAGAACATTTTCTCATATTCATCCATATTCATGTTCCCAAGTTTTAGTTCAAATAACTCTTGCATATTCTTGCCATAATATTTCTATGACAAGTATTGTTGCTGAAAATATTTCTTGAACGACTTCCAAGAAATCATTTTCTCATCAAGGTGATTAAATTTCTTTAGCCGATCCCACCACATAGATTATTTTCCTTGAAGATGGTAGATTGTAATTCTAGTTTATACATTTGACGAGTAATCATGTAACTGAAAATATTTACTCATTCCCATCAACCATGCTTCTGCATATTCTCCTTTCTTGTTTTCTCCATAAAAATATGGTGGATTGATCTTCCTAAGATACCCTTGCAATTTGTTTGTCCCATTGTTATAGAAAAAAATGCCACACCTATGCATTTGTGCCATGGTCTAACCCTTTCCCTTGGATTGCTAGAAAAATTCCCAACTTTCCTCATGCAAATTATCTAAAAGATATGTCTTTTGCACATATCCATGGGCTCCTTTGATGAAACATTTGGACATACACAACTTGTTAGTATGAAACCTTTGGATTCCCTAAAAATAATGAAAAATAAAATAATTCCAAGTTTTCAAGTGGGTTTTTTGATTGGGCTCATTTCCCAACGTACCCATGCCCATAAAAAACAGATTCCAACTTTCCTAACCCCTTTGTGAAGATATAAAAGAACCATTGAGGGATGGAATTAGGACAAGTATTTTGGTGCAAGGTTATGTTGTTGAGATCTAGCAAGCTTACCTATTCCTTTTTCCTCTGAGTATCATCCCCCAACCTGTAAACCCCTTTTCCAGTGTTTCCTCCTTCTTATATAGTCATAAGGTGTCTCCTTATCCTTATTGGGATATTCAAGGAAAAGCCTCATTGTTGAGTATATGCTTGAAGGATCTGTGGAGGAACCCAAGAAGTTGGCTCCGAAGAATTTCCAGAAGCGAGTTAGGTTGTAACTAACTTTCATATTTGGTCTTAATATAAGAGTTCTCTTTTTCTCCAATTTTGTGTTCATTGCAATATTGTGTGTTGTCATTATTGATTTGGATATAATACATGATATATATTCTACTTGATTGTGTAACTACATCATTGCAACATTTGTCTTGATTTCTTTTTGTATGCTTGTTCTGGCAAAGGTCAGGAGCGCTTTGAAAAGCAGGGGCAAGGATCGACATCAAACATATGGTTTAAGGTGCACACTTCCTCCTTCTCTCTTTCCCGACTTTCTCCTAGAGAAAAGTAGTTGTTTTTTCAATTTGCACATTTTTTTGTGAGGGAAGATTTCAGTCTTCTCAATCTGATCTCGATCTATTGTGACTTGACCCAAATTCATGGGGGAATTATCTTGTAAACAAAATTTGTGACTATATTGGGGACTTCTCCTGGTTTGGGTCAGTTTTTTGGGGTCCCTTTCTTTTTACTTTCCTTTTGTGTTTTCTGTATTTTTTTGTTTTTTCATAGAGCTTAAGCCTCTCAG